>CM035152.1:80902656-81238300 GCA_020205615.1 Panax quinquefolius
CTCTAATTGGGTATTATACTCCAAAACAAACACCAAGATTATATAGGTAGTGCTTGTAAATATACTCAAGAAGTGGATGAGCACAACCATGTCTTGTGATAACACGAGGTTGTATAGTCATTAGGCATCTTGTATGATAGTGACAAAACACCTTCCAAAAGTTGGGTTCCAAAGCTTTCACCCTATTTAATTCACCAAAAAAACTATTAAATGATGTATAAAATACAACACACTAAAGTCCTCAATAAAATTATTTCCATACTTCTTTAGAGAGAACCTCAACAACTATAGACCACCGTTCTATTCCTTGTTATCCCCACAACCGCAGCTACACTTTTTATTACTAAAAGGAATCAGAAACAAAAGGTGAGCATAACTAGCTCGATAAAGAATATTATAACTAAAGATACATAAATTTTTAATAGTCTTCATCAATAATAAATCGTAGATTTAGAAATATAGTAGATGATAAAACTTTTCAACCATAGTTCGGTAGGAATGAACTAATCAATTAGAAGAGTCAAATAGACCATAAAATCTATTATCTTCTCCATGTTAAAAGTCCACCAACAATGTTTTATTCCTGTAACATCAATCAACAATTTCCATCCACAATCACACGCATAACTTATAATCATAATTGTAGTTCTAAATCTCTTCTTATCCAGATTTAAGATAATTTCATCATTTGTCTTTACCAGAAACATCAAAGATCATGGTTATACCAAATCACGCCCTGCTCATAATCATACTAATAAATTCATCTTCGCACCACGTACTTAAAGATATTCATCATGATTCATCTTTTGCACTCGTTACGCCAAAGATATTCAATAAAAAGTCATCTTTGCACTATGAGCCAAAGATATTCAACAACAGTCATCTTTTGCACTACTGGCCAAAGATATTCATCAATAATTCATCTTTACCATTTAATAAACGAGCCAAAAGATATTCATATATTAAAGAAACACATAATCATTTCGTAAGTTATATAACAATAATTATAACCATGTTGATCAATTCACCTTTGCACTTAAGCTAAAAATATTCAATCAGGAATTCAATGGTCGCTGATCATACCACTCAACAATTCAACTTTTGCACCATCGCCAAAGAGAACCTATAGTCACGATCATACCAATAATCTACCCATCTTTACACTCAAGTCAAAGAGATATATCATCATTGTAGGTTATAAGAATGTTATATAAAATAATATAATCAAAACATAGTTTTAATTTCAAGAGTAAGATTCATAAATCAACGATAATTTCGTCAAAGAAGAAACCAATTGTCATGAATAAGACTTCGTATTAAATACATAGAAAGACCGTTATCACGCATAGTAACCTCTATTACGAAAAGATAAAGTTTCATAATAAAATTCATATCCATATTTATAACACCTTAATCCAAATGTTATAAATCACTTAGAAATCTCATAATCTAATATTATTAATATTATAATAATATTTTAATCATTTCTTAAACTTATAAATAATTTAATCCAATTATTTACACTTTAATAATTAATGCATTTAATCATCTAAAATGCCAAACTCATAAGATTTCATCATCATTAACCAAAACCCTCATAAAAATCAAGATATATCTCATATATGATTCTCAAGCCAATAAATCATATTTTCCAATTTTCTTACTTCACATAACATATTTAATTCATTTATTCATAACTAGAACATTTTCATGAAAAATACCAAATCGGCCCAAAAATATTTCTTTTTTGGGATTTAGCGAATATAGTTCCATATTGAATATATATTTTCTTAAATTTTAAAATTCATTTACTATTTTACATACTGGCCAATAATTAACCGAATATTTAAACATTTATCATAAATTATACTTTTATCCAACAATTTCGAAATTTACACGGTATCTTGATATTATATAGATGTACTCCCAATAAAAATTTCATCAATTTTGGAGTTAATCACAAGGAGCTATAAGCGATTACTTTTAAAATAGTCTTTTCTCATAAAATCCATAACTCCTAATCTATACATCCAAAATCGCCATTTTTGGACACAATCTACAAACTCATCAACATATCATTTCAAATTTTTCCAGAATT
This sequence comes from Panax quinquefolius, assembly GCA_020205615.1. Lineage (NCBI taxonomy): Eukaryota > Viridiplantae > Streptophyta > Magnoliopsida > Apiales > Araliaceae > Panax > Panax quinquefolius. The sequence goes on from CM035152.1 coordinate 80,904,755, forward strand.
TTGAAGGTTCGTAAAAATTTCGAAACTAAAATATAATAACCCATAAAATCTTTACTATCCCTTACCTCAAAAAGCAAAGATTTGACGCGGAATAACGAATCGAACTTCTAACTCAAGACCGTATAGCAATACTCAAAGTATACTCAAAATACTCACAAGAATACGCCGATAATATAGAGAGAGAAAACTTCATTTTCGTGTGATTTTTCAATTCTAACCCAAGCAACCTATTTATAGGAAAATACTTAGAACACCAGCGTTGTAAAATTTAATAAATTATTAATATAATAAATTTGAATTCCTACGCCCACTTTTTTTTTGTTCAAACTTCAGCAACACAAGTATCTCACCTTACAAAACTTACAAAAACGTTTTTCATAATTAATTAATTTAAAACTCGAAAAAAATAATAATTAATTAATCCGAAACTTCAATAATTCATAATAAATAGCCCTTTATCAAAAAATTTGAATCTCGCGAGTTTTATAGGAAATTAATTCTCTACAACTTTGCAGAAGAAAGTTTTTCCAAATCCAAATAGAAATTGACCGAAATCCATAAACAGACGATTTTATAAGTCTATAATCAAATTTCAAATAAGAAATGGGGTCCAATTGACATGTTTAACATGTTTTAAACATTTATTGTAACAAAAAATATTCTTCCTCTTCATATACTAATATATTCAACATTCAATAAAAATATCACCATTATTATATTATTAAAATAATATATTTAAATGAATTATTTTATCGAAGGAAAAAGATAAAATATTAATTTTCAACAATTGTCACTTTAAAAATTTTCTCCATCTATATCCACATAAAATAAATATTTTTCTCATCATAAAATCAATAATTAATTATTCACAAATAATATTACATAATCACAATATTACAACTGTGCGGCCTTCAGAAAGAGGGGCTTTCCAATAAGAATTTCTCCCTACTTGCCAAGTAATTGGGTGACCAAACCTCTCCTTGAACGTAACTTTCAAGGCATTGCCAATAATGTTATCCAATAATATTATTCGGATAATATGAATTATTGTCTAGATAATGGAAAATCTTTGTCATCGTGACAATTATTGAAACAACAATAATATAAAATATCAACGTAGCAATTATTGAATCAATAAAATAAAATATTGAGCAAAGAATTCTTTGTAACAATTATTGAGTAATGCCTTCATGAAAAAAAAAATTATCATGCTTCATGAATAGTACTTCGTGAATAGTAACTTTCGTGAATAGTAACTCATAAATAAGAACTTTCGTGAATAGTAACTTCGTGAATAGTAACTCGTGAATAAGAACTTCGTGAATAGTAATTAAAAAAATTGAATACTTTTATTTCATAAAATTCGAGGTCTTACAATAATATTCTTTATTGGGCTAGTTGAGCTCACCCTTTTTCCTTTTGTTCCATTTTTATTCTCGGAGGCGAAAATATAAGCGTAATGCAGGTGAGGTATGGAATGAAGGTTCTAGAGAGAGTTGTTTAGTAGTCCTCACCATTTTTATAAAATAATGTATCAATAAATGTGATAAGGATTTATTTGAGTATAGATATTGCCTAGAAGATAATATTTGTATTCAAACTCACAGCTTTCTTTGTTGTAATAATAAAAAGTTGTAGTTGTTCGCACTCATGTATTGACAACTTCGTAATGGGTGATGTATACCTATTTTGAAGGCGTCATCAAATCTATTATATAACCGTATTTATATGAACTATGATTAACCCTAATTAACATTGGGACTTGTTAATTTCTTGAAACCTTAATTATTAAGTATAAACCCTAATTGCTAAGTTAGAAGGATAAGTATAATTATTATATTATAACCCTAATGTCCATGTATGATTAAAACCCTAATCAAATTAAGAAAAACCTAATTATAAATTTGGTACACTAATTATATTTATTTTAAAACCCTAACTTGGGTAACATAGATTAATAATTATTGGGCTAGGATTTATTAAATGGCCCAAAACAATTAAGTGGAAGAAGCCCCAAAAAGAAATTAATTCAAGCCCAAATCATAGCCCACTTGGTGACGGGTATTTTAGACCTTTGAATTATCTAATTTATGCATTAAAATAATAGCTAAGTGAAGAATTAGGAGGCTATAAGCATGGTGGCGTAATTTACCTTTTTAAGGTAACAAATTTTGCTAATCAAGTTTTCCTTATATAGTTAGTGACATTACTTTATTTAATTTATTACAAAAGTACATTGTTGTCGACATATCATTGGTGGAAAATCTCATTAAGCATGCTTAGGGACAAGATAAGGAATTTTATTCAATAGACAACATGAGTAATGGAGGTTAATAGCTAAATCCCACATACATCGGGCCACTTCTATAAATAGATTAAAGAGAGGAAATAAGGCATTGCTAGCTCATTTTGTATCAACACTCAACCTAGACTTTTCTCTCATCAAACTAACGAAATTTATTAGCTTATCAATCCCTAAACAAATCCCCACCATTACCATAAACAAATCAGAAGCTAGGATCAAGAAATCAAAGTTTAAAGGTATAAAACCCTAAATACGATTTACGTCCATGATCTTATGTTAATGTTATATTTGAGTGTTAGAATATGTTTGGTTATAGTGTCTAGTGATGATCAGGTTGATAAATGTTGAATCCATAACATTTAAAAGCTCTTCGGTTGAAGATCTACAAAATCTGAAATTTAGATTAATCGCATTGACAACAAATGTCGATATTACAAATCTTTGGTCAAATGTATGCTTTTTGATGTTTTAAGTTTGTAGTAAAGATATGCTATGTGATCTCTAACTTTGGAACAAGAATCAAGTTCATATCTTAAGCAGGTTAGTCAAGATATTTAAGGTCAAAAGTCGTTGACCGACCAAGGATCAGGCGCCTAGGTAACCTAGAAGTTGCACTAAGCAGGCGACCAACGTTTTAAATCGGCGAGATCTTGCTTACATTGTTTTATTATTGTTGTTTGTTGTTTTGTATATGGTAGTCTAGTATGTATCTGTTGTAAGTTAAGGCCATTAGAACATTAAAATGATTACTATATGTCTCATGTAGTAGGCAATTCGAACAAAAGCAAGATGATCGCGACTTAGGTTTTCTGGGTAACCTAGAAAAACTGTTGAAGGTGATCTTTGACATGGTTTGACCGACCCTTATCATCTTGATCTGTTGTTATTACAATGATTTTAAGCGATAGATCTGTATTCCTACATGTTGTCTACAATATGGAAGTCTTAGAATACAAAAACAATGCATGATCAGTAGGTAGTGGAGGTCCAAAGTGAGTCTCCACGATCATTCTTCACTCTTGCGCCTAAGAAATGAAGAATGTGTCTCGACGACTTCTTTAAGAGCTTAGATCTTGTTTGTTTTATACTTGATTACCATGTTTGATGTTGGGTATTGCAGGCGATTACTAGTAATACAAGATCCAATTCAGATTGTCGAAACACTTACAATACTTCGATTAATACTTGTCAAACATCGTACGGTCGCAGAATCCAGAGGTATTCGGGTTTATATGAAGAACACCTATAATGATATTCAAGCTATAAGTGATCTTTAGCTGACGATTTTAAATAAAATTAATTATTTTTATTAAATAATTAGTACTAATTAGTTTTTAATTCTAAAAATACAAAATAAATTATTAAAATTATTTTAAAGTCAAAGAAAAATTATATTTTAATTATTTTGAATATATTTCATAAATATTTAATATTTTTTGAATATTAAAAAGTATTTAATTTATTTAATTATAATATTAAATAAATTATTTAAAAATGATTTTAATACATGAAAAATCATTTAAAATTATATTATGGTATAAGAAAATATTCAGGTTATTTTCTATGATTTTAATATTTTGTGTTGAATTTCATTAATTAATTATTATTAATGATATTAAAGTTATTTAATAATTATATTAAATAATTTAGTTAAAAATGATTTTCTTATTTTTAAAAATTATTTTAAATGAAAATAAAGTGTTTAAAAATATTTTAAGTTATAAAATATAACTTTTAATATTTAAAGGATAATTTCCTTAATAATTTAATATTAATGATAGTATTAATGATATTAAATTTATTTATTAAATAAATAGTTTAAAATGGTTTATTGATTTAAAATCATTTAAAAGGATATAAATGAATTAAAAATACTTTAAGTTATAATTAATGACTTTTAATAGTGGATAAATAGTACATTAATATTTGAATATTAATGGTAATTATTTATAAATGATTTTAAATGTTTTAAAAATCATTTAAGGGTAATATTAATACTTTAAAAATATTTTGAGTTATTATAAATAACTTTGATATTTTGGCAATGATTTCATTAATGGTTCTATATTAATTAAGTATTAATGATAATAGAAGCATTTGATATTTAATAATGATTAGGTGTTTGAAATTCATGTTAAAGTATAATAAATGTTTAAAAATTATTATTAAGTCATACGATTTGATGTTTCTGAGATATTGAGTAATAGAATAGAGTCTTAGACTTCGTTAATTCTAGATCATCGAAAGAAATAAGGTACAAGCATAGTTCGTAAATTGTTCTAGACTTAAATATTTTGACCGTAGCATTCTTTGTTTGTTTCGATGCAACGATAAGCTGCTTTGTATATATTGTAACAGCGTGAGTAGGTTATGTCTTTATTGCTAAATGCGATAATATTGTGTTATAGTATATTTATTTCTAAACGAACAAATGATCCGATTAATGATAGGTGATTACATAAAAGATAAAACTAAGTTCACAGATTGTATGAAAGTAGCGCATCGTGCAAGTATCCTACCTTTGCATTTCCTTTATGCAAATGGACATGAATAAGAATATTTGAAATTATATTATTACCGATTCGGATTATTAACCCTATATTATATACGCCCATTGATTATCAACATGTTAGTATATGGTAATCTTATATATATTCTCTGTTAGTTAATTTCTATAAATGGTTAAACAAGTGTCCCCACTTGGATAATCATTGCATTTAAATACGTGTTGATACACCTTTGATATACATGTATGTTGGATTATAGATTATTGTTGAACAAGAAAACCTTTGGTTTGGAACCCCTGATGATATGAACATCCCATTCATGGAAAACTTTTATGCTTTCTAGGCGGATAAAGTGAACGTTAACATCGTTCTTGTTATGTAGTATTGATCAATACAGGTACAATGAGGTGATCACCTCCGGTACTGTAAGTTAAGCCGGTTCTGAGATGAAGTTACATTTAACCTTTGAAAATGAAAACAATGTTCATAGTATGTCCCTAAAAAACTTATTTATAGTCCATGCGTGAAGTTTCAAAAGAATTGAAAGAAAATTATTATTATTATTGGTTGGAATTACTTCACAACTATTGATCTTGTTGTAGAAGGGTAGTATAAAAAGCATTTAAATTCTTTTTAGCTTATATATATATATAATTGCTTATTACTTGTTGGGTTTTCAAATGCTCATCCTTGCTTAATTTAAATATTTTCTACTAAGTGTGAACATTAAGAAGGCTCTGCTTAGAAACAAGGGAAAAGGAAAGGTTGCCAAATGATGACAATGTTATCGTGATAGTTTAATATTATTAAGACAATGTTATATATTTATGATCATGTGTTGTAAGGAATGATTTAAAATACGTGCTTGGAGTTAAACTTTGATAATTATGTAAGTTAAGTTTAATATTTATATTATTGGCATTATTATTAGTATTATTACGGTTATAGAGATGGTATCGTGAAAATACCGAACTTTGGGTTCAAGTACTCCGGATTTGGGGCGTCATGACACCTTCTCATTCACTCAGTCACAAGCAATTAAGCATTATTAGTCATTCTAGTCTTTAGCTTTTTCATTAGTTACATAGTTATTTTGAGAGAGAGTTAGAGCACTTATTTTTGGTTCATAGAGTATACATTTTGTAGTGCTGTTAAAGTATACAGTGTCATTGTATCTTGGGAGAAAAGTGATATCAACTCTGAGCACCATACGGAGGGCATAATTGTCTTAAGGACATAGTATCAAGTCCTAGCCTTGATAAATCTTTTTTTACATTTTGGTTTATTTGAGATAAGGTAATATATATATAGTTTCCTTTCAGGTTCTTAATAGGATGCTTGTCGGTGATGTCCCTTAGGAGTACGCTATTGTTCACATGCACTTGTTAGCTAACTCTCGCTTCTTTGTTACTTGAACTTCTATGTCCTTTGGTTAATTTTCTTTTGTTATTCTCGCGATAGGATGATGTGTGAAATGTGCATTCATAAATAGACATTCACTAATAGCCTATTTATGAACATAAAATCAACGATTCTCTTGTGTCCAATTTTCCTCTCTTCGATATGAAATATGGAGAAGGTTTGCATTTATAACCTTGCAGCCATTCTTTAACATAAGTGGTTGGATAAGAGGAAGAAAATGAATTATTTTATGTTTATAAATAGTTTATTAGTGAGTGTCTACTTGTGAATGTACATTGCACACAACATCCTATCGAGACCATCACAAAAGAGCACTACTTTATTTTGGTTTTAGATCATCTGTATATCTAATCATCCACCTTATGTTATTTTGGATTAATCAAAGCGTCTATGCAATAAATGAGATACATTGTATGGCCATGCAAGTAACACTATAACCTCATGGCGGCCCATGCTAGTGCACAACAAATCTTTTCAATCAGCGTGTAATTTTGTTCACAACTACTGAATCATTTATTGAGATAATAAATGACTCTTTCTTTGCCCATATCGTCTTTTTATCCCAACATGCAACTCATGAGTGCTTTGGAGTTGACTAATATATATATATATATATATATATATATATATATATATATATATATATATATATATATATATAGGGGAACTCTCTTTCAATGTACATAACGTCCCACAATCTAGGTCCCAAATCATCAGCATGGTATACAATTTCTATAAGTATTGCGGAAGATATAAACATAAATTGTTTATACATTAAACATTATACACTAACCCCAAGGTTGAAAACCTTCACATAATACCTAAATCAATATTCTATCTAACAAAAAAAGTTGTTATCATACATTATTGTTACAAATCTAACTTCACACATAATTCCCAAGTTGTACTTGTCTTTGACCTTTCCTTATATCTGAAGTATTCGCCTTAATCTGCAATGTTTATTATGATATAACAAGGGTGAGCAACAAGTTTGCCCAGAAAGTAAAAGTTTATTTGAGGATATATCATGATTGGAAGAATTTGAATAATATCTGGCTAACATTCAATAATATAATTGTGAACTAACATGAAAAAACTTTCATAACTAAACGAACATTGAACATAAACAAATATATCCGAATCAGAGATAGTAATGAAGGTGATCAGCCTTTCATACACGATGAATACATGAAAATATACTGATGATGCATCGATAATTCTCGATACGTAAGCAATAAAGAATGATTAACAACAAGTATAATTGAATGAAACAACTCGAGGTCGAGTTAAGAAAAACTTGTCTGATCTATTGATTATCGTTACGCAACCTATTTATCTTTAGATGATGACCTAATATTAATAGTATTGATTTCCAAGTTAGAATAATATCATCATAGTATAATACTTTTGTATTTATTCATAGAATAACCTAAACACATAACATATAACCCTATAAGTCTATACATCACATAAAACCTAGTATCAAGTCAATCGTTTTGATTAAAGAGTTGAATTCTAGATAATTTCGACATCCCGCGTCATAATTTGGATAATTCTCGAAAGTTTACTAATCATAAGACTCAGTCTAAAGTTGTTCAAAAATATCATAGATAATTAATTATTAGTCAAAATAATTTTCTTAAGCTCGTAATAATTTTTAGATAATTATTACAATTTATTATGATTTTTCAATCATTAATATCATTGTCGTGTTAATTCTATAGTACTAATGTAGTATTACAACCATAAACAACAATCATGGTCAAATAATTACACAACAGAGAGATTAGAGCCTCACAAAACATGTCAAAAGTTGTTTTTCATTTCAAGGGTTTTCAGAAATGAAGAACAGTTCAAGTTGGCTACTTTTGATCTCCATAACTTGCATTCTGAGTTCACGTAGTGTGATCTAAAGGTTCATACATGTAGTTTACATGTCATAGTACAATATATATATCATCGCATCACTCTAACAACAACACATAAACAAGATCAGCATGGTCAAACCATGTCAAGAGACCTCAGACTGAATTTAATTTAGGGAATTTCAACAAAATGTATGGTCAACGCTTGTTTGACCCATAATATCTTGGATCCTATACATGATCTAGAGTATTCTAATGACTTGTATGTAGTTCACATACCACCACAACATAACAACAACAACTAGGCTAAACTATCTAACACATGTAAGATCTAAGCTTAGAAATTCTTGTCAAAGGCTTCCGGGAAATCTGGCTGCTTAGATTTAGTCTCCCAAGGTTGGTCAACTGACTTTGACTACTTATAACATGAAATCTAGACATGATCTCGACCTCGCTTTCAGCCTGCATCATAGTCCACATGGCATACTATGATCTATAACATAAAACACCTTAAACATCTAACATGATAGATTTGGAGACCCCGACATTAATTCGTCGCATAATATTTTCCAACTTTTTTAGATTTTTAAGAACTTAAATTTCGAGCATCTAGATGTTATGGATCTAAGTTTTAACAACCCAGATCACTAAATGACACCCTTATACATAACTTTAAACATCTAAACACAAAGATTAACATAAATCATAAGGATTTCTAAGTTTAGGGTTTTATACCTTTTGAGGCTTTGATCTTGAATCTGATCATTTGTTGTTGATCATGGCTTACTAAGGCTCATTCTAGGAATTGATCCACTTAAGAATTTCGTGGCTAAGAGGTGGAGAGATTTTGGTGACCAAATAAGCTATTTTTGTGACTTTTCTCTCTCTCAATCTATATATATTATACATGTGATGAATTGGCTGGCATTTGATGTCTGATATGTTTGATATAGAGCACAGGGAGTTATTAGAGTTGGTTTCCAACTCAAGATCTTGGCAAGATCTACAAGCTAACTAATAAAGAATGCTAAAAGGGCACTTTAGTCATTTGATTTCCAATTTTAATGGCAAATGGTAATTTGCAAACCATTAGGGTTTGACCTAGGTTAAAACCTAAGGTTTTACAAATTAATTATAGGATTTCCAAATTGGGTTTTAAAATGGAAAATTAAGCTTTCTAATTTATAACTAATATTTCTTAATTACATTAAAATTTACCAATCACATTCAAGCTCACTAATTAGGATTGATATTTCCTAATTAATATTGCTAATTTAGCAATTAGGTCCATAATTATACATTAGGGTTTCTAAACGGAACAATTACGATTTTAAACTTTAAAATTAGGGTTTCTAACTAATTTGTTAGATTTTACCCTAATTAAGACTGTAATTATTTACACTTAAGCATTCGAGATCCCAAATTAGGGTTTCAGATTCCCGGAACTGAAATTAGGGTTTCCAGAAACGGTTTCTAGGGGTTCTTATCAATCGTTAGGGTTTTCTAACTAAACGCTGAGGTTGATAATATAACATTAGGGTTTGACACTGATATAGGTTATCTGGTCAGCCCTAGACTCTTAACCGCATATTGTACACATATACAACCATATACACTTATACCCTTAATCCTGAATAATTCACCACAAAAATTTTAAATCCAAAAGATTTCTTCCCATAAATGTCAAATCCATTCACTTATTTTCTGTCTAGGTCTATTATTCAACCTTTAATCTATCATTTAAGATTTAAATAATTTTCTAAATTCTTGGGTTGTCACATTCACCAATTCTTCTAAGAATTTTGTCCCCGAAATTCAACTTACACCTTATACCATGCACCATTCACCATTCATATACAACATCACATGCTACCCAATACATTCCTCATAAGAGTAAAAATTTTGAAATTATGCTGAGGAGTTATATAGACTATTGTCTGTCATTTTCGAAAATATTTATACAGAAATTCATCTGCAAACTGTCATATCATGTATACATATAGGTAATTAGCTCTGATATATGCCTATCTTCGCTAAGTATCATTTGGTTTGAACAATTTCTTCCCGTTCCTTCTATCCCATCCGCCTTGGGCGCACAAAAATTTTCTTACCTCAGTCTTTATCGAAATCCGCACCAAAAAAATTTGGTTCGGGAAAATTTTCAAAGAATGCTTAGAGTTTTCATAAATGTTGGTCTAGCCGAATCAAATAGCTTAGACTCATATCAATAATCAATTTCAAACGAAATATTAAGGTATAGCCAAAACCCCGTTGGCAAATTAAAATTTTGAAAATAGTTTGAAAATGACGTCATGATGCCGCATCATATTTATCAAATTCGCTTGAGGATGTCGTCATTATACGACTTTGTCATAACACATCATACAATAAGTGGAACAATAATTTTAGATCAATTCAACACTAAGTATTCTCATATTTATAACTCCATCATTTTTATCAATCTTGCACCAAAGTTACATGGTACATTAATTATAAATAAAATAAATTTTGATATTTCAAATCATTTTCGCTCAATAAAAACAATTAGCATAGACTATTCTTTAAATCGCTCAAAATCATTTCAAATCGCTTTTATCATCTCAACAGTAACGAGGTGTCGGTGGTCCAAGTCCACACATACACAATAGTCACCAAGAGTTGAGAACAAAAATTATTTTTTCAAAAGCACATAGTGCGATTTAGCTTCGATGTCCAAAAGTTAGAAGTCTAGCATAGCTAGGAGTTTTGGAAAACGTATGTCTCTACTAATGATCAATTGCTTAAACAGTCTATCTATTTCTATTATCCTTAATACTTCATTCACACAAAACTATATCCAGATCACCAAACTTTCCACACTTATGAGTTTAGGAACTTTCCACAATCATATGAGTTTAAGAACTTGTCCTAGACAGACCTTTGGCATCCATTCGCTAAGGGGTTCATAAACATTTCATATAATCATGAGTCATGAACGTACCATAAGTATGAGTTTTAAGAATTCGTACTTAACCTCGATATTCACTACCTATACCCTGCCTATTTCATTATACACCGAGAAAAGAATCACCTTCTCAACAGGTATATAGCAAATAACGTGACACAAACATTTCAATGATTATCAATGTCAGAAACTAAGTGGTTTTTACACCAAGTACAATTCCCCGCTTATAACAAGGAATCATACAACTCAGTTGCTAACATGAGTCCTCAATTGAAATCCCCACTTAATATTAACTCCCTTCTTAATACGAATTTCATTCAACTCGTATTTATAATCCTTTCCTGAATCTGTACCAATTCATAATACAACTTACACACAACATTCTTGCCGTAAACTTTTCAATTATTTGATTGATTATGCTCCCTGTTATAACTTTATCAGATCACGAGGTGATCTCATCGTATATATTACGATTCATTTCTATTCTATGATCATTTTGTTTGACGATCTCCTATCCCTGTACCTTTAGCCTTTTTAGACTCTATCTATTCACCAATATTGTTCACCTTTATTATCAGAGTTAAGGAACTCCGTGTCTTTATAACCCGCCGAGATTCGTCTTTGAATCCTACCGACACACTAACTCTATGTGAGTTAGATCAAATCCTAATCACTGCGGTTATTAGTCTCAGGTAACTCTACCTAAGGTTCATAACCAATAATTTTGATACCAACTGTAACGTCCCCAAATCCGGGTACCAAATCACCACGGAGCTGGTATACAATTTCTATAACTATTGCGGAAGATGTAAACATAAATTGTTTATACATTAAACATTACATACTACCCCAAGGTCGAAAACCTTCACATAATACCTGAATCAATATTCTATCTAACAAACAAAGTTATTATCATACATTAATGTTATAAATCTAATCGCATACATAATTCCTAAGTCAGACTTGTCTTTGACCTTTCCTCAGATCCAAGTATTCGCCTTTAATCTGCAATGTTTATCATGATATAGCAAGGGTGAGCAACAAGTTTGTCCAAACAAGTAAAAGTTTATTTGAGGATATATCAATGATTGAAAGAATTTGAATAATAGTCAAGCTAACATTCAACAATATAATTATGAACTAGCATGAACAAAATTTCATATTTGAACTAATATTGAATATAAACAAATATATATCGAACCAGATGGTAATGAAGGTGATCAACCTTTTCATACTTGATGAATACATGCAATATGCACAAGAGTACTTAATCAATAATATTTAGATATGATAATCAAAGAATGATTAACCACAAGTATAATTGAATGAAACAACTCGAGGTCGAGTTAAGAAAAACTTGCATGATCCGTTGATTATTGTTACGCAACCTATTTATCTTTAGCTGAAGACCTAATATTAATAATATTGATTTTCAAGTTAGAATAATATCATCACAGTATAATACTATTATATTTATTCATAGAATAACCTAAACACATAACACATAACCCTATAAGTCTATACAACACATAAAACCAAGTATCAAGTCAAACTTTTTCAGTCTTAGTTGAATCCTATACAATTCTGACATCCCGACATCCTAGTCGGAAAATTCTCGAGCCTACTAATCATAAGACTCGGTCTAAACTGGTTCACAAATATCATAGATAATTAATTATCAGTCAAAATAATTTTCATAAGCTCGTAATAATTTTTAGATAATTATTACTATTTATTATGATTTTTCAATCATTAATATTGTATTTATATAATTTAAATACCATATAATTCCTTTATCATTAATATTTATTTAATATTAAATATTAATGAAAATCATAACATAATATTATAATATATTTATAATATATCAAAGTATTTTTAATACTTCAAAATCATATTTATATGATTTTTAAACAGTTAAATCCATTATCCGATAATTCCTATTAATATTAAAATATTAATATTTTCATGACAAAATATCAAATGTTATATTTTATAACTTAAAATATTTTTATAACACTTAAATCATTTTTATATGATTTTTAAATCATTAATTCTATTTTCCATAATTTATTTAATACATTTATTAAATAAATTAATTACCATTAATATTAATTAATTAATGAAATTCATCACATAATATTAAAAGTTATTGAAAATAACTTTAAAATATTTTCTTATACCATAATATATTTTTAAATGATTTTTCATGTATTACAATCATTTTTAAATAATTTATTTAATATTATAATTAAATACCATTAATATTCCAAAAATCTTAAATATTTATGAAATATATTCAAAATTAAAACCCATTTTTAGGCTTTAAAATAATTTTTAGTAATTTATTATGAATTTTTAATAATTAAAAACTATTTTTATCTATTTATTAAATAAAATAATTCATTTTCTAATTTATCTGCCGCTAAAGGGCCCTATAGCGACAGAACCGTCGCTATAGGTGTTCTTGAGCCTGCCCAGATCTTCAAACCCAGTTAGCATGGTGGTATGTTTGACCATCAATAGATTTGTGCCCTAGTAGTTTTCTGGCTTACTAAGGTGTTAATTTTGTAGTACTAATGTAGTATTACAACCATAAACAACTATCATGGCCAAATAATTACACAACAGAGAGATTCGAGCCTCACAAAACATGTCAGAAGCTGTTCTTCATTTCTGGGTTTTCCGGAAATGAAAAGTTCGAGTTGGCTACTTTTGATCTCCATAACTTGCATTTTGAGTTCACTTAGTGTGATCTAAAGGTTCATACATGTAGTTCACATGTCATAGTACAATTATATAACATCAGATCACTCTAACAACAACACATGAACAAGATCTGGCATGGTCAAACCATGTCAGAGACCTTATTCTTCATGAATCTGGGACTTCCAGAATTTCAACGAAACAAATGGTCAACGCTTGTTTGACCCACAATATCTTGGATCCTATACATGATCTAGGTATTCTAATGACTTGTATGTGTAGTTCACATACCAGTCTACAACATAACAACAACAACTTGGCCAAACTATCTAACACATGTAAGATCAGAAGCTTAGAAATTCTTGTCAGAGGCTTCCTAGGAAATCTAGGCTGCCCAAATTTAGTCTCCCAAGGTTGGTTAACTGACTTTAACCACTTATAACACGAAATCTAGACACGATCTGACCGTGTTTCTAGTTTCAGATCATACTCCACATGGCATACTACAAATCTATAACATAAAACACCTTAAACATCTAACACGCATAGATTTTGAGACCCTGACATTAGGCTGTCAGACAATATTTTCCAATTTTTCCAAATTTTTGAAAACTTAAATTTCGAGCATCTAGATGTTATGGATCTAAGTTATAACAACCCATATCACTAAATGACACCCATATACATAACTTTAAACATCTAAACACAAAGATTAACATGAATCATAAGGATTTCTAAGTTTAGGGTTTTATACCTTTTGAGGCTTTGTTCTTGAACCTGATCATTTGTTGCTGATCATAGCTTACTAAGGCTCATTCTAAGAACTAATCCACTTAAGAATTTCGTGGCTAAGATGTGGAGAGAGTTTGGTTAGATGTTGGTGACCAAATAAGCTATTTTGTGATTTCTCTCTCTCAATCTATATATATTATACATGTAATGAATTGGCTGGCATTTGATGGCTAATATGTTTGATATAGAGCACATGGAGTTGTTAGAGTTGCTCACCAACTCAAGATCATGGCAAGATCTACAAGCTAACTTATAAAGAATGCTAAAAAGGGCACTTTAGTCATTTGATTACCAATTTTAATGGCAAAATGGTAACTTGTGCAAACCCATAGGGTTTGACCCTTAGGGTTTAACTCTTGGGGTTAAAACTTAAGATTTTATAAATTAATTATAGGATTTTCAAATTATGGTTTTAAAAATGGAAAAATTAAGCTTTCTAATTTATAACTAATATTTCTTAATTACATTAAAATTTACTAATCACATTCAAGCTCACTAATTAGGATTAATATTTCCTAATTAATATTGCTAATTTAATTAATTAGGTCCATAATTGTACATTAGATTTCTAATTTAACAATTAGTGGTTTCAAACTTTAAAATTAGGGGTTACTAACTAATTTGTTATTTTTACCCTAATTAAGACTGTAATTATTTACATTTAAGCATTCGAGATCCCAAATTAGGGTTTTAACAATCCTAATTAGGGTTTTAGATTCTAATTCAAATTAGGTTTTCTAACCGATTTCTGTAGGTTTCTTATCAATCATTAGGGTTTTCTAACTGAACGCTGACATTGTTAATATAAAATTAGGGTTTGACACTGATATAGGTTATCTGGTCAACCCTAGACCCTTAACCACATATTGTACACATATACAACCATATACACAGTACATATACACTTATACCCTTAATCCTGAATAATTCACCACAAAAATTTTAAATCCAAAAAATTTCTTTCCATAAATGTCAAATCCATTCACTTATTTTCTGCCTAGGTCTATTATTCAACCTTTAATCCATCATTTAAGATTGAAATAATTTTCTAAATTCTCGGGTTGTCATAGGGGCACCAAGACGGATTATGACACCCCAAAATCTGGGTAATTCAATCCCACAAAATTTGGTGTTCACTATCCAAAATAATTACATCTATCTACCATTATTCAAGGATAAAGACAGAACTTAAATAATTACAATAATATTCTTTCCCGTTAAAGGGTTATATCAACTTAAAACAATCCTAGGTAATCTAACCTTAAATTATTACATAAGTCTACGGAATACATCACATAATTAAATAAGTCTCATAACATAAATTCAGTAAATAAAATTAAACAAGTCTTCATCATTTGGACATCTTGCCCTTGCCCTTGCCCTTGCTAGTAGACGACTCTTCAACTTTCTCAAATTTAGCTACATTGTTAAATGCAAGAGTGAACAAACAATTGCTCACTAATATAAAGAATGATAATAACAATAACATAAGGGTAAGCAATTAATGCTAAATAATAGAGAATTTGTTCTACGAATCAAGAACAGAAAACAAGTTCAAGATTATATCTGAGGGTCTTAGGACCGTGAACTATGTCCCAAGGTTGTTTATCTCAATTTGACTTTAGAATTTCCACACTAATGAAAGTTTAGTTTGGAATAGCTTAACAGTGATTCTAGAATTTTAGAACACTTATCAATTATGGATTAGTCCAATCAATAAAGATTTATTAGCTATTCGAAGGTTTAACAAGATAATAAAAGATTGAACAATGATACTTAAGTCAAAGATTGAATATCAAAAATATACAATTGAATAGACATGGTATATACAAAGTATTACATCCAAAAGAGTTAGAAAACTCATTTGGGACAACGAACTTGAACAATTTATGCTTTGAATAGCAAGAAAGAAAAGTTAGGAACTTGTTCAATAAAAGATTCAAGTTTTAGAAATTTGCATAACGATATCAAGTTAGGAATATGAAACTTTCTCAAGGTAAAAGAATTAGAATACAACAACTTGCATAATGGAAAATTGAGGTTAGAGAACTTACCTCGTGTGTAAGCTATAAAATTCTAACAAACATTCGCCAAATATCCTACATAAACCATTAAAATCACAATACCAATTAGTTATATTAACGCTAACTTCATTGGTTTACTTTTCATTTTAGCCAAGTCTATAATCTTTAACTTGAGATCTGATTATCCAAATCATTCACGTACCATAAACCTGAACTCTCAATTATAGTACACGACATGATGATTGCAAAATAACTCCAATTCTCATGACATCACATTACGGACTTTCACAACTTATTAATTCATAACCTATAGTTTCAACTTTGTGATTACAATATGTTATTATGTCTTATAACATGTTTTAGGTTTCTCTACAATCATTAAAATAAGTTAGGTTAACATTTCCCTGTATATCATCAATAGTACATTCATGGAGGTCTTTAGACCCTTAATCGGCGCTACCACGCTTTTAGTTACTTCCTTGATTCGAAGGTCATAAGGGCAAATACAAGACGCGCTGAGAAGCAAATGGAAATGAGTCGTGTTGACTCTAGATTAAGTTTTCCATAAAACACGAATTCAGACTCTATTCTAAACCAAAAGTTCCAATTTCTTCACCCAACACAAAATTAACCCAAACCCTGATCTTTATAAGCTTTATAAACTCGAAACCAAAAGTTTATAAAGTAATTCTAACATCACAATCCCACTTTAACAACCAATTTAAGGACTCAAATTCCAAATTCATACTAACTTTCATATTTTGTCATACATAGCAAAATCAATCACGACGACTTCGATTTTCAACCATTTTGATTTGTTTAAATTACATTATTTTCTTTTCTTGACATACTAACACAATTCACCACCACTTTACATATTATAACAAAGATTGAACAAAAATTTTTGGTCTCAATAAGCGATTTTCGTATATATACAACATTGTTAATTAAATTTTCTTCTACAAACCAATCCCATTAATTTGAATACTAAAATTTATAATTCATAGATGATAATTGTCAGATAACACATGTATATAATCAACACTTTAGACCCTAATTGTGACGCCCCCAAAATAGGTATACATCTACCATTCTGAGTCGCCAAATACATGGCACAAAATTCAAAGACAAACTTAATTGTACAACTGTCGTGTAAAATACAACAAAACATAGATGAGAGTTTTAATATGAATATTGTCTTGTAGATAATATCCAAACTCAAATAGAGTCCTCATTATAATTACTATTACACTATTTCATAGAATAGTGAATACTACTATAGCCACCATCTCGGACCATCACTCCATTCTCTAACTAGTCCCAACTATATTCTCATTTCCTGAAGAGAATAATGAAAGCAAAGGGTGAGCTCACCTAGCCTAGTAAGAAATATTATGACTAAGATAATGCAGAATAAGTTATCGTTAGCCTTCAACAGTGTTAAACTAGTAGAATATGATAAACAACAAGTTTAACTATAGCGAAATAAACAATCCATTAGAAAAGTCAAGTAGAGCATGATATCTACTATATTCTATGATTTAAAAGTTTATCATCAATTTTATCGCTCAGACTCAACTCAATAAATAATCCACATCTCTGAATTATCCATGCACTACGGGCTAAGGATATTCATTAATATCACATCCACGAATCATCCATGCACTACGGGCCAAGGATATTCGTTAGTATCACCAATGGTCATGATCATGCCAAACAACAATTAAACTTTGCACCCTTAGCCAAAGAGAACCCATGGTCATTGTAACGCCCCGAAATGCGGTCTATCTTCACACCCAGATTTCGTACGTCACGAGTACATTATTCATCCAAACATACATTATTCATTATTCAAATATAACAACATACATTATAAGTTCCCAGGTTCTAAAACCTTATAACTCCTTTCATTACAAAAATGATAATTACATTATTCTTTACATCTTACAGGAGTGACTTTCATCCGCCACTAAGGATACATAACAGTTCCTTAAACTAGTTTATAGTTCAATTTCATCTTTCTATATTAGAAGTCTTCGCTTGATTTTCTCGTTCATTCACATTCTGAATGACACTTCATCTTGATACCGTCAGCTTGATCTTTACGGGATCCTTAAGTTCTTCTAACCGTGTTCGCTGAAAATGTTTTTCATTTAAAGCAAGTGTGAGCATTCAATTGCACAGCAAGTCATAACAGTTGAACACATAACTTCTAGAGTTTAAACGTTCCTTTAGAACTTCGATAACCGAACAAAGGTTATGAAGCAGCTTGAATAATAGGAATAGTCTCGATTCCTATCATCTTAAAACACCAGTCACTTTCACTTTGAAATACTTTCATTCTTCTACCTTTTTCATACACATCCTGTCTGGCAAGAATCATTAGCATAGACTTAACAATAACGGATCATGTATAAACAGAGCTTTCTCTTATTGAACAGTTAAATCATAGAACAGTTCATCTCATAGAAACATCGAAGTGTTCACATTGTGGCACAAGGCCTCATATGTTCTACCACCTTGCACAAATATCTCACATTCGCACATAGACATAACTTCTCAAGTTCAACATCTGAGAAGTTTAAGAAACTAGCATTCATTTAAAATATGAATGAAGTTAGGAAACTTTCCTTACGCACAGCTACAACTTATGCTAAACTGCTCATTCCAGTTCCTATGTAGCACTAAAGGAAAATAACAAATACTCCAATTAGTCGTGTATATTTAACTTATGAATTAGTTTTCTTAACTTTACTTCTTAGGGTTCGCGTTCTTATAACCTAAGTTTACGCGACCACTTTCACTACCGTTCTACGGCTTCATGATATACGGAGATGTCTTACTTATAAGTTCATCATATTTGATGTTTTACATTCTTATCTTCTTCTTATAACTTCTCTAGGACCCAGCACACATCGCTTCTCTACAAGTAGTCCATATGGTACTCTGAGTGGTTTCCCACAAACAACCAATAAACAAGTTCTTGTCTCGTCTACACTGCCATCATAGTGAGTTAGATCGGTTTCCAGTTTTGTATATACCTTCGCTCTCTAAAGGAATTGTTTAGCCCAGCTCCCATATGTCAACCATCAAAGGTTACGATTGTACTACAACCTAAACTTATTTTAATTTATCAGAACCATTAATACTATAACATTCGCTAAGTCAGTTTCTCATTCCTTATGGCTTCCTGGCAACTAAATGCCACACCTCAGGATTCACTCTTTATCGTATAAGTCATACATTCTTTTGTATACTCAGAGCGATCATTCAAGTTAATCATTACTCAGCTTCGTTACATTAAACGTCATTGTCTTTAATCCAGTCTTTTACATTTCATGGTTTAATCAATTATCGTCATTATCTTACGGTAAAACCATACACGGGGTGTAGGTTCTATCCGCTTAATATTTATGCGTACACTCAACTTTCACATTGGTTAAAATGTTCCATACTTACAATTCATCCTATCATTTTCTATCCGAATCATGACCGACTTTCATTAATCTTATTACCATTCATTATGGCTTTCTTGTTACCATTTTTATCTTACTTAATACTTTCGTTATCCATTACCTGAACCCTAATTTCATTACTATTTCTTAATGTCGAAGCCATAATGTTCGTTGTATGCTAAGACTGCTTGCACCTGCGTTACGTTTACGTTTATTTTCTTCTTGATCTTTTAATCTCTTTCGATTATTTCGTTCAACCTATACTAAAGGATTAATTCATTTGTTTAAGTGTTATTTTAGGTGAACTACATGTTCATATTTCTTTCTTACACATCCCCCAGAAATTGAGCACTTAAAAGCTCATCATTGGCTTTTTCTCACCTCGCACCCCGGCAAGTGGGCTACTGGGTCCCCTCTTTATCACTCAAGCACAGACCGCCACTTCAGAGTGTCTAACTCCCTCTTTATCACTCGTTTTTCTTTTACAAAATTTTCGCCATAACTTCGTTATAGCTAAGTTTAAATCTGTTCTTCATGAACGTTTCTACCGTTCCTAACCAAGCAATAAGCATCTAACTTATACACGATGGTTTTAAACTTGTCCATCAATAACAATTATCCTACGATGGTTTTAAATTTGTCCATCAACAATGTTCTTCGTGTTCTTTGTACGTTCTTCATTTTAATCGATATTTTTGGATTACGATTTCACTTTTTATTGGAATTTGATGTTATATAACATCATTCATTACTTATTTATATAATCCACTCGGATCGTTCTAATTCATTACGAATCTTATACTTCCTTAAGAAATTTATAAACCAAACTTTTAATTCTTATTTCTTCATTTTCTTACGATTTCAACCATATAAAATCATTCCTAACATCATTTACTTCTTATTCTTATTAACTTATGTTATTAACATATAGGACTTAAAGATAAATTAAATTTGACTAGGTTTTAGGTTACCTCACTTCTTTTTTTTCTTCCGCTAGACAAAGCCGGCGATTCTCAAGCTTTTTTATTTCACGCTCACCTTCGATCCGATCATCCACACTCATTCTCTTCCTTCTTCTCTCTTCATCTGAAACCTCCCTCTCTCTCTCTCTAAAGTTTAGGATTTTCAAAATCCCTAATAAATGAATTAAGCTTCCTATTTATAGAATTTCCAAGCTAGGGTTATTTTAGTCATTTCGCCCCACCAACCTCCTTACTATTCATGACTTAAACATTAAGTTAACTTAGCCTTTAAGTTTACTTACTCCTTTAGTTTACTTAGCCCTTAAGTTTACTTACTCCTTAAGTTAACCTCCTTACTATTCATGAAACTTAGCTTATAAGTTTTGTGGTTCCGTCTTCTGGGTTTCGTCCGACAGTTTTAAAAACTGTTATTCTCGGAATCCAAATATTTTTGGTTATTTCGTCTTTCCTTTACTGATTAACTTTTACATATTCTTCGGATTTCTGAAAAACTGAAAAACAATTTTTGGTGTCAAGTGTTTTCCTTCACATTTTCTCCTAATGTAGTTAAACGAGTGAAAAGTACATACCAAAGATTTTTTTGTCATTTTTATTTTGTACGATTTATCGATGTTTTTCGAGAAAAACTTTTACCGGCTTACTTAACTTTTCACGACATATTATCATCAAATATTTTGACAGAATGTCATTTCGACGTACCGAACTCTCGAAAAAGCTTAGGTTATTCAAACCCTAACCCTTAGGTTTCGTTGGGTAAATAGTGCCTATTTCGTCTTTTTCCCCGGAAATATTTTTGTTCCCGAAAAATTTTCATTTTTGTCTTGAAAATTATTACTCGTTCAGCCTAGCTCGTAGCCAAAATCCTCCTGACTTATAATCATCCTAGGTTTTAGAACGATTAATAAACACATAGCATATAATATTATTAATAAAAATTCATTTTATTAATAACTAATTCTTTAAACTTGAATTATGGACGATCCGAATTTTTGGGTCATCACACTCTTCCCTCCTTATAAAAATTTCATCCTCAAAATTTCTTAAAACCACACCCTTACCCAGGTCATCACATTCACCCCTTCTGCACAGAATTTCGTCCTCAAAATTTTAGCTTACCCTTCCTCTCAACTTCCCTTCAACAGAGTTCTTATCTTTCCATCATTCCTAACCTCCATAACCTATCAAGAATCATGAAGTAGGAAGAATAAAGGGGAATATAAAATTTCCTTTTAAAATGTTTCATACTTTTGCTGAAGGGTCAAATCGACCATGAACTCTTTCTAGGTTTAACAACATGACGTCGTAACCTTTCTTCCATGGTTAGTTTACAATCACAAAGAAAACAAACTACCTCTTACCCATCGTATACCCCATTTCGGGATATGTTCACCTCAAACTTAATCATTAAATTCTACACCAAAATAATTTGATTTGGAACAACTTCTTCAAAGAAAGCTCGATTTTCTTTTAAACATGACATACAATTTGTCTAGCCGAATCAAGTAGCTTAGACTATACCAAGAAATTGGTTATCAATGTGAAACATTCATCCAGTCAACTCAATTGACATCGACTACTTCTTTAAATTATTTTTCAATACATCAAAATATTTTATGACGTCATAATATTGTACTTTTCACAATACGTTGAGGACTTCATCAGTTTGTGACTTCGTCATTATACATCATACCATAGCGGGTTGTTGATCCTAAGATCACATCCAACACTAGGTTCAATTGCATTAATAACTCCATCCTTTTACCATTCTTGCATCGAATGCACGAATGATATAAAATTCATTTTGATATTTCAAATCAATTTCTGGCTAGATGAAACAATTAGCATAGACATACCAAGAATAGTTCTTTTAAAAATCCATTGGTTCCAAAAGTTGAAACAATTCTTTCATTTCCAAAACACGAACACATAAGCACGATTTCAATAAACTTCAAAATTTAGCATAGCTAGATGACTTAGAATATCCTATTCTCCATCTTCCTTCATTGTCTTACTGCGACAATACTTAATCTTCTCTAGTACCTTCAATACTAAGACTATTGAAAACAACGCATTTTCAGTCTAAACATTCCTATATCATAGTAAAGTCCATAAACTTACCACACATTATGAGTTCAGGATCTTTCTATAATAATATGAGTTTAAGAACTATCTCACGCACCATAGGCGCCCATTCACGAGACGCTCAAAACATGCCATATTATTATGAGTCACAAGCTTACCACAAGTATAAGTTTCAAGAACTCGCAGACCTACCTTATCGTTCTCTACCTATCAAGTATATACAGGAGACAAGATTCACCATCTCACCATATACATATTGATAGCGCGACCAATCCCAATGATTATCACTGTAATAAGCTAAGCAAATTGTTACACCAAGCATAAACCTCGCCTTATAACAAAGGTTCATACAACTCGCCTATCACATGAGTCCTCAATTGAAATTTTACAACTTCTAAATCTCTTTACTTAATACTTAATTTTCTTTAACTCATATACTATCCTTCACAACTCAACTGAAGTTCTTATTCCTGCATTACTGTAGTACTATAAATCATTAATCGCTAATGTATTTCATCCGATACTATTAATTCACTATGATCACATGGTGATCTTCTTATCCCTCTCTCTACGATTATTGTCTTAGGTACTCTTACCTAAGATTTATAACCTATCAGCTTTGATACCAACTTGTAACGCCCTGAAATTTGGTCTATCTTCACACCCGAATTCCGTACATCATGAGTACATCATTCATCCAAACATACATCATTATATACTCAAATATAACAACATATATTCTAATTTCCCAGGTTCTAAAACCTTATAACTCCTTTCATTGCAAATAATGATAATTACATTATTCTTTACATCTTACACGAGTGACTTTTATCCACCACTAAGGATACATAACAGTTCATTAAACTAATCTAAAGTTCATTGAACTTATTTTATATTACAAGTCTTCGCTTGATCTTCACGCTCATTCACATACTGAATGGCACTACATCTAGATACCATTCAGCTTGATCTTTATGGGATCCTTAAGTTCTTCTAACATCGTTCGCTGAAAATGTTTTTCATTTAAAACAAGTGTGAGCATTCAATTGCCCAGCAAGTCATAGCAGTTGAACAAACAACTTCAAGAATTTGAACATTCTTTTAAGACTTCGATAACCGAACAATAGTTATGAAGCAGCTTGAATAATAGGAATAATCTCGATTCCTATCATTTTAAAACATTAGTTACATTCATTTTAAAATACTTTCATTCTTCTACCTTTTTCATACACATTCTGTCTGGCTAGAATCATTAGCATAGACTTAACAATAACGGATCATGTATAAACAGGGCATTCTCTTATTGAACAGTTAAATCACAGAATAGTTCATCTCATAGAAATACTGAAGTGTTCACATTGTGGCACAAGGCCTCATATGTTCTACCACCTTTGTAATAACCCAATATTTTCAAAAAGAAATTTTGCAAATAATTTTTTTTTACAAGTGTACATGTTGATACATACATGTTGATTTCCAGTATGTATACCTTAATTAAAAGTCGTCTAAGCTATTTGACTCGGCTAGACACAGATTTAAGAATATCGTTGAACATGATAGAACCCTAATGATATCCAACCAAATTGTTTTGGTTCGGATTTAGGCTAAGTATGAACATCCCGAATCTGGGAAACTTTTGTGTGCCCAAGGCGGTTATGATGAACGAGAATATCGTTCTGGTATGTAGTATTGATCAATACAGGGCATAACGGGCTGATCACCACTCGTGCCTGTAAGTTATGACGGTTTATAGATGAAGTTCTATTAAACCTTTTCGAAAATAAAAAACAATGTTCATAGTCTGTCGACTAATCTCCATTTATAGTCAGTACGTAGTTTCAAAAATTTGAAATAGAATTGGTATGTTGATTAGACTTGTTTCAGTTACTTCACAACTATTGCTTCATTGTAGAAGTGTCACTCAAAGAAAACATTTAATCCTTTCAGCTAATGTTTATTGTTTGTTATTACTTGCTGGTCACTCAAATGTTCATTCTTGATTAATTTAAATGTTTTTAGTTAAGTATGATCAACCAGAGGGCACTTCCAGGAACAAAGGGAAAGGAAAGCTGTCAGAATAAGTTTGTGTTATCTTATGTAATAGCTAGTCTTAAATAAGATGATGATATTTATTATCTATCATGTAATGAAATGTTTTAAGGTCACATACCTGGGATTTAGACAACTCTGATATGTAAATTAAGTTTGATATTTATGACAAAATTATTATTATTCCGCTCAAAGAAATGGTATCGTGAAGCACTGAAATCTGGTTTCAAGTACCTGAATTTGGGGGCATCATAGGTTGCTATCAGAGCTTTAGGGTTCGAAACCATAGGTGGGGATAGACCTTAGGCTATAACCTTAGAGAAGAGGAAAACGTTGAAAGTACAAATAACTCATATAGAGTTTAAAAGGAGATGAATCGAATAAATTCGTCATCAAATCAAATAAAAGATAACTTATATAAAACTATTATTTGTTGTGTGTATACACTATATGCTAATCAGGATAATTTATGTGTGTAGATGTCAGGAGGAAAAGGATTAGGATACCCTAAGATCGTAAAGGAGCCAATCTCCATAACCAAGCCAATAGCTGAAATAGAAGCTCAAATTGAAGGTAACCTTGAGGAGGTTAACATTTTAGAAAACATAGTACCAGATCCGGAAATGGTGGAGCTGACAGATAGTGATTTAAACACTAAATTTGAAGCTGATCAAGCATCAACGGAGGTGCAAGATCTGGGGAACAAGGTTTCCTCTCTGGAAAAGCTGTGGGAAATAGAAAAGCTGCTAAATAGTCAGTTACGAAAAGCTTTACTAGAAATAATGTAAGAACAAGATAAGCTTAAAATCCAAATTGATCAGATGGGAGCCACAAGCAACACATCGTGTACAGCTCCGAGAAATAAGGGGAAAAGAAAGATAGAAGACCATGACTTAGCAAAATCTGATAAGAAGAAAGCGAAAAGAATATTTTATCTTTGCGGCTATGAGGGACATACCTCTCTAAATTGTCCCAACTATAAACCAGGTGCATGTTTTATCTGTTGGATAGAAGATCATTAGGCGAAACATTGTCCAAGAAAAAGGCGTAGTAAATAGGTAGTATAGGTTCTATTGTGTAGGTATGCTTAATGTAATATATATGATTAAGTATGTTTGGTAATATACGTGTGTATTGTAATAATCCCAACTTTGGTGTAAGTTATGGTAGCGATTCCCGACTTTTGTGGTCATAAAGGGATATCGGACGTTTAAAGCAGTTTGTGCTATGCTATGTAAAGTATTTTGAAATCGCTAAATGAATATGAATCTATGTTTGATTAAAGGAATAAGTTTAAAATATTAAACTTATACGATGAGGTTTAGAATGTAAGTTAATAAAATATAGATTTTATTTTATTTAACCAGAAAATGCCGCCAAGACGTCAAACTCGAAACAAAAGGGCAGAAGAATCTGTCAAGAATGCTGGAGGATAACAACCAGACCTGATGCAGAATTTCGCGAATATGGTAGCTCAGGCCATGTAGAATGGAATGCCAGCGGCAGGAAATCAGCCAGACAATTAATTTGTGAACTTCAAGGATTTTAAGGCCGTAGGACCACCCAAATTTAGAGGTACCACTGACCCGATAGAAGCCCAAACTTGGGTTAAGGAAATAGAAAAAGCGTTTGTAGTCACTAGGGTAGATGAGGGACAAAAGACAGCTTTTGCCACCTATATGATAAAAGGGGAGGTGAATTTTTGGTGGGAAGCAAATCAAGCTAGGGCAGGAGAAGGAGTGATAACATGGACTAGGTTTAAGAAGCTGTTCTTTGAGAACTATTTCTGGTCTAGTGTGCGGGCTAGAATGGTGGTGAAGTTTATGGAATTGAAGCAAGAGAACTTGATAGTTGCGGAGTATGCCGCAAAGTTCAATGAATTAGCTAGGTTCGCTCCATACCAAGTGGATATAGAGGCTAGAAAGGCAAGGAGGTTTGAGCTAGGCCTAAAACCCTGGCTCTACAATAAGGTGGTTATATTGCAGATCAATACGTTTGTCACACTCTTAGAAAAGGCTATCATAGCTGAAGGGGTAGTGAGGCCATGAGCCTCTACAATAAGGAGATAAAGAATAAGGGTGAGGGAGCCGGGAAGGTAGAAGTAGGTAGTGGAAGTAGGGGTAAGAAAAGAAAGTGGAACAATGTTGGGAGTGTCCAAGTCAAGCAGGAAGGTGTGAAAAAGTAGGTTGTGCAGTGTAAGAATTGTAGGAAGAGTCATTCAGGTGAGTGTCTTAAAGGCAAGTTTGTGTGCTACAAGTGTAAGGTGAGGGATATATCTCTCCTAACCCGCCCAATCCTAGGATGAGCAATGGATGTTTTCTGTGTGGATCCACTGAGCATAAGGTGAAGGACCTGTCAAAAAGGAGAATAGATATAGGAGCGTGAATGCACGGGAAAAGGCAAAGTGGAAAAATGGCGATAACGGACCAATCTGCATTTAAATCGCAAGAAGAGTCTTCAACCCGATAGTTCAGGATACCATAGCAAATTGAGGATGGAACTTCGTATTATTCAGATAAATTGTATTTTCGTATATATGATTTTTCTTAAATATAAGTAAATTACGTTATAAAGAAATTTTGAATGAGAAATTTGGGTTCTGTTAGAAATCAAATTTTCGTATAATTAGATAGACAAGTTTTATTTTGAATAGTTAAAGATCAGTTCGATCGAATCTGATCGAGATCAACTTGAAATGATTGTGTATGCTTATTGCACTACTGTCTATAGGTTTTAAAGAGGTGATTCCGGGGATGGAATCCTTATAAGGGACGGTGGATGTAATAACCCAATATTTTCAATAAGAAATTTTGATAATAATTTTTTTTAATATATATATATATATATATATATATATAAGGGTGGGAATACGCCTAAAGTAAAGTATATGTATATATCCGATAA
The DNA here is from genome assembly GCA_020205615.1 of Panax quinquefolius. Classification (NCBI taxonomy): domain Eukaryota; kingdom Viridiplantae; phylum Streptophyta; class Magnoliopsida; order Apiales; family Araliaceae; genus Panax; species Panax quinquefolius. The sequence continues at coordinate 80,932,793 of CM035152.1, forward strand.
ATAAAATTATTTATTAGATGTAACTAATTTCTTTTTTTTGAACTATTTATCATTATAGATTATATTCTTATAATAAAAATATTTATTATGAAATTATGATTATTGTATGATATGGATATTATGATATGTATTTATTATATTAATTAAGTTAATTATTTTAACTTAATTAATAATGGTATCTATAAAGGTTATGTCAGATATATGAATTCAAAACCCTAAGTCTGATAGACGGTTGTCATTTGGCCTCATCAATGCCGGAGCAACTTATCAGCGAGCTATGATGTCTCTTTTCCATGACTTAATGCACAAAGAGATAGAGATCTATGTGGATGGCATAATTATCAAGTTCCGAAGGGAAGAAGACCACTTAGACCATATCAGAAAGCTTTTCAACAGGTTGCATAAGTACAACTTAAAGTTGAATCTAGCCAAGTGCGCCTTTGGTGTTAAATCAGGCAAGTTGCTAGGTTTCCTAGTCAGCCACAAAGGGATTGCGCTGGATCCCACAAAAATCCAGGCCATCAAGGAAATGCCCATTCCTCAGATAGAGAAGGAAATACGGGGATTTTTGGGAAGAATCAACTTCATTAGCAGGTTTATTTCTCAACTCATAGCAACCCGTGAGCCAATCTTCAAAATGTGATGGAAGAACTCCTCCATTAAATGGAATGATGAGTATTAGAATGCCTTCCTTACAATCAAAGAGCAGTTGGTTAATGCTCCTATTTTGGTACCTCCCAGGGATGATGTTCCCCTGTTCATGTACATGTCCATTAATGATAATGCTACAGGCTGCATGCTGGGACAGAAAGACGATAGAGGCCAAGAGCGAGCTATCTATTACCTCATCAAAAGATTCAGCAGCATTGAACACAAGTACACTCTGATTGAGAAGACTTGTTGTGCTTTAGCATGGGCTTCCATGAGGTTACAACATTACCTCCATGGTCACACAACCAATCTCATATCTCACGTGGATCCTCTCAAATATGTGTTTAGTAAGCCCATGCTGAATTGTCGGTTGTCCAGATGGTAGTTGATTCTGCAACAATTTGACATCGTCTACGTAATGCAAAAGTCCATTAAAGGACAAGGAATTACAGATCAATTAGCTGCCGCACCCGCAAGGGATTACAAACCCTTAGAAACATACGTCCCCGATGAAGGGGGTAATGGCAATTGAGCAACACCATCAGTATGATGCATGCCACACGTAAAAACTGTATTTTGATGGAGCTATTAACATGGAAGGTTATGGAGCTGGATCAGTTCTAGTGGCTGGTACGGGGGAGCAGTATCTCATCGCCGTCAAATTATAGTTTGTCAGCAGCAATAACACAACCGAGTATGAAGCTGTATCATGGGGCTAAAACTTGCTCCCTCAATGGGCATCAGACAGTTAACTGTCTTTGGGGATTCAAAGTTGATAATCAAACAAACCACAGAAATCTATCAAACCAAAGAGCTATATTTGCTGCCTTACCATCGGCAAGTTTTACAGATGGCTTCGAAGTTTGAAGAAGTAAACTTCCTCTACATTCTTTGGAGTAGGAATGATTTTACGGATATGCTAGCAACTTTGGCCTCCTTGATTAACATATATGACAAGGAAAACATGCCAAGCATCCCATTTATTTTATAAAAGGCTCCAGCTTATAGGAATTATGTTAGAGAAGTATCGGATGTGCTACCTCTCATCCAACATCCTTGGTATCAGCATATCAAGGAGTATCTACGAGATGGATCTACACCCGCTGAGGCAAGCCTAACTAAAAAAAGGCAGATCCATCGAATGCCAATGAAATTCTACCTAAGCGGAGACGCACTCTATAAAAGAGATACAGAATTATGACTCCTTAGATATCTGGACAAAGACCAAGCTTAAAGGCTCATGGATGAAATCCACGGTGGAGTATGCAGCCCACACATGAGCGGACCCTTACTTGTTAAAAAGATCCTCAAAACAGGGCATTACTGGCTTACTCTCAAGGCTGACTGTGATAATCACGTCAAGAGGTGCTATCAATGCCAAATTCATGGGAATGCTATCCACGCCCCTCTAAGGGAACTCTACAATATGAGTTCTTCATGGCCCTTCTCAATGTGGGGAATGGACGTAATCAGGCCCATCGAGCCCAAAGCTAGTAATGGGCATCGGTTTATCTTCACCATGATCGACAACTTCACCAAGTGTGTAGAAGTAGCCTCCTTCCCCAGAGTTACCAAAGAAGTCATCATTGCTTTAATAAAAAATAATGTCATTTGTCGATATGGACAACTAGAGGTAATTGTGTCAGACAATGCTAAGAACCTCAACAACAAAATGATGGAGGACTTATGCATTAAATTCCACATCAAACACCTTAACTCCGTCATCTACCGTCTAAAAATGAATGGTGTTGTTGAAGTGGCTAATAAAAACATCAAGAAGATCATCCAAAAGATGTCCGCCAATCACAAAGGATGGCCTGACCTCTTGCCTCTGACTTTATTAGCCTACCGAACTTCAATGCGTACTTCCACTGGAGCAACCCCCTATTCATTAGCCTATAGGATGGAAGCAGTGCTCCCCATAGAGGTGGAAATGGAATCCCTCAGAGTGTTGATGGATGCTCAGCTTGATGAAGACCAATGGGCACAAAACAGATATCACCAATTGTCTCTAATAGACGAAAGGCGAATCGCGGCTATCTTCCATGGTCAGTTATATCAACAAAGGATTGCAATTTAAACATCATGACTTGGTTTTGAAGAAGATCACTAACAACCAAGATCAATCTAAGGGAAAACTCGCTCCAAACTGGGAAGGCCCATTTGTTGTCAAGGAGGTATTGACAGGAGGCGCCCTCAGACTACAGGAAATGGACGGCGATAAATTTCCACAACTCATCAACTCAGACACCGTGAAATGGTACTATATCTAGGGTTACCATCAAGCAAACATCATGGTTTTGGATCATCAGATCACCAGTCATTCAGGTTTTCTAACCCTTTCTTACATACAAAATCTTATACATACTATTTTTCCCCTCGGGGAAACATACTCTTCAAGCTAGTAGCATGGTTTCACCTCATTTCAAAACTTTCATATATTTTCGATTATCCCACCAAGGATTGAACCTTTCACACCTGCAGTTTGTCCTAAACATAGGATCAAACTTTTTCACACTTGCAGTTTGTCCTGAACTTAGGATCAAACTTTTTCACACTTGCTATTTGTCCCAAACATGGGATCAAACTTTCTTTCCCCTGCAGTTTAGAAACAAAAACATTTCTGCCCTTTCTATACAAAAACAAAAACACTTCCACCATTTCTCTATATAAACAAAAATAACAAAATCATTCCTACACCCTTCTACATCATTCAGCATTGAACCTCTTACACCAAGTTCAAACTACGCAGACCTGGTCTCCTCTTCAATAGGAGTACGTAGGCAGCCATTTATGGTTCAGTCTAACCCCATACCAAAACACAAAGACTTGTCACCTGGTACTGGGATCAAGCTTCAATCCACTACATTTCATCGGCTTCAAACTAAAGGGATGGGACTACTGACCTCTCATCACAAATAGGAGATTCGGCGACCATCTAAGCTGTTGTTGTGCCTCGAAGAGAAACATCAATCCATAAGAGATGGAATTAACTAGGATCCTCTTAAAAAGGAGTACCGTGACCATCGTAGTGCGATCTAATCTCGTAGAGGAAAAGTCACACTTCTCTCCATATCTAAATACAAAAACAAGTCCCAAGACACCAAAGATGGTTGGGATACACATAAATCAATGATCCATTCTGAAAGATTATGTGATGTCTTAATGTCTACACATCAAGGATGAGTTCAGAATACATCAAGATCATAAGTCCTGAAGAAAACAGGCAAATATCAAGCAAGTATCAAGGCACAATTAAAAGGGAAGTGAATCAAAATATATTTCCCTGCTATATATAATATTCTTTGATATATACAATATGTGATGTACATGACAAAATGGCTAAGCTAGTCTATACAGGAAAATATGAGTCTATCTACAGATCTATATGTATGCGGACTATCAGATCTAACATAGCATCCCTCTTCGAAGTAGGAGGTAACGCTGGAAGCTCCTGCCCAATGGTATTTACAAGAGCTAGCAGATCTGAGGCTAACTGCATGCTGACATGATGCTCGTCAATGTATGCACTCATATCGGTAAGGATGTTAGTCGTAAGGGATCTCACTGAAGTACTATCTGTGATGGCCACATCCCGGGCAGATTGGGCAGCATCCCGCTCTATAATCAATACATCTCTGGCTGATCTAGCCTCATCCCTCTCTAATAGAGCGGCGTTTCTCCCCTCAAGAGCTGTCAACATCAAGGCCCTAGCCTGATCTCTCTTAAAGGTCATCGGATGTAGACTCTGCTCCAGATACTGTGGTGAATGCTAAATCACAGTAGCACTAGTAGTGGGAGAATCCATCTCAACTATTGGAAACCTAGTAGACAAATCCTCCTCGATGGGAATATAAGTCTCCTCCATAGGCTCCCCATCATCAGAATCAATCCCCTGCACTGTGGATACTGCCATAGTCAATGTTGTCTCTATCTCCATCCATGCGGAATACTCTACAGAACAACCTAGATTGCTAACGAAAAACTCAGCTAGCTCATACTGATCCCAACAGGTATACAACCTGGATCTATCCTTTGCTGATAAGTGGGGAGAAGCTAAGCACTGACTCAATGCCCCCTCAAAAGGATGGATGTCCTGGAAATAGTAAAACTGACACATCACGGCTAGTGCATGGGTGGTAAGTAGTCATACCCCTCAAACCAACTAGAGGGAGATAATCCATGCCCAGAGCATGAGTGATGAAGTTGTAGGGTGAGATGAGCCCTATACACAACAATATATCAAACAGATCTTCGATCCTTGCCAGGAAAACGGACCAAGATGCAGGATCTGTACACATAGCAGGTTGAAAGAAATATGACATAGCTATCTCATGGGTGAAACAATACCCGCCTGAAAGTGTCAATCGGTCTCAAGTGTGACATAAACCACACGTACAACATAACCGAGCTGCGTGTGAATACCCCTACAGGGTAAGTGGTAAAATATGTGGCTGACCTTAGCGTCTCTGCGATGATCATTAGTAAAATGGTGTGACCCTCTCTGAGAGCTCTCACTGCCATGATGACACTAATATCTATCTCATCCATGTACCATGGCATGTATACATACGAAAATACGCACAATAGAAAGACATCTACTCTGCCCTGAGTGCTAATGATCCTCCAGCATGGTGAAATCTCCGGAGTGCCGTGTGTAACTATCCTCAGAGCCAAATCTGTCCATCATAAAATGTTGGGATACAACATGACCGGCTGTGGTCTCATCCTGTACAACTCTCTGCCTCAGCCCGGTGAGAGTCATAACTCGCTTTACCATGTCGCCGAGTAGCCATATGCGCAAGCAAGGTCCCATCTAATGGCAACAATGTCAATCGCATACTCCTCCAAAGTAGTAGTCAACTCGTGTATACCAAAATGGAAAACCTGTCTCTCTAGTATCCAATGCTCCAGCAAACCCTCTATGAAGCCTATGGGAACCTGAAACATCAGGAGATATATAGCATGTTGTAATAACTGATCTACAGTCACCCTGTAAGACCCCAACTTATTATAAATGAAATTAAATTTCCTCTATTTATTATTTTGAAATAGTAAGGGTTGATTTGATTAATGTGGTTGGTTATGGGTAAAATGCGCAAATATTTCAAATAAGCAAGTGGTTATAAAATATTCATTTTTATCGGAGAATATTCGTGGAATATTCTTACTGTCGGGGAATATTAGTACGACGGTGCAGCCTTGTGTGGGCCCCATAATGGAAAGAGATTGTATGAAGAAAACGACAAATATAAGTTGTTTATAAATAACGACGTAGTTGTTATCAATTATAATATCGTTGAAATACTCAAAGTGGTTAAAACACAAGAAGATTACCAGATTACACAAATTATTGATTCTTACGTAAGAAGGCACTACTCAATAATTGTTACAGTAAATTATTGTTCAATATTTTATTGATTCAGTAATTGCTACGTTGATATTTTATATTATTGTTGTTTCAATAATTGTCACTGCCCAGTATTTTCCTTTATCAAATAAATAATTCATTTTATTTGAATAATATTATTAGATAGCATTATTGGCAATGTCTAGAAAGTTCTGTCTAAGGAGAGGTTTGGTCACCTAATTGTGCGCCAGTAAGGAAAAATCCTTATTAGAAAGCCCCTCTTTCAAGGAAACTACCGGTCATTTATATTGTGGATTCGTAATATTATTTGTGAGAAAATAATTATTGATTTATATGATAAGGAAAATATTCATTTTATATGGATATAGATGGAGAAAATTTTTAATGTGACAATTGTTAAAAATTGATATTTTATTTTTTCAAATAAAATAATTCATTTAAAAATATTATTTTATTTTAATAATATAATAATGGTGATATTTTACAATGAATGTGTGACATATGAATAAATGCGGAGAAGGAGTATTTTTGTTACAAAAAATATTTAAAATATGTTAAACATGTTTGTAGGCCCACTGTGACTGAAATTGGATTATAGCCCGTAAAATCGTCCGTTTGTGGATTTCGGTTAATTTTTGTTTGGAATTTGGAAAAGCTTAAACTTACAAAGTTGTAGAAAATGGAATTTCCTATGGAAAAGATATGATGTTTGAATTTTTCTAATAAAAGGGCTATTTGTTATGAATTATTGAAGCTCCGATGTTCCGAAATAATTGATTTTTTTGAAGTTTTAATTGTTTTATTTAACAAAAATATTTTTTTGTCATTTGGTGGGCTCCAATGGCGTTGTAAACATGCTGAATTCAGTTGTCAAATAGGTGGGCTTGAATAATTTTTATAAATATATATTTTATTTAATTTTCTGCTTTGGTGTTCTAAGCATTTTCCTATAAATAAGGTGTTTAGGTTAAAATTGAAAATCACACTAGAAACTAAAGTTTTTTCTCTCTTTCTCTCTTTATATTATCGAGCGTATTCTTTTGAGTATTTTGATACTTTGAGTGTTGTTATACGGTGCAAGTTCCCTTCAGCACTATATCAAGTATTTTAGTCAGAAGTACTGTCTTTTCGAGGTAAGGGATATTAGTTTTTTTAAAAATGATATTATTTCTTCCAATATCATTATGCTGAAATATTGATAGTATTTTCTTGTGAAATTCTTGTCTTTTAGTGTCGGGGTTACTATTCACGATATAATAATTCTATTCACGATACTTCAGATTATATTCACTTAATACAACACTATTAATGTAAAAAATTAAATTTTCATTTTTTATCCAAAATATCTATTATGGATACTAGCTTTGATTGTATCCATGTTTTGATCATTTTTGAATTTTGCTCCACTATGATTATTTATGAAGTATTTTTGAACTCGGATTGTTTAAAGTACTAATCCTTAATATTTGTTCTTTTGTTTCACTGGATTCGTTTTGTTTAAAATATTTTTCATCATCCTCAGTCCTAAATCATGATTTTACTCAATATATTTGGCCTGTAGTGCAAAGATTAATGATTTTCTGATAAATATCTTTGGCTCGTAGTGCAAAGATGAACAGGTGTTGAGATGAACATGACCAACTGATCAATATCTTTGGCCTGTAGTACCAAGATGAATATTTGATTCAAGATGAATATTGATTGATGTTACAGGGATAAAATAATGATGATGGAATTTTAAATTCATATATTATAGTAGATTTCATTCTCTACGTAACTCATCTATGAATTATTATTTCTGCTGCGAATATTGATCTGAAAGTTGTTGTCTATTGTATTTTATCAGATTTTTCCATGTTGAAGACTAACGATAATTTGTTCTATATTATCTTAGTCATAATATTCTTTATAGGCTAGTTGAGCTCACCCTTTTCCTTTTTGTTCGATTTTTCTTCTCAGGAGGCGAGAATGTAGCGAGTACTAGCCGGGGTATGGAAGTAAGATTTTAGAAAGTTGTTTTAGTAGTCCTAACCATTTTTGTAAAATAATATATCAATAATTGTAATGAGGACTTATTTGAGTGTTGATATTGTCTAGAAGACAATATGTGTATTTAAACTCACAGTTTTTTATGTTGTATTAATAAAGTTGTAGTTGTTTCTGTACCATGTTATTGACGACTCAGAATGGGTGTTGTATACCTATTTTTGGGGCATCACAGTTGGTATCAGAGCTTAGGGATATGATCTCTGGCTGAGATTGGGGAATAGAACTATGATGGGAGAGACGAGTAAATCCTTCGCTAGTGTGTCCTACCTAAGCTTATTTGTTGGTTGGTCAGTATATAAGGATATTATGTGATATGTTTATTTCTTTAATTAACCCTTATTTTATGGCAATATTTGAGAAGGTCGACTGAGAATGTTAACAGTGGAGTAAATGAGACCGTGGAGACACCTTTACTCACCAACGAGGAGAACGTGCAACAGGCTAGAAATGTTCCTCCTGTAAACAACACCATTGATCAGACGATGAACAACGAAATGTTTAGAAGCTTTTTACAGTTCACGCAAAATCAGACGAGGGAGACTCGTACACAAAATATAGGTGGAAATGATAACAACGCATGGTTTGTCACAGCCAAGCAGTTCAAAGAGTTGGGACCACCAGAATTCTGGGGAAAGCCAGATCCGATTAAGGCAGAAACGTGGGTCAAACAAATTACCAAGATATTCGATGTCTTGGGATGCACAGAGGAACAGAAGGTTCCATTCGCCACCTTTATGTTCCAGAATGAGGCAGACATCGGTGGGAATCGTGAAGCGTGCACTCCATCCAAATGCAGACTCAAAGATATCTTGGGAGACGTTTCAAAAACTGTTCAATGACAAGTATTTTCCTGAAAGTATTCGTCATATGAAGGAAGTGGATTTTATTAGATTGGAACAAAATAACATGACGGTGTCCCAGTATGAGGCGAAGTTTGCAGAGTTGTCCAGGTTTACACCTCATTTGGTGGAGAATGAGGAACATATGACGCGGATGTTTCTGAGAGGTTTGAAACCCGGCATACGTCAATATCTCATTTCTCATAAATTTTTTCTCTATTCAGATGTTGTCAGCAAGGCTCAATTATTAGAGCGAGATAACGAGTACGTTCAACCGAGAGACCACAACTAGGATAATACCAGTGACAGCAATCATCAGAACAACGATAACCAGCGAAGAAAGAAAAATACGGACAAAAATGGTAATCACTCTAGTGGTAATCATTGCCATGAAAATAGAAGAAGCGAGTCGGGGGGAGATTATAAAAAGAGGAGATTCAACAATGACAATGCGAAGACGTCAGCACCAGCAGCAACTGGTTCTAAGGGAGGAGAGCGACCACCGGTCATATGCTATAAATGCTAGAAAGAGGGACATATCAGTCCAAACTGTCCACAACAGTTCAAGGTATGCTATAATTATGAAAAGGAAGACATATCGCTCGAGATTATACGATAGAGAAACCAAGTTCAGCTGGGATGGTGACTCAAAAGGCTGTCCCAGAAAAGTCAAAGTCAATGGTTCCTGGAAGAGCGTTTGTCGTGACTGGTCAAAATGCGAGGAACCCAAACGAGGTGATCACGGGTAAGCTAATCATAAATTCTTGTGAAGTTTATACCTTACTAGATACCGGTGCTACCCACTCATTTATCTCTCCTACTTGTGCTCAATGTTTAAACTTAACTCCGGAGAAATTAGACTTTAATTTATCTGTGGAGACACTGTTAGGAGAAACTTTCATCACATCCACTGTTTATAAATCTTGTTTGATCCAAGTTGGCACCATCACATTACTTGTTGACCTTATCTCTTTAAAGATACGTGCTTTTGATGTGATTTTAGGGATTGATTGGTTAACTACTCATCATGCCAAAATTAATTATTTTCGTAAGGTTGTTAGTTTTCATATTCCTAACCAACCTGTTGTACGAATTTAAGCAACTAAACCACTAAAATCAATCACTGTCATATCAAGTCATAATGCTATTCATTAATTGAAAAATAGATGTCAAGCTTTCTTAGCCCATGTTATGGATTTGAATAAAGACACGTCGGATTTGAATAATATTCCTGTTGTTAGTAAATTTCCGATGTATGATTTCAAGAACTTCCTGGCCACCCCGTAACGTGAAGTTAAATTCTTTATTGATCTTGAACCCGCACAAAGCCCATTTCTAAAACCCCATATCGAATGGCTCCTATTGAACTTCAGGAGTTAAAAGTCCAACTACTGAGATTTGTTGGACATCGGTTTCATTCGCCCTATTACATCTCCTGGAGTGCTTCGCATTTTATTTGTAAAGAAGAAAGACTAAGTATGCGACTTCAGATTCGACTATCGAGAATTAAACCATGTCACAATCAAGAATAGGTATCCACTACCTCGTATTGATGACCTATTTGACCAGTTGCAAGGAGCACAATTCTTTTCAAAGATCGATCTTCGTTCTAGATATCATCAGCTGAAGATTAGAACTGAGGATATTCCAAAGATTGCCTTTAGAACTCGGTACGGGCATTATGAATTCTTAGTCATGTCTTTTGGATTGACTAATGATCTTGCGGCTTTCATGGATATGATAAACCGGATATTCAAGGAATATTTGGATCAGTTCGTTGTTGTCTTTATTGATGACATCCTCATATATTCCAAAAGCTGTGAAGATCATGAGCACCATTTGAAGCTGGTACTCCAAAGCCTTCGTGAAAACAAGCTTTATGCTAAGTTGAAGAAATGCGAGTTCTGGCTTGAGAAAGTAGCATTCCTTGGGCACGTGGTGTCAAAACATGGAGTATCTGTCGACCAAGCGAAGATTGAAGCAATACAAAGTTGGGAGCAACCAAGTCGGTGACCAAAGCACGTAGCTTTTCGGGCTTAATGGTTATTATCTGAGATTCGTGGAAGGATTTTTTCGAATCGCTACTCCTTTAACTCACCTAACTCTAAGGATACAAAATTGTATGGAGCGAGGAATGCGAGAAGAGTTTCCAAGAGCTTAAGAGGAGACTTATTTTTAAGCACCTTTTCGACAATACCATCCGGTTCGGATGGATTTGTTATCTACATGCCGATGCTTCGTGAAAAGGGTTAGGTGTGTTCTCATGCAACATGGGAAAGTCATAGCCTATGCCTCATGATAACTTAAAGAATATGAGAGGAATTATCCTACTCATGATCTAGAGTCAAAGCAATGCTTTCACGCTTAAAGATCCGGAGGCACTATCTATATGGGGAGAAAGTGGAGATATATTCAGACCATAAAAGCCTCAAATATTTTTTCACCCAAAAGAAATTCAATATGCGGCAACAACGTTGGCTCGAGCTGTTGAAAGATTATGACCACACCATTCAATACCATCCTGGAAAAGCAAACGTGGTAGCTGACTCGTTGAGTAGAAGATCATATGCAGGAACGAGTGCGATGATGTCAAGTATACTCATAGAACCAACTTTAATCGATAAAGTTAAAGTTGCTCAAGCCATGGACCCAGAGCTAATGCGTATGAAAAAGAAAGTACAAGAAGGTGCTATTCCAGAAGCAAGAATCGATGAAGAAGGAATACTTCGAGTACACTCCAGACTTTATGTTCTTAACGACTCTAACTTAAAGTACAAGATCATGATGGAAGCACACAATACACTGTTTGCAATCCATCCTGGAAGTACCAAAATGTATCGTGATCTTCGACAAACATTTTGGTGGAAAAATATGAAGAGAGAGATTGCAAAGTTTATCTCGAGGTGTTTAACTTGTCAATGTGTAAAGGCATCAAGTACCTAAGGGTTCGTTTCAACCACTTGAGATTCTGAAATGGAAGTGGGAACACATTACCATGGATTTCGTTACGGGTCTTCCCACGGTTTCTCAAGGCATAGATGCAATTTGGGTTATTATTGATAGATTAACCAAGTCTGCATATTTCTTGCCGATACAGGAGACTTATTCCCTTGAACTTCTTGCTCATATGTATGTAAATGAGATAGTGAGATTGCATGGCATGCCAGTATCCATAGTTTCGGATCGTGACCCCAAGATTCACTTCACGATTTTGGGTTAGTTTGCAAAAAGCTATGGGCACGGATTTACGATTCAGTTCGACATACCATCCTCAAACGGATGGACAATCAGAGAGATCTATTCAAACTCTTGAAGATCTATTAAGATTCTGTGTCCTAGATTTCAAAGGGAGTTGGGATAAGTATTTACCATTGGTGGAATTCCCCTACAACAACAGTTATCAGGCAAGTATAGGTGTGGCTCCATTCGAAGCATTATACGGACGAAAGTGTCGCTCTCCAATATATTGGGATGAGGTGGGTGAAGCAAAATTGTTGGGACCCGATTTGGGACGTATGACTACTTTAAAAGATCCAAATGATTCGACAACGATACAAACAAAGACAGATCGATAAAAAAGAGTTGCGGATCTTCATCAAAAGGACGTGGAATTTAGTATCGGGGATCATGTATTGTTGCGTGTTGCTTCCATGGAAGGGAGTTACAAGATTTGGGAAAAGAAGAAAGCTCAATCCACGATTTATGGTCCATTTTGCATTCTCGACCGAGTAGGAAATGTAGCCTATAGACTGCGTTACACTCCAAGTATGTCTTGTGTTCATAATATTTTTCACATATCTGTGTTACGTAAATATGTGAAAGACCCGAACCACGTTATTGAGTTAGAACCGGATGAGATAGCCGAAGACTTAATGTACGAGGAGGTACCTATCAAGATCTTGGATAGAAGGAGCATGTCTTACGTACAAAGGTCATACCACAAGTCAAAGTTTTGTGGAGGAACCATGCTATTGAGGAAATGACCTGTGAGTTGGAAACTAAAATGAAAGCGAGGTATCCTCACCTTTTCGAAACACCAGGTACATACGTCAATTTCGAGGAAGAAATTTTATAAGGAGGGGAGGTTGTAAGACCCCAACTTATTATAAATGAAATTAAATTTCCACTATTTATTATTTTGAAATAGTAAGGGTTGATTTGATTAATGTGATTGGTTATGGGTAAAATGCGCAAATATTTCAAATAAGCAAGTGGTTATAAAATATTCATTTTTATCGGAGAATATTCATGGAATATTCTTACCGTTGGGAATATTCGTATTTACTACAAGCACAAGCCTTATGTGGGCCCCTATAACGGAAAGTTTATTGTATGAAGAAAACGATAAATATAAGTTGTTGATAAATAACGACGTAGTTGTTATCAAGTAATATCGTTGAAATACTTGTGGTTAAAACACAAGAAGACACCAGACACACCAATTATCGATTCTTACGTAAGAAGGCATTACTCAATAATTGTTATAGTAATTATCGCTCAATATTTTATTTATTGATTCAATAATTGCTACGTTGATATTTTATATTATTGTTGTTTCAATAATTATCATCGCACACAAGATTTTCCTTTATAGAATCAATAATTCATATTATTTGAATAATATTATTAGATAGCATTATTGGCAATGTCTAGAAAGTTCTGTCTAAGGAGAGGTTTGGTCACCTAATTACGTGCCAGTAAGGAGAAATCCTTATTGGAAAGCCCCCTCTTTCCTGGGAACGGCCTGGTTGTCAATATTGTGATTTTATAATATTATTTGTGAATAATTAATTATTAATTTATATGATAAGGAAAATATTCATTTTATGTGGATATAGATGGAAAAAAATTTTAATGAGACAATTGTTGAAAATTGATATTTTATTATTTCCGAAAAAATAATTCATTTAAAAATATTATTATATTTTAATAATATAATAATGGTGATATTTTACAATGAATATGTGGTATATGAATAAATGAGGAGGAAGAGTATTTTTGTTACAAAAAGAATATTTAAAATATATTAAACATGTTTGTGGGCCCCACTTTGTGACTGAAATTGGATTATAGCCCGTAAAATCGTCCGTTTGTGGATTTCGGTCAATTTCTGTTTGGAATTTGGAAAAACTTAAACTTACAAAGTTGTAGAAAATGGAATTTCCTATGGAAAAGACATGAGGTTCGAATTTTTTTGATTATAAGGCTATTTGTTACGAATTATCAAGTTCAAGTTCAAATAATTGATTTTTGAAGTTTTAATTGTTTTAGTTAACAAAAACGTTTTTTTTTTTGTCATTTGGTGGGCTCCAATGGTGTTGTAAACATGCTGAATTCAGTTGTCAAAGAGGTGGGCTTGAATAATTTTTTATAAATATATATTTTATTAAATTTTTTCGCTTTGGTGTTCTAAAGATTTTTTCTATAAATAGGTGCTTAGGTTAGAATCGAAAATCTCACCAGAAACCGAATTTTTTTCTCTCTTTCTCTCTCTATATTATCGAGAATATTCTTGTGAGTATTTTGATACTTTGAGTGATGCTATACTTGCAAGTTCCTTCAAGACTATATCCAAAGATTCCGCCGTAAGTAATCTTTTCGAGGTAAGGGATATTAGTTTTTTTTTTAAATGATATTATTTCTTCCAATATCATTATGCTGGAATATTGATAGTATTTTTCTTGTTAAATTCTTGTCTTTTAGTGTTGGGGTTACTATTCACGTATACGGCACTATTCACGTTTACGGTACTATTCACGAATACGGCAATATTCACAGAAAAATTAAATTTTCGTTTTTTGTCCAAAATATCTATTAAGGATACTAGCTTTGATTGTATCCATGTTTTGATCATTTTTGAATTTTGCTCCACTATGATTATTTATGAAGTATTTTTGAACTCGGATTGTTTAAAGTATGAATCCTTAATATTTGTTCTTTTTGTTTCATCGGATTCGCTTTTCTTTAAAATATTTTTCATCATCCTCAAGTCCTAAATGATGATTTTATTGAATATCTTTGGCTTGTAGTGCAAAAGATTAATGATTTTCGATGAATATCTTTGGCCCAGTAGTAAAAAGATAAACAGTGTTGAGATGAACATGACCAATAATGAATATCTTCGGCTCAGTAGTGCAAAGATGAATATTTGATTCAAGATGAATATCGATTGATGTTACAGGATAAAATAATGATGATGGACTTTTAAATTCATAGATTATAGTAAATTTCATTCTCTACGAACTCATCATCTATGAATTATTATTTCGCCGCGTAATATTGATCTCGAAACTTGTTGTCTCATTGTATTTTATCGATTTTTCCTCGTTGAAGACTAACGATAATTTTTTCTATATTATCTTAGTCATAATATTCTTTATCGGGCTAGTTGAGCTCACCCTTTTCCTTTTTGTTCAATTTTTCTTCTCGGGAGGCTAGAATGTAGAGTAGTACTAGTCGGGGTATGGAATGAAGGTTTTAGAAAGTTGTTTTAGTAGTCTTCACCATTTTTGTAAAATGATATATCAATAATTGTAATGAGGACTTATTTGAGTGTTGATATTGTCTAGAAGACAATATTTGTATTTAAACTCACAGTTTTTTATGTTGTATTAATAAAGTTGTAGTTGTTTCTGTACCGTGTTATTGACGACTCAGAATGGGTGTTGTATACCTATTTTGGGGGCGTCACACACCCTGTGTAAAGGTGACATACTATCACACCACGATCTCAGACGGGATGCCACCAACACTGGTGGGGTATGATCAATACGGCTAACTATCGATGAAGACATCTGTACGGGCCGTGTTATAAGACCATCCAGGGGTCAATGCTGAATATCTCTAGACATACATACATATGCATAACATAATATGTGCATGATGAATAATAGATGACAATATGATATAGGGAATGGAAAATTATACATACATTCCTAAGTATATCATCATTTAATACATCTCTGTACAACTAGAAATATAGGGAAATGGGGCACAAACGCCCTACATCTAACAGAGGCCTATCAAAAGATATAACGAGTATAAGGGAAAGCCATCCAGTGTCTAACAGAGGCCTATCAAAAGAGATAACAAGAATATACATCAGAAGAAGATAATGGTGTCAATGTCTACATCATCAATCTTGTCCACCTGATGTAACTCCTCTTGAGTCACTGGATCTCTATCCACAGGGATTTCAGGTCTATACAAGGGAGGATCTGCACCGGAAAAGCCATATGGGTCACCTGAGGGGCCAGTGACAGACCTGGAAGGATCAAAAGTATCTACCTCTGAAGGATCTCTGCCCAAGTGCCAGATAAAGAAATGTGCCCGATCTAACTACCGGGTCAAACTGACAATCTGTGTCACATGAATCGGATCTCGGACATCAGGCTAGCCAATCTGTCATCATCACGGATCCAGGAACTATATCCCAGATGAACTGAGTTGCACGGGTCTGGGCTCCAATAGTATGAGGGAACCACCAATGCTGGAATATCTCCTGAGTGTAGGGACCCTCTGATAATGTAAAATTGTCAACACCCAACAATGGGATATCAATGATGGGTAACTGCGAAACAGGTCAATAACATCTGGCGGGAGGCAAGATCAGTATACGAATCTCTCATATGGTGCTCATGATAGCACGCTCTCCTAAATAGAGCTCCCATCCTCCATCTGTGAAGAGAGGAATCCTACGGGTGGAAATCACATACTCAACACCAGTCAGGTACCCATCCTCAAATCCAATGCTCTAATGCTCCCTTGAATAGGGAATCCATGTGATGACATCAGACGTCAACAACTCCAGTTGTAGGCGGCAATGAGTGAAACCCTCAGCTATAGGGACCTCCGCCAGTATGGAATGATGCCATCGCCGTCCTCATGGGTAGGTATCTAATCCTAACACACTCATTGGACGTAAGCATGTGAGCCTCTCATAGGCCCAAAACTGCCAACACAAAGGCAAACATCTGCTGTCAGTCAACACTCTTAACTTGTAAATGGGAAATTAGAAGAGAAATACTCACCAACAAAAATTGGTAAAATCCTAGCCAAGCCTCTGTCAAGCCCTGCGAACGCATGTCCATTCCCGTGAAAAAATAGGCAAAGGTGTAGGAACCCCAATCATAATCTCCAATACGGAACAATCACAGAAGAATGTGATCCCTGACTCTCACATCATCGGGTATTGGCTCACTCAACAACCCGCTCATAGCATCTATGCTCAAAGGACCTCTACGAACAGTCCTGCCCTTGAGCCCTTCCTCCAGTACTTCTAGCAAGGATCTGACAGTAGTCGGGGTAATATCCGCCATATAAGGCACTAGTGCCCCTCCAAATTTCGTACCTGTGATAAACCGTTAATCCATCAGCATAATCATCACCTCACAGTCCAACAAATGGAGTGACTGAGTCTGGTGAAACCAGCGCACAGACAATGCCCTGAGGTAACCCTATGGACAACGGCGGGGAAGGATGGAAAAGAATGTTCCAAATCCTCAGTCATGCACGATCGCTCTATAGTCAGGATGCAGAACCTGGTACATGGAGTAAATGATGAACCAATTGCCTCTAGGCTGTGTAAAGCTGGGAACCTACATCACAAAAAGCATATCAACATCAGAACCTTTTACTCCTTATCAATAGGAAAGAAGGAAGATCAAAATCTAGCCTTTTACCTCATTTACATGTAAGTAAACTGAGGGATGTCGACTCAAATCACCCAGAAGCTCCGGGTTCACCACCTAAATACTTGGGAGGTCCCTACGGGGAACATGTGCAGCCGGAGAGGGAGCCTCAACCGGTACATCCTCCTCCTCATCCTCCACATCTGGTACGTTAACCCGGATAAGACGTATCACTGCCTCCGCCAATTGACGAGGATGTCTAACAGAATGGGGTCGAGAGACTTTAGAATCCCTCCTCTGTACACCAGAAGTGGCCCTGTGGGAACTACTCGGCTGATCCAGATCCAGATCCATATATTTTGACGATAAGTCTCTAAATCACCTTAGAAAGGGTGTGGTAAATTCTTATCTTGAGCTTTTCAAAATGCAGTTTTATGACTACATGCATGCATGCATTATTTTAACATACATCTACAGTAGAGTTAAAAATGCTTGACTACCCAATGCCTACATTTTGGAAAAAAAAATCCATAGTCCCCTTTGTAAATGGGACTATCCATATGCACATAGGCATGACTAGGTGGCCATTCAGTAGCACACCTACCCACAGTCATATACATCCTAAATGCATTAATACATAGCAAAGTAAAAAAAATCGTAAAGGTAGCCTAATTACCAAGATTATTTTTCTTTTTCACCTTTGTTCATTTGTCCTTAAATAGGATAAGAAATAACATAAAAAGTGTCAATTTGACTGTTTCAAAAGTTAATTTTTTTCACATTATTATGTTCAGCATGGTTTAATACTAACATTTACTATGTTGAATATTTTTTATCAAGTCATTTCAGCATGCATAGTCACTATTATGTATTTAGATGCATTTCATATGATAAGTTATTTTCCAACGAATAAAAACTGGAAAAGAAGGCATGCATACGTTACCAGGACAGTGTAAAACACTTGTACGGTGATAGAATTTGCAGAAAGTCGTCCGGACTCAACAGATCTAATGAAGAGCTCTCAGGTTCCTTCGCGACGCAGTGTGAAAATGACTTGTGACATCAACCAACCCATTTAAGGACATTCACGGTTGGCCGCAGGTACACATACGGCTGCTGCAGGTGTACCTGTGGCACCCCTATGTGGTTCTCATCCCTCCAGCTTGGTCCAGTTCGAGTTACAAAGGAGTTCTTACAAGCTAAAAAGGCCAAATCAGAAATAAAGCTACGCGATGGAGGGGAATAACCTGAAATCCTGGTTTTCAAAGGCCAAATTGTGGTTTACATAACACTCATTGGTCTTCGCCCAAACACAGGGTACACTATACAAATGATCTCAGTTGTTGTAAACTACATTCGGCAATACCTCACAAAGGTTGGATGCCTTCAATTAAGGGTCGTACACCTAAAAACAAATCCTTGATGGGGGTGTCATGCATTTTCAATCGTTGATGTACACGTCAATGAAGGTCAAGCAGCCTTGACATTATCCCCGATGGGGGTGTCACGCATTTTCATCCATTGATGTACAAATCCCCGGCAGAGGTGTCACGCATTTTCAACCGTTGATGTACACGTCAATGAAGGTCAAGCAACCTTGACATTATCCCCGGCGGGGGCGTCACACATTTTCATCCATTAATGTACAAATCCTCGACAGGGGTGTCATGCATTTTCAACCGTTGATGCACACGTAAACTAAGGTCTAGCAGCCTTGACATTATCCCCAGCAGGGATCTCATCCTTTGATACACATGTCAATGAAGGTCAGGCAACTCTGACAACACCGACTGTTGTGACAACATGACAATTTAGACAATTTATAAAAATCTTAAAAGATGAAATTAAGGTCAAATAATAGACCTAGACAGAAAATATGTGTATGCGTTTGATGTTTTTTGGGAAGGAATTTTGAGAATTTCAAAATTTTGTGTAGGATTTTGGTGAAGTATTCAAGATTGAGTGTATATGTGTACATGTGATGTGTATATGGTATTATATGTGTTCAGAATATGTAGTTAAGGGTCAAGGGTTGACCAAATAAATTTTATCAGTGTCAAACCCTAAGATTATTGACGAATGTCAATGTTTTATTAGAAAACCCTAATGACTGATAAGAAACCTTATAAACCGGTTCTTAAAACCCTAAGTTCAGTTCCAGAAATTTAAAACCCTAATTCGGTATATTAAAACCCTAAATTGGGGATTTAAGTATAACGTATACAGTTTTTTTATTAATCACAAACTTAATTAGGGATAACCCTAATTAATTAATTAGAAATTCTAATAATTAGAAATCCTAATTATTAGGACCCTAATTTGTAAATTTGAAACCCTAATCGGTAATTAGGTAATTTTAATTTTTAATTAGGAAATATTAATCCTAATATGTTTAACTCCTAATGTGATTACGAAATTATAATATATTAGGAAACTCTAATTATAATTAAATTATCATAATTTTCTATTTTAAAAATCCAAGTAAAAAATCTTAGAAATTTGTATTTTTGAAAACCTTAGGTTTTAACCCTAAGGGTCAAACACTAAGGGTAAAACCCTAAGGGTTGTGCAAGTTAACATCATGCCCTTAAAATGGAAAGCTAAATGACATTAATGCCCTTTTGTATTCTTTATGAGATGGAGTGCAAATCTTACCAAAATATTGCTTGTTTACCAACTTAAGATATACCCATGTGATCTATATCTATATTATCAGCCAACATATATGTCAAATACATTGAATCATATCATATGAATAGATTAAAGAGAGAGAAAGGACCACTTTAGCTATCATTTTCTCCCAAGCCACTCTCTCTCTAAAATTCGAGAATATAGAGTGAGAGAGAGAGAAAAGATAAGTCATGATCAGTCCATAACTATCAAAGATCAGATCATCAAGGATCAGAATCAGAATCAAAGCCTAAAAGGTATAAAAACCCTAAATTTTGTAAATCTTGTGGTTTGATGTTAGATGTTGTAAGTTATTGGTTAAAGTTGTGAATTAGGGTGTTTATAAGTGATCTGGGTTGTTAGAACAAGGATCTATAATATCTAGATGCACAATTTTGAAGTTTATAAAAATCTGGGAAAGTTAAAAAATAAGGTCTGACAAAAAAATGTCAAAGCCTCTAGATTCTTCTGTGTTAGATGTTTATGGTGTTTTATGTTATGAATGTATAGTATGCCATGTTTTCTGTGATCTGGAACTGGAAATAGGGCCAGATCATGTGTAGAGCTCAAGATATAAGCAGTCAAAGGTCGTTGACTGACCATAACTAACTAAAATCTGGGCAGCCCAGATTTTCCATAAAGTCTAACAAGCATGATGTAAGCTTCTGATCTTGCTGTGTGTTGGTAGTTTGGACCAGTTATTGTTTTAATGTTGTAGAATGACATGTAGGCTAAACATATATGTCTTTATATCACTTAGGTCTTACATTGGATCAAAGATATGAGTAGTCAAACTTGAGTTGACCACCAGTTTTTGACGAAATCTGGAAAACCCGGATTTCTCAAGAACACATTTCTGACAAGCTTTTGACCGGCTTAGATCTTACAGTTTTGATGTGGTTAAGTTGATCTGATGATTAGTTGTTGTACTCTGACATGTGGTCTACATATATGAACCGATAGATCATAAAAAATAGACCCAGGATGCAAACTACAAGGATTCAAAGTAGGCATTGAGAGCTGTTCTTCATTTCGGGTAACCTGGAAAATGAAGTACAGTCTCTGACAAGATTTTGATGGGTTGAATCTCTCTAATGTGATATGTTCTGACCATGAATATTGGTTGTGGTTGTAATATTACATCCCTACTACCATCCTAACACCATTAGTTACCAAGAAATCAACAAGAACATGAAATTGAAACAGGTCAAACTAGGCCCCTACAAACAGACTTTGAATGTCTGGGTTTAATGAAGAACACCAAGAACACCTATAGCGACGGTTCTGTCGCTATAGGGTCCTTTTAGCGACAATTTATTTTGGAAATTAATTATTTTAATAAATAATTAGAGAAAAATAGTTTTAAATTATTAAAAATATATAATAAATTATGAAAAATTATTTTAAAGCCTGAAAATTAGTTTTTAATTATTTTGAGTATATTTCAAAAATAATTAATATTTTTGGAATATAAAAGGTATTTATTTATTTAATTATAATATTAAATAAATTATTTAAAAATGGTTTTAATTCATGAAAAAATATATTATGATATTAGAAAATATTTTAAGTTATTTTTGATGAGTTTTAATATTATGTGATGAATTTCATTAATAAATTATTATTAATAGTAATTAATTTATTTAATGAATATATTAAATAAATTATGGAAAAATAGAATTAATGTTTTAAAAATCATATAAAAATGATTTAAGTATAATAAAAATATTTTAAGTTATAAAATATAACTTTTGATAGTTTGCCATGAAAATATTAATATTTTAATATTAATAGCAATTATCGGATAATGAATTTAATTATTTAAAATTATATAAATATGATTTTTAGGTATTAAAATACTTTGTAATATTATAAATATATTATAATATTATGTTATGATTTTCATTAATATTTAATATTAAATAAATATTAATGATTTAGGAATTATGCTGGTATTTATATAATTTAAATACGATATAATTGATTCAAAAATTATGATAAATGGTAATAATTATTTGAAAATTATTATTATGCTTCATGAAAAATATTTTGTGTAAGACCTCAAATTTTTTAAATAAAAAGGAATTTCCTTTATTTATTATTTTGAAATAGTAAGGGTGGATTTGATTAATGTGGTTAGTTATGGGTAAAATGCTAAATATTTTAAATAAGCAAGTGGTGATAAAATATTCATTATTGTTGGGGAATATTCGTTTTGGTCGTGGAATATTAAATCTTGTTGGGAATATTCGCTCGACTAACTAGAGATCTTTTGTTGGCCCCATAACTAAAAAGCGATTGGATGAAGAAAACGACAAATATAAGTTGTTTATAAATAACGGCAGAGTTATATCAATTATCTTGTTGGAATATTGATTGGTTAAAACACACTAATACACGCGTTGTTGAACAAGAAGACACGGTATTGCACCAATTATTGATTCTTACGTAAGAAGGCACTACTCAATAATTGTTACGATGAATTATTGTTCAAGATTTTATTTTATTGATTCAATAATTCTTCGCATTGATATTTTATATTACTGTTGTTTCAATAAATTGTCATTACACAGTATTTTTCATTATCGAAGCAATAATTCATATTATCTGAATAAATATTATTAGAAAACATTATTGCCATTGTCTAGAAAGTTCGTCTAAGGAGAGGTTTGGTCACCTAATTGCGCGCCAGTAATGAGAAATCTTTATTGGAAAGCCCCACTCTTTCCTGGGAACTACCTGGTTGTCAATATTGTGATTCTGTAATATTATTTGTGAATAATTAATTATTGATTCATATGATGAGGAAAATATTGATTTTATGTGGGTATAGATGGAGAAAAATTTTAAAATGATAATTGTTGAAAATTAATATTTTATCTTTTTCTGATAAAATAATTCATTTAAATATATTATTTTAATAATATATTAACTATGATATTTTTACAATGAATGTGGGATATATGAGTATATGAGGAGGAAGAGTATTTTTGTTGCATTAAATGATTAACACATGTTTTGTGTTCGGTGGACCCCATTTCTTGATCGAAATTTGATTATACCAGTAAAATCGTTCGTTTGTGGATTTGGTCAATTTTTGTTTGGAATTTGGAAACACTTTCTTCGCAAAGTTGTAGAGAATTGAATTTCCTATAAAAATTCGCGAGATTCAATTTTCTGACAAAAGGGCTATTTATTATGAATTATTGAAGTTCAAGTTCAAATAATTGATTTTTGGAAGTGTTATTTATTTTTATTAATAAAACGTTTTTTATATGTTGTGGACATATTTAACATGAGCATGATGGCTGAATTCAGATTCAAGATGTGGGCGTATGAATTTTATTTATATAATATTATTATATTCAATTTCTGCTTTGGTGTTCTAAGCAATTTCCTATAAATAGGGTGCTTAGTTAGAATTGAAAATCACACCGTAAGCTCAAGTTTTTCTCTCTATATTATCGAGCGTATTCTTGTGAGTATTTTGAGTATACTTTGAGTATTGCTATACTGGTGCAAGTTCAAGTCATAGCCTATATCCTGTTTCAACTAAATCTTGTCTTTCGAGGTAAGTGGATGTTATTTTCTTCTCAAATGATATTATTTCTTCAATATCATTATTTGAAATATTGGTTGGAACTTTTTATCAAATTTGGAACTTTTTCATGCTTGGGGTTCTTATTCATGAGTTACTATTCACGAGTTACTATTCATGAGTTACTATTCAAAAGTTACTATTCACGAAAGTACTATTCATGAAGCGTGAAGATGTTTTTGTGGAATTTCTATCTTTTGGTGTCTGAGTTACTATTCACGATATACGATTATTCACGATATCTGACATTATTCACGAATAAGACTATTCAATAGAAAAATGAAAATTTTTCTTTTTCGCTCTAAAATATCTATTCGGATATTAGCTTTGATTGTATCCATGTTTTGATCATTCTTGAATTTTACACCCTATGATTATTTTTGAGGTATTTTTGGACGTGGATAAAACAAAGTACTAATCCTTAATCCTTAATCCTTGTCATTTTGTTTCTTTGGATTCGTTTCTTTAAAAATATTTTTCATCATCTTCATCTTAAATGATGATATTATGGAATATCTTTGGCAGTAGTGTAAAAGATGAATGATTTCAAGAATATCTTTGGCCCGTGTAGTGCAAAGATGAACAGTGTTTAGATGAACATGATCAATCGATGAATATCTTTGGCCCACAGTAGTGCAAAAGATGAATATTTGATTCCAGATGTATGTTGATTGATGTTACAGGGATAAAAGATAGACGACGAACTTTTAAATTCATACATAGAAGATAGTAGTTGCATTCTCTACTTAACTCTTCTAATGAATTATTATTTTCGCTGCGAATATTGGTTTAAAAACTTGTTGTCTATTGTATTCTATTAGTTTTTTTTCCCTGTTGAAGACTAACGATAATTTGTTGTATATTATCTTAGTCATAATATTCTTTACTGGGCTAGTTGAGCTCACCCTTTTCCTTGTTGTTCCATTTTTCTTCTCAGGAGGCGAGAATGTAGCGAGTACTAGTCGGGGTATGGAATGAAGGTTCTAGAGAGAGTTGTTTAGTAGTCCTCACCATTTTTGTAAAATAATGTATCAATAATTATGATGGGGATTTATTTATGTGTGGATATTATGTCAGATGGAAATATCGTATTTAACTCATGATTTATATGTTGTAATAATAAAGTTGTAGTTATTTCGTACCATGTATTTGGTGACTCGAGAATGGGTTGGATGGAATGGACCTATTTGGGGGCGTCACGGTTGGTATCGAGCTTAGGGATATGATCTCAATGAGATCGGGGAATTGAACTAGGAGGGAGAGACGAGTAAATCCTTCGCTAGTGTGTCCTACCTAAGCTTATTTGTTAGTTGGTTAGTATATAGGGATATTATGTGATATATTGATTTCCTTAATTAAACCTTATTTTATGCGATGATTTGAGAATGTAATTGAGAATATTAACAATGGAGTAAATGAGACCGTGGAGATACTGTGATTTTACCAACGAGGATAACGTGCAACAGTGGCAATGTACCTCCTGTGAACACAACACCCATGGCGCAGATGATGAACGAGGGATGTTTAGAAGTTTTTTGCGATTCATGAAAAATCGACGAGGGAGACTCGTGTTCAAAATACTGAGGAGGAAATGATAGCAATTCACGGGTGGTCACAGCCCAAGCGATTCAAAGAGTTGGGACCACGCACTGGGAAAGCCGGATCCGATTAAAGCGAGACGTGGGTCAAACAAATTACTAAGATATTCGATGTTTTGGGATGCACGGAGGAACAGAAAGTTCCATTCGCTACTTTTATGTTCCGTGGCGTGGCGGACATCTTGGTGGGAATCATGAAGCGTACCCATCCAAATTGCGCTTCAAAGATGTCGTGGGAGACGTTTTAGAAACAATTCAATGACAAGTACTTCCTCGAAAGTATTCAATCATATGAAGTGGAGTTTATTAGATCCGAGCGAGAATAACATGACGGTGTCCCAAAGATGAGGCGTAAGTTCGCGGAGTTATCCGTGTTTGCACCTCATTTGGTGGAGAATGAGGAACGATGACGCGAATGTTTTCGAGAGGTTTGAAACCCAAGATACGTCGGTATCTCATTTCTCATAAATTTTCTCTCTATTCGAGATGTTGTCAACAGGCTCGGTTGTTAGAGCGAGATAACGATACGTTCAACCGAGGGTCCATAACCGAGGATTATACCAAAGATAGCGATCATCGAATAACGATAACCAACGGAGAAAGAAGAATACGATTAAAGGCGGAACCACTCACGGTGGTAATCGTGGCCATGAAAATAGAAGAAGCGAAGCCGGGAGGAGATTTTAAAAGAGGAGATTCAACAACGACCATTTGAAGACGTCAGCGCCAGTAGCAACTAGTTCCAAGGGAGGAGAAAGACCACCGGTCGTATGTTACAAATCTTCGGAAAGAGGGATATATCATTCAAAGCGCCCACAACAGTTTAAGGTATGCTATAATTGTGGAAAAGAAGGACATATCGCTCGAGATTGTACGGTATCGAAACCCAGTCCAGCGGGAATGGTGACTCAAAAGGATGTCCCAGAAAAGTCAAAGTCAACGATTCCTGGAAGAGCGTTTGTCGTGACCGGTCAAAATGCGAGGAACCCGAACGAAGTTAGCACGGGTTAGTTAATTATAAATTCTTGCGAAGTTTATACCTTACTAGATACCGGTTCTACCCATTCTTTTATCTCTCTTGCTTGCGCTCAACGTTTGAACTTGACTACGGAGAAATTAGACTTTGACCTATTTATGGAGACTCCGTTAGGAGAAACTTTCATTACATCCGTTGTTTAGAAATCTTGCTTGATTCAGGTTGGCACTATCACATTACCTGTTAACCTTATTTCTATAGAGATATTTGCTTTTGATGTGATTTTAAGGTTAACTACTCATCATTGATTACTTTCGTAAGGTTGTTAGTTTTCATATTCCTAAGCAACCTGTTATTCGAATTCAAGCAATCAAACCATTGTAGTCAAACATTTTCATATCAAGCTATGAAGTCATTCGTTTATTACGGATGTCAAGTTTTCTTAGTCCATGTTATGGATTTGAATAAAGATACGCCGATTTGAATAATATTCCTGTTGTTATTGATTTTCCCCGACGATTTCTGAAGAATTTCTTCGTTTACTCCCAAAGATCGATATTAAATTTTGTATCGACTTTGAACCCTAAGACAAAACTCATTTCTAAAATCTCATATCGAATGGCTCCTATTGAACTTCGTGGAGTTAAAATTCAACTATAGAATTTGGTACCGAGCCTTTATCCGGTGAATTCCTTTGTGGAATGCACGAAGCCGAGACTCTCGTAGGGGACACCATATTCGATGCGATAGTAAAGCGATAGGTGTCATTGTAACGTCTTATCCAAGGTTGGGATATGAGTCGCGATTGAGAGCAACCTAAGTCAGTAATCGAAATACGTAGCTTTCTAGGCTTAGTTGGTTATTATCGGAGATTCGTTGAAGGATATTCTCGAATCGCTATTCCATTAACGTAGCTGACTCGTAGAGATACAAAATTCGAATGGAGCAAGGAATGTGGGAAGAGCTTCAAGAACTCAAGAGGAGACTCATTTCAAGCACATGTTCTGACCATGCCATCCTGAAAAAGCGAACGTGGTAGCTGACGTGTTGAGTAGAAGATCGTGATACAAGTACACGAGTACGATATTGTCAAAGACTCATTTCAATAATTTACAAATAATAGAGATGGAGATGAAAACTCTAGTTACCCACGTGATGATATCGAGTATAATCGACTTTAATCAATAAAGTTAAAGTCGTTCAAGCTACACAACCGGAGAGTGATGAATTTGAAGAAGGAGGTGCAAGAAGTTGTTATTTCAAAAGCGAGAGAATCGGTGAGGTGAGGAAAGCTCAAACCTTCGATTTATTAATCCATTTAAAATTCTCGATCGAATAGGAACCGTGGCCTATAGACTCATTTTACCGCCAATTATGACGGCGTGTTCATAACGTTTTCACGTATCGATGTTACGTAAATATGTGGACGATCCGAACTACGCCACCGAAGTTAGAATCGGACGAGATAGCCAAGACTTAACGTCACGAGGAGGTACCACAAGATCTTGGATAGGAAAGAACATGTCCTATGTCTCGAGGTTATACCACAAGTTAAAGTTATGTGGAGAAACCATGCTATTGAGGAAATGACACAGGAGTTGGAAACGAAAATGAAAGCGAGGTAATCTCATCTTTTGAAACACAGTATCACGACGTCAATTTCGAGGGGACGAAATTTCATAAGGAGGGGAGGTTGTAAGACCCCGAAAATTTTTAAATAAAAAGGAATTTCCTTTATTTATTATTTTGAAATAGTAAGGGTGGATTTGATTAATGTGGTTAGTTATGGGTAAAATGCGCAAATATTTTAAATAAGCAAGTGGTGATAAAATATTCATTATTGTCGGGGAATATTCGTTTGGTCGTGGAATATTTAAATCTTTGTGGGAATATTAAATTACCACAAGTATGATCTTTTGTGGGCCCCATAACGGAAAAGCGATTGGATGAAGAAAACGACAAATATAAGTTGTTTATAAATAACACAGCGTAGTTATTCACCAATTATCTTTGTTGGAATACCCGGTGGTTAAAACACACTAATACGTCGCGTTGTTGAACAAAAGAAGACTGCGGTATTGCACCAATTATTGATTCTTACGTAAGAAGGCACTACTCAATAATTGTTACGATAAAGAATTATTCAAGTATTTTATTTTATTGATTCAATAATTCTTTGCATTGATATTTTATATTACCGTTGTTTCAATAAATTGTCATTACACAGTATTTTTCATTATCGAAGCAATAATTCATATTATCTCGAATAATATTATTAGAAAACATTATTGGCAATGTCTAGAAAGTTACATCTAAGGAGAGGTTTGGTCACCTAATTGCGCCAAGAATGAGAAATCTTTATTCGAAAGCCCCTCTTTCACAGGAACCGCACGGTTGTCAATATTGTGATTCTCGTAATATTATTTGTGAATAATTAATTATTGATTCATATGATGAGGAAAATATTGATTTTATGTGGATATAGATGGAGAAAATTTTAAAATGATAATTGTTGAAAATTAATATTTTATCTTTTTACGATAAAATAATTCATTTAAATATATTATTTTAATAATATATTAACGGTGATATTTTTACAATGAATGTGGGATATATGAGTATATGAGGAGGAAGAGTATTTTTGTTGCATTAAATGATTAACACATGTTTTGTGTGTCGGTGGACCCCATTTCTTGGTGAAATTTGATTATAGCTTGTAAAATCGTCTGTTTGTGGATTTTGGAAAATTTACATTTGGAATTTGGAAAAACTTTCTTCTGCAAAGTTGTAGAGAATTGAATTTCCTATAAAAATTCGCGAGATTCGAATTTTTCGACAAAAGGGCTATTTATTATGAATTATTGAAGTTCGAAGTTCAAATAATTGATTTTTGGAAGTGTTATTTATTTTATTAATAAAAGGTTTTTTATATGTTGTGGGCATATTTAAATGTGCATGATGGCTGAATTCAGATTCAAGATATGGGCGTATGAATTTTGTTTATATAATATTATTATATTCAATTTTCTCGCTTTGGTGTTCTAAGCAATTTCCTATAAATAGGTGCTTAGGTTAGAATTGAAAATCACACAATTTAAATCAAGTTTTTCTCTCTATATTATCGGCGTATTCTTGTGAGTATTTTGAGTATACTTTGAGTATTGCTATCTGATTGCAAGTTCAAGTCATAGCCTATATCCAGGTGTTTCAACTAGAAATAATTGTCTTTCGAGGTAAGGGATGTTATTTTCTTCTCAAATGATATTATTTCTTCAATATCATTATCTTTGAAATATTGGTTGGAACTTTTTATCAAATTTGGAACTTTTTCATCTGGGGTTACTATTCATGAGTTACTATTCACGAGTTACTATTCATGAGTTACTATTCACGAGTTACTATTCACGAGTACTATTCATGAAGCGTGAAGATGTTTTTTGTGGAATTTCTATCTTTTGGTGTCGGAGTTACTATTCACGATACTACGATGACTATTCACGATATCTGACTACTATTCACGAAATAACGACACTATTCAATCGAAAAATGAAATTTTTCTTTTCGTCTAAAATATCTATTCGGATACTAGCTTTGATTGTATTCATGTTTTGATCATTCTTGAATTTTACACCCCTATGATTATTTTTTGAGGTATTTTGGGCGTGGATAAAACAAAAGTACGAATCCTTAATCCTTAATCCTTATCAATTTGTTTCCTTTGGATTCGTTTCTTTAAAAATATTTTCATCATCTTGATCTTAAATGATGATATTATGGAATATCTTTGGCTCAGTAGTAAAAGATGAATGATTTGAAGAATATCTTTGGCCCGTAGTGCAAAGATGAGCAGTGTTTAGATGAACATGATCAATCGATGAATATCTTCATCAGTAGTGCAAAGATGAATATTTGATTCGGATGTATGTTGATTGATGTTACAGGATAAAAGATAGGCGATTTAACTTTTAAATTCATACATAGAAGATAGTAGTTGCATTCTCTACTTAACTCTTCTAATGAATTATTATTTTCATTTACTTGAATATTGGTTTAAAAACTTGTTGTCTATTGTATTCTATTAGTTTTTTTTCCTGTTGAAGACTAACGATAATTTGTTGTATAATATCTTAGTCATAATATTCTTTATCGGGCTAGTTGAGCTCACCCTTTTCCTTGTTGTTCCATTTTTATTCTCGTGGAGGCGAGAATGTAGCGAGTACTAGTCTGGGTATGGAATGAAAGGTTCTAGAGAGAGTTGTTTAGTAGTCCTCACCATTTTTGTAAAATAATGTATCAATAATTATGATGGGGATTTATTTGTGTGTGGATATTGTCTAGATGGCAATATCTGTATTTAACTCACAGTTTATATGTTGTAATAATAAAGTTGTAGTTATTTCTGTACCATGTATTTGGCGACTCAGAATGGGTTGGATGGAATGGACCTATTTTGGGGGCGTCACATTTTGATTGATAATAAAATTATCTAAGATAATTGTTAAGTGTTCAGGCAGAGTTTAATTGAACTTAAACTCGATATTTGTCCGATTAGACATTCGGGATGTTAGAATTATGCCGGTTTCAACTCAGACTAAAATAGTTTGACTTGATGCTATGTCTTATGTGTGATATATACTGGCAGGGTTATGTGTTATGTGTTATGTGTTTAGGTTATTCTATATATATATATATAATAGTATTATATTATGATGATATTCTTCTAATATTGGAGATCTATATTACTAATATTAGGTCTTCGGATAAAGCGATATAGAATGCGTAACGGTAATCAACGGTTCAGGCAAGTTTTTCTTAACTCTACTTAGAGTTGTTTTATTCGGATATGCTTATGGTTAATCATTGCTGATTTTCATGTAGAATTGTACTCTGTACATATTACATGTATAAGTCAGGTATGAAAGGCTGATCACCTTCATTACCAGTCGGTTCAGATATATTTGTTCATGTTCAATACTTGTTCAGTCAAAAGTTTGTTCGTGCTAATTCACAACTATATTGATGAATTATAGCCAGCTTATTATTCAGACTCTTTCAATCATGATATATCCTTAAATAAATTTAAACTTGTTGGGCAACCTTCATGCTCACCCTTGCTATATCATGATAAAACATTATAGATAAGGTGAATACGTTCGGATACAGGAAATGATAAAGCCAAGTTCAGCTTGGGATAAAATGTGCAGCTTATTTGTAACATTTATGTATGATAATAATTTTATATGTTAGATAGTTTACGAATTATGTATTAAGTGAAGGTTTTTGACCTTGGGGTAATGTGTAAAGTGTACTGTATAAACAATTTATGTTTATATCTTCTGCAATAGTTATAGAATGTTTGTACCAGATCCACGGTGATTTGGGACCCGGATTTGGGGCTTTCACAGTTGGTATCAAAACTGTTGGTTATGAACCTTAGCTAGGAATACCTGCGACCAATAACCGTAGTGATTAGGATTAAGTACTAACTCAAATAGAGTTAGTGACTCGGTAAGATTCAAAGACGAATCTCGGTGGGTTGTAAAGATACAGAGTTCCCTAACTCTGATAATAAAGTTTAACAGTAATAATAGATCGAGTCTAAAAGACTGAAGGTTCAGGGAAAGGAGATTGTAAAATAAAACGATCATAGTATAGAAATGAATCGTAATATATACGATGAGATCACCCCGTGATCTGATAAGGTGATAACAGGGAAAAGAATCAATCTAATGATTAGAAAGTTTACAGCAAGATTCTTGTGTGTCAGTTGTACTATGAATTGGTACAGATTCACGAAAGGATTATGAATACGAATTGAATGAAATTTGTATTAAGAAGGGAGTTAAGATTGAAAGTAATATGCACACAAGCCAATCATGATTGATGATAAAGCATATACTTTGTAACAATCTTATTCATTTATTAATAAAAAGTATTAATTTATTAAAGGCTTTTATTTATCTACATGATGTTGTTTTATAATATGTGATAAACCCATAGTTTTAAGCAATGCTTTTAGAATAATGATGATGATCATTCTAATGAGATCTAAATTCTTAAAAAGCTTAAAAACTAAAATAGTTCCCAATCATTGGATTACTAAATTGGGGAATAGTGAATCCGGATAGATTGGTACATACGTTGCTTGCTTATTGGATGAGGATGATTGATCTCATGATCATTTGTGTGGAGACACTAAAGCAAGTATGTAGATGCTTATTAGAGAATAAGTTCACTTTGAACGTGGCTCGCTAAGGAATACCTAATGGAGTTTTATTTGCTGTCAATAGGAAGAATTCTGTAGTGATAGTAGTACAAGTGATCCTTGGACTTGAGATCATCATAGTATCTTGTGTATGATGAGTTATACTTTGACTTATTCCTTAAGACCCTTAGGGTATATCAAAGGGTATGCTTGGGTATAATAAGTTGTACATGGAGATAATGTATGATCAATAAAGAATCTACCACTTCTAATAAAAGAAGAGAAATGTCCTATGTGATTCGATAAATGACAACCCAGTGAGTCCTTGGGTTAAGGAGAATGAAATTAGAAAGGAGTTTCTAATTTGCATTATTTGAGTTGCATTTAAGGATCGAAATACATATAATTAAATAAAATAAGACTTGACAATAATTCCATGTCTTATATTTAATTGGGACATTGTATGGTGGAAGGATTGAATTGTCACGGTAACTATTTACTCAAAGGTTCTTTTATGATTAATGTTGAAATCTATATTATCCGGAAAGTCGTTGATCGCTAGGAGGCTTATCCTATTGTAGAATAAATATTATTTAAATAAATTAATTGTTTAATTTATTTATTTAAATAAGATTAGAATTGTTCTAATTGATTTATTCACAAACCAGGTTTAATATGGAGAACCTAAAGGGTCACACCATAAAAGGAAGAATAATTATTTAAGAAGTTAATGGCATAATCGTAATAATATGTTATGTATATTTAATTTAATCTATGGTGATAGAATAAATTAAATAGCTTAATATTTATTATTTAATATTTTAGAAATATTAAATATAAATTAATAAGAGGAGTCTTATTAATATTATTACAATTATTATTATTTTAATTTCTAAAAGAGTTTAGGAATTAATTTAATATAAGTACTCTCATTTATTCCTAATAGGATTAGAGAGGAAAATTAGTTAAAGGTGTTTAATTAATTATCCCTAATAAGATTAGGGAGCTTAATTAATTAAAAGAATTTAATTAATTAAAAACCCAATTCCTTAATTGTTAAGGTGGGTTGCCCACATCTATAAATAAGAGGAGTCTTATTATGGGTGTTGTGGGTTTGTTGATTTTTCAACATATGACATAATTCCAATTGTTGGGAGAGTACACCTTTTTCTATAGAGATAGAAAACTAGGGTTTGAGCCAATACCCTTCTTCTTGAATTTTCTTCTTCCTTGGTGGATCACCTCCAGAGGCCAAACATTTGGGTGGCTAACGTTGATCAAAGGAAGGAACCAAACCGGTGGATTCAAGTTGAACGCGAAAGGATTTGGAGGTGAACTTGTACGAGGAAGCTCGATCTTCAAGGGTATGATTTTATTCTTTATATTTTTCGTTTAATTAATAATTATGCATAAAGGGTGATCCGGTATATGGTTTGTATAATTTTTAAACTCGAATTTTTCACGCTTCAAGCATTAATTTTGCAATTTGATTGCGCCCATGAATATTACAAACCTAACAGTGGTATCAGAGCCAAACCTTTATGCGAATTATTAATTGTTTTAATTTGATATGTATATTGATATGTGTTTAGAACAATTTAATTGGGCATAATTTTATTGTATAAAATTTAATAAATAAATAAAAAAAAAGGGACCGAAACCTGTTAACAGGTGACCTTGATTTCCGTGCCCCTTTTTAAACTAAAAATAAAAAGCAGGCGGATAACGTGGCCACGCGGTTTTGAAAATGAATTAAGGGGCTGCCGGTTTTTTCATGCATGCACGGAAATCAAGGTCCAGCAGCCACCAGCCACCAGCCACGGAAATCCATGGCTAATCATTTGAAGCAGCAGAACACGGAATTCAAGGCATCTGGAAAACAAAAAAGGAGGCATGATTGATTAATGATTGGTAAAGCAAATCACGGAAATTGACATGCACGGAACATAAAAAAAGGCTGCCGTTTTTTTTTGATGTAACAGCACGGAAATCGAGGATTTGTTTTTTTTGTAAGCAACTTGGTATATTAAATAAATATACGGATATTATATATATACATATATTATACGGATAATATATATATATATATATATATTAATTATTATATAATTAAAATAAAAGTTTATTTTAATTTTAAAATAAAAGGTTTATTTTAATATTAAAATATAAAGTTTTATTTTAATTTTAAATAATTTTATAATTAAAATAAAAGTTTATTTTAATCTTTAAAATAAAGGTTTATTTTAATATTAAAATAAAAGATTTATTTTAATTTTAAAATTAGAATTTCATGCTAACTAATTAGAGTTGGAATTAGATTCCATGATAACTAATTGGAGTTGAAATTGGATTTTATTTTTTTCTAAAATAAAGGAGTTTATTTGTGAATAGGTAAGTAAATCCATCTTTCCTTAAATAAAGGAGTTTATTTAGATATGAAATAGATTTCATATTATTCAAAATAAAAGAGTTTATTTGTGAATAGGAAAGAAAATCCATATTTCCTTAAATAAATGAGTTTATTTAAATATGAAATAAGATTTCATATTATTCAAAATAAAGGAGTTTATTTGTGAATAGGAAATATAATTCGTGTTTCCTTTAATAATTTTTTTTTTACATGGAATTGGATTCCATAATTAATTAAAATAAAGGAGTTTATTTTGATTAAATATTTTGATTAAAATAAAATAGTTTATTTTATTCAAAATTGGATAAATTAAAATAAAATAGTTTTATTTTGATTTAAATTTGGATTAAAATAAAGGAGTTTATTTTGATTCAAAAATAGATTTTATACTAACTAAATTTGCCCATTAAATGATATCAATATATATATTAAATGTTTATTATTCATAAGATGAATGTTATTTATTGATGCATATGGTGATGTGTATGATAATAAATGGGATTGATTATGGACTATTGACCAATGCGATTGGATTTTATTTTAGTTGGATGCATAAATGTATGGGTTTTATTAAATGGGGTCTCTGCGTGACTCGCCTTCTCTAATTTTTCTTAATGTAAATTCTAACTCCTCCTATGTACTTCCCTCGATCACGATCAAGGTTTCTATTTATTTTAAAATAGTTTTGTAATAGGAATAATTAGAATTATTTTGAAAAATTGGAGATCAAGGAGCAAAGGCGCTTGAAGACCCGTTTGTAATAGAGCAGGGTTTAAATGTAATAGTTATATTTAAATATTATTTCTTGCACCCCTAGGGTTTGACCTTTTGGTTCACTTGGTGGCTCTAGTGAACCAAACTAGAATAAAAGTCCATAATCAATCAAGGAAGAATATAGTATTCTATATGTGCATGCTTATACTATATATATTATATATTATGCAAACATGCTTCGCATGTTCATTAATACGACGCGTATTTTATATATATATATAAATACGCGCTAAACAAGATGAGACAAATTAATAACAAACCCTCAATTTTTTATATTAAGTCCTAAGCGTTCAAAGATATTTGGAATATCGAACGTCGCTTCTAGCATGATAAAATTAATAGAGTATTAAATATTTAATATGAGTTTGTTGTGTCACCACAAGGCAAGTATTAAGTATTTAAGATGTTAATTTATCACATTTGATGCTTATAAAGAAAATTGAACAATATTGTTTTGTTGTGTCACCACAAGGATGATATTTTTCTTTTTGAATATATGGAGTGCTAGGTTGGACTTAACTTGGATAATTTTGATTCGGATGTGCCACCACTTGATCAAAATAATCTAAGAGGCAAAATACAAGGAGTTGCATAGTTGATGTAATTGACAAAAGTTGTCTACCTATTTATTTATATATAGTTTGTTGTGTCACCACAAGACTATATACATTTGAAATGGGATCCTTATTCTCACTAGCAAATCTTTAATTAGATTTTTGCCGAACTATATAAGTGAGGTAATATATAGTTTGAAGAAAATAGTGGGAGATACCAATTTAAAACAAGACCTAATTTATTTTGGTAATTAATAATAGAATGTATGTTAAAATGTTGTTAATTACAAATTCATTTACGTAATTTTACAATGTCTAAAATTACTATCATTTGCGAAGCATATTAGATGCTAAATTAATCGTACAAGAATTAAACGAATTGGTTAAGGAATTTGAGAATAGTTCTCATAATGAAAAGCTATCTTATGTCCTTCATATCGCCTATCCTCGCAATGGTTGCGCATAATGCCTCGAGGAAGAGATTGCTATTTTTAGAAAGTGGCAAGATGATGCACAGATTAGCTCAATGCATCATGCTCGCATCTACGAAAGTACTTGAGCTTGCCACAAGATGATACTATGGATGCTTCTACTATATTCCTTCACATCAAGTAGTTGATGGTG
This sequence comes from Panax quinquefolius, assembly GCA_020205615.1. Classification (NCBI taxonomy): domain Eukaryota; kingdom Viridiplantae; phylum Streptophyta; class Magnoliopsida; order Apiales; family Araliaceae; genus Panax; species Panax quinquefolius. The sequence continues at coordinate 80,969,742 of CM035152.1, forward strand.
AGGAAGGTAGGACTGATAGATATCAGATATCTAAGGAGCTCTTCCGATCTAGAATGACCGAAGGCAGTACAGTACAGACACATGTCCTAATGATAATCAATTTGATTGATCAATTAGGATAATAGGTTTTGTCATGGATGGAGAGTTGAGCTAAGATTTGATCTTGCACTCACTCCCAGACTCCTTTCACAATTGTTGTGAATTTTTCATATGAACAAGCTAGATATCAGCTTTGCTGATTTGCTTAACATGTTGAAAAATGTTGAGAGTCACTTTCCAACCAAGAAAGAACAAGTCTTACTGGTAGGGGCCAAAGGATCTTTTGAAAAGAAGAACGATTCAAAGAAGGTAAACAGAAAGGCGTAAACAAAGGATAATAAGAACAAAACTGATACGGATAGCAAAGGAGTTTGCTTCCACTGCTATAAGCCTGGACACTGGAAAGAAACTGCGAAAAACATCTTGCAGAGGCTAACCAAAGAAGCTTAGTGAAGTTTCGGTTATAAATACAAATTTGTTCATGATTTAAAATAAAATTTTCTTTAAGTCAAGGTTCTACTTGGGTATTGGATACCGACTTTGGTTATCATAAATATAGATTTATGAAGGGACCAAAGTAAGTAGAAAGCTAAACAAATATAAGTAATCCTATGTGTGGGAAATGTAGCAAGGTTGCCATATTAGCCATAGAAACTTATAGTTTAGCAATGCCTACTAGGCAAATCTATTAAGTCAATAAGTTGTTATTGTATTCCAGTTCTTGTTAAAATATTATTTCCATTTTATTGTTGGACAATAAAATCTTTGGTATTATAATTAAGAACAATTGTTGTTCTATTTATAATAATAATGTTTTGTATAGAATCGAATATTACTTAATGGATTTTGTATACATGACTTTACGTGAAAATATATTTTGCAAATTGAACAAATTAGTATAAGAAAAGGAGATGATCATTCAAAGAGTTGAATGTGTGTATTTCTTTGAAATACAATTATGAATTATTTAAAGGTTCAAAGAATTTGAAGTGAAACAAATTGGCAATGTATTAAGATTCTTTGATTAGATCAAGGAATAAATACTTGTGCAATAAGTTTCGGATCATCTCAAATGTTTTCTCATAATGGACACATCCCGATACGCAATAATTGATTGATGTATCTGAATGAAAAATCATACCTTGTTGGACATGGTGCGGTCCATAATGATTTTACCGACATTCCAAAGATCCTTCAGGATAATGTCCTAGAAATGGCCGCGCATATCTACGAAAATGGTAACCTCAAAATCCACCCCAAGACTCCATAAAAGTTATGGACAGGAGGATTCTAATCTTAAGTATGTTAAGATAAGGGGTTGTCAACTTATGTGAAAAAAGGTTTCAAAGGATAAGCTTGGGACAAGATTTGACAAGTGTCGATTTGTGGGACATCCTAAAGTAAGTTTAGGGTATATGTTCTATAATCCTGCTTAGCAAAAGGTGTTTATTACAAAACACGCTGCCTTCTAAGATAAAGGTGTTTATCATTGAAGGGGCTAGTGGGAGGATAATAGATCTTGAAAAGTTCAAGAACCACAAAACACTATAAGTCAAATAAGAGGAACACGTAGATAGAACCTATGTACCAACCGGATCGTAAATCGGAATAGTACCAGAAGATACCTAGGAGGTATGGATTCATCATAGATGATGATGATGAGGTACGCATCATAGAAGATGATGATCCAGTTACATACGATGAGGTAAGTGTTGTAGACACTCAGAGAAATGGATTGAAGCAAGTTTCTCAAATATGGAACATTCGTTTTGATGAGGAAATCAAAAGAGTTTGATTTTATCAAAATAAGAATGAACCTAGTGTGTACAAAAAAGGGTCATGGGAGATCGTGAAATTTCTAGTATTATATGTTGATATACTACGGATAAGGAATGACATACCAATGCTAAAATCAGTAAAGATAAAGTTGTCTAAACATTCCTCCATGAATGATTTGGAAGAGTATCTTAATTGGGGATATAAATCTATATAAATAGATTTAAAAGGATGCTCGACTTAACCCAAGGAACGTATATTCATTTGATGCTAAAGTCGTTTAGCATGGCAAACTCCAAGAGATGTATCATGTTGATGAGCCATGGAGTGTATCTCTCTTAATAGTCCCCACAGACTCCTGAAAAGAGAGATCGCATGAGTGACAATCATGTATGCAATGAAATGTACGAGACACGATGTTGATCGGTCATATTCGGAGAAGATCCTTTGTAAGGCGGTGAAAAACATCTTAAAGTTCTTAACCGGCACTAAGGATGTGAGCAAACATGGTGGGTCTGAATTAAAACTAGAGGGCTTTACAGACTCAAGTTTTTTAGACAGACCAAGACGACCGAAAATCCACTTTAAGGTAAAGCGTTAACTTGAACAGTGGTGCAAGTGAATTGGAAAGGTTCCAAAATGAAGAAAGAGTTCTTTGGTTTAGTGATAAAGACAAAGTATATAGCTATAAATGAAGCTGCAAGTTGATTGTTTGGATTAAAAGTTCATTAAAGAACTAGGAATAGTTCCTAAGTCTCATCTTGGATCTAAACATGTGTTGTGGCACTTTCATTTGATTATTAGAATCATTGAAAGATGGGAAATCACTATAGAGATAGTGGACTCTCATGAACAACATTACATATCCATTAACTAAAGCTTATCCAACAGCAGGATAATCGTCACTTAGAGAAGAAGAGTATAAGATACCATGACGATTGGCTTTAGTGCAAGTGGGAGATTGAAAGTAATATGCACACAAGCCAATCATAATTGATGATAAAGCATATACTTTGTAACAATCTTATTCATTTATTAATAAAAAGTATTAATTTATTAAAGGCTTTTAATTATCTACATGATGCTGTTTTATAATATGTGATAAACCCATAGTTTTAAGCAATGCTTTTAGAATAATGATGATGATCATTCTAATGAGATCTAAATTCTTAGAAAGCTTAAAACTAAAATAGTTCCCAATCATTGGATTACTAAATTGGGGATTAGTGAATCCGGATAGATTGGTACATACGTTGCTTGCTCATTGGATGAGGATGATTGATCTCATGATCATTTTGTGGAGACACTAAAAGCAAGTATGTAGATGCTTATTAGAGAATAAGTTCACTTTGAAGCGTGGCTCGCTAAGGAATACCTAATGGAGTTTTATTTGCTGTCAATAGGAATTCTGTAGTGATAGTAGTACAAGTGATCCTTGGACTTGAGATCATCATAGTATCTTGTGTATGATGAGTTATACTTTGACTTATTCCTTAAGACCCTTAGGGTATATCAAAGGGTATGCTTGGGTATAATAAGTTGTACATGGAGATAATGTATGATCAATAAAGAATCTACCACTTCTAATAAAAGAAGAGAAATGTCCTATGTGATTCGATAAATGACAACCCAAAGAGTCCTTGGCAGGCGTAATGAAATTAGAAAGGAGTTTCTAATTTGCATTATTTGGAGTTGTGCATTTAAGGATCGAAAATACATATAATTAAATAAAATAAGACTTGATAAAGTAATTCCATATCTTATATTTAATTGGGACATTGTATGGTGGAAGGATTGAATTATACGGTAACTATTTACTCAAAGGTTCTTTTATGATTAATGTTGAAATCTATATTATCCGGAAAGTCGTTGATCGCTGGGAGGCTTATCCCTATTGTAGAATAAATATTATTTAAATAAATTAATTGTTTAATTTATTTATTTAAATAAGATTAGAATTGTTCTAATTGATTTATTCACAATAGGTTTAATATGGAGAACCTAAAGGGTCACACCATAAAAGGAAGAATAATTATTTAAGAAGTTAATGGCATAATCGTAATAATATGTTATGTATATTTAATTTAATCTATGGTGATAGAATAAATTAAATAGCTTAATATTTATTATTTAATATTTTAGAAATATTAAATATAAATTAATAAGAGGAGTCTTATTAATATTATTACAATTATTATTATTTTAATTTCTAAAAGAGTTTAGGAATTAATTTAATATAAGTACTCTCATTTATTCCTAATAGGATTAGGAGGAAAATTAGTTAAAGGCGTTTAATTAATTATCCCTAATAAGATTAGGGAGCTTAATTAATTAAAAGAATTTAATTAATTAAAACTCAATTCCTTAATTATTAAGGTGGGTTGCCCACATCTATAAATAAGAGGAGACTTATTATGGGTGTTGTGGGTTTGTTGATTTTTCAACATACGACATAATTTCAATTGTTGGGAGAGTACACCTTTTTTTTATAGAGATAGAAAACTAGGGTTTGAGCCAATACCCTTCTTCTTGAATTTTTTCTTCTTCTTGGTGGATCACCTCTAGAGGCCAAACATTTGGGTGGCTAACGTTGATCAAAGGAAGGAACCAAACCCGGTGGATTCAAGTTGAACGCGAAAGGATTTGGAGGTGAACTTGTACCTGAGGAAGCTCGATCTTCAAGGGTATGATTTTATTCTTTATCTTTTCGTTTAATTAATAATTGTGCATAAAGGGTGATCCGGGTATATGGTTTGTATAATTTTTAAACTCTGAATTTTTCACGCTTCCGCATTAATTTTGCAATTTGATTGCGCCCATGAATATTACAAACCTAACAAAGATTAGGTGGGGATTTCAATTGAAGACTCATGTCAGCAGTTGAGTTGTATGATTACTTGTTTGGGCAGGGAATTATACGTGGTGTAACAACCACTTAGTTTCTGGCATTGATAATCATTGAAATGTTTGTGTCGCGCTATTTGTTATATACATGTTAATAGGGTGATTCCGTTATCGTGTGTATAACAAATAGATAGGTTATAGGTAGAGGATATAAGGTTTAGTACGAGTTCTTAAAACTCATACTTATGTGACATTCTTGACTCATAGTTATATGAAATGTTTATGAACCCCTCAGCGAATGGACGCCAACGGTCTGACAAGGTTATGTTCTTAAACTCATATGATTGTGGCAAGTTTTTGAACTCATAAGTGTGGTTTGACGAACTGGGTATAGTTGTGTGTGAATGGAGTATTAAGGATTATAGGAACAGATATATCGTAAGCAAATGATTATTAGTGGAGACATAAGTTTTCCAAAACTCCTAGTTATGCTAGACATCAAAATTTTGACATCAAGATAAATACGCAGTGTGAGCTTTTAAAAAAATGTAGACTCGTAATCATTTTTGAAAAAGTTTAAAGTATAGTCTATGCTACTTATTTTGCCTAGACGCAAATGATTTGAAATATCAAAATTTATTTCTATTTATCACTTATGTACCATGTAACCTGGTGCAGAGATGATAAAAAGTTGATTGAGTCGTAAATACAGAAATACTTAGCGTGAATTCAATCTAAAAATCATTATTCCACTATTGTATGATATGTTATGACAAAGTCATACAATGACGGCATCCTTAAATGGACTGTTAATACAATACGACATCATGACGTCATTCTCAAAAATATTTTCACAAATTTTAATTTGCCAACGGGGTTTGGCTACACCTAAATAATTCAATTTAATTGAATTATTGATATGAGCCTACGTTATTCGATTTAGCTAAACTAATGTTACGAAAACTCTAAGTGCTCATTGAAAGAAATTTCCCGAACCAAATTGTTTTGGTGCGGAATCTAGTAAGACTGAGGTAAGGTTTTGTGCCTATGGCAGTGACGAGAAACAGATAAAACCAATACTTGGCCAGTACAGGGCATATCGGGCTAATCACCCTTTTGTCTCTGTAAGTTATGACGGTTTGCAAATAAATTTTCATAAAACTTTTGCGAAAATGACAGACAAATAGTCTATATGACTCCTTAGAATAATTTGAAATTTTTTACACTTGTGAGTGGTGTATTGGGTAGCATGTGATGATGTGTGAATGGTGTACGCAGTATGGTGTGAAGGTGTAAGGTGAATTTCGGGGACGAAATTCTTAGAAGAAGGGGTGAATGTGACAACCCGAGAATTTAGACACTTTATTAAAATCTTAAATGATGGAATTAAGGTCAAATAATAGACCTAGACAGAAAATAAGTGTAAACGTTTAATGTTTTTGGGAAGGAATTTTGAGGATTTCAAAATTCTGTGTAGGATTTTGATGAAGTATTCAGGATTAAGTGTATATGTGTTGTGTATATGCTATTATATATGTTCAGAATATGTGGTTAAGGGTCAAGGGTTGGCTAGATAAATTTTATCAGTGACAAACCCTAAGATTATTGACGAATGTCAACATTCTAATAGAAAACCCTAATGATTGATAAGAAACCTTAGAAACCGGTTCTTGAAACCCTAAGTTCAGTTCTAGGAATTTAAAACCCTAATTCGATATATTGAAACCCTAAATTGGGGATTTAAGTACAACGTATATGGTTTTTGTATTAATCACAAACTTAATTAGGGATAACCCTAGTTAATTAATTAGAAAGTCTAATAATTAGAAATCCTAATTATTAGGAACCCTAATTTGTAAATTTGAAACCCTAAAAGGTAATTAGGTTATTTTAATTTTTAATTAGGAAATATTAATCCTAATTTGTTTAAGTCCTAATGTGATTAGGAAATTATAATATAATTAGGAAACTCTAATTATAATTTAATTATCATAATTTTCTATTTTGAAAATCTAAGTTGAAAATCGTAGAAATTTATATTTTTGAAAACCTTAGGCTTTAGCCCTAAGGGTCAAGCCCTAAGAGTTAAACCCTAAGGGTTGTGAAAGATACCATCATGCCCTTAAAATGGAAAGCTAAATGGCATTAATGCCCTTTTTGTATTCTTTATGAGATGGAGTGCAAATCTTGCCAAAATATTGGTTGTTTACCAACTTAAGATATACCCATGTGCTCTATATCTATATTATCAGCCAACATATATGTCAATTACATTGAATCATATCATATGAATAGATTAAAGAGAGAGAAAGGACCACTTTAGCTATCATTTTCTCCCAAGCCACTCTCACTCTAAAATTCGGAAATGTAGAGTGAGAGAGAGAGAAAAGATAAGCCATGATCAGTCCATAACTATCAAAGATCAGATCATCAAGGATCAGAATTAGAATCAAAGCCTAAAAGGTATAAAAAACCTAAATTTTGTAAATCTTGTGTTTTGATGTTAGATGTTGTAAGTTATTGGTTAAAGTTGTGTATTCGGGTGTTTATAAGTGATCTGGGTTATTAGATCAAGGATCTATAACATCTAGATGCACGATTTTGAAGTTTATAAAAATCTGGGAAAGTTGAGAAATATGGTCTGACAAGAAAATGTCAAAGCCTCTAGATTCTTATGTGTTAGATGTTTATGGTGTTTTATGTTATGAATCTATAGTATGCCGTGTTTGCTGTGATCTGGAACTGGAAATAGGGACAGATCATGTGTAGAGCTCAAGATATAAGCAGTCAAAGGTTGTTGACTGACCATGACTAATTGAAATCTTGGCAGCCCAAATTTTCCAGAAAGTCTGACAAGCATGTTCTAAGCTTCTGATCTTGTTGTGTGTTGGTAGTTTGGACTAGTTGTTATTTTAATGCTGTAGAATGACATGTAGGCTACACATATATGTCCTTATATCACTTAGGTCTTACACTGGATCAAAGATATGAGTAGTCAAACTTGAGTTGACCACCAATTTTTGACGAAATCTGGAAAACCCAGATTTCTCAAGAACACATTTCTGACAATCTTTTGACCGGCTTAGATCTTACGGTTTTGATGTGGTTAAGTTGATCTGATGATTAGTTGTTGTACTCTGACATGTGGTCTACATATATGAACCGATAGATCATACAAAATAGACCCAGGATGCAAACTACAAGGATTCAAAGTAGGTATTGAGAGCTGTTCTTCATTTCGGGGTAACCTGGAAAATGAAATACAGTCTCTGACAAGACTTTAATGGCTTAAATCTCTCTATTGTGATATGTTCTGACCATGAATATTAGTTGTGGTTGTAATATTACATCCCTACTACCATCCTAACACCATTAGTTACCAAGAAATCAACAAGAACGTGAAATTGAAACCGGTCAAACTAAGCCCCTACAAATAGACTTTGAATGTCTAGGTTTAATGAAGAACATCAAGAACACCTATAATGAAGGTTCTGTCGCTATAGGGCCCTTTTAGCGACAGTTTATTTTGGAAATTAATTATTTTAATAAATAATTAGTGAAAAATAGTTTTAAATTATTAAAAATACATAATAAATTATAAAAAATTATTTTAAAGCCTAAAAATTAGTTTTTAATTATTTTGAGTATATTTCAAAAATAATTAATATTTTTGGAATGCAAAAGGTATTTATTTATTTAATTATAATATTAAATAAATTATTTAAAAATGTTTTTAATTCATGAAAAATTATATTATGATATTAGAAAATATTTTAAGTTATTTAGGATGAATTTTAATATTATGTCTTTGAATTTCATTAATAAATTATTATTAATGGTAATTAATTTATTTAATGAATATATTAAATAAAGTATGGAAAAATAGAATTAATATTTTAAAAATCATATAAAAATGATTTAAGTCTAATAAAAATATTTTAAGTTATAAAATATAACTTTTGATATTTTGCCATGAAAATATTAATATTTTAATATTAATAGTAGTTATCGGATAATGCATTTAATTGTTTAAAAATTATATAAATATAATTTTTAGGTATTAAAAATACTTTGTAATATTATAAATATATTATAATATTATGTACAATTTTCATTAATATTTAATATTAAATAAATATTAATGATTAAGGAATTATGCAGTATATATATAATGTAAATACGATATAAATGATTCAAAAATTATGATAAATGGTAATAATTATTTTAAAATTATTACAAGCCTATGAAAAATATTTTGACTGATAATAAAATTATCTAAGATAATTGTTAAGTGTTCAGACAGAGTTGAATTGAACTTAAACTCGATATTTGTCCGATTCAACATTCGGGATGTTAAAATTATGTCGGTTTCAACTCAGACTGAAATAGTTTGACTTGATGCTATGTCTTATGTGTGTTATAGACTGATAGGTTTATGTGTTATGTGTTTAGATTATTCCCTCTATCTCTCTCTATATATATATAATAGTATTATATTGTGATGATATTATTCTAATATTGGAGATCTATATTACTAATATTAGGTCTTCGGATAAAGCGATATAGAATGCGTAACGGTAATCAACAGTTCAGGCAAGTTTTTCTTAACTCTACTTAGAGTTGTTTTATTCAGATATGCTTATGGTTAATCATTGCAGATTGCCATGTAGAATTGTACTCTGTACATATTACATGTATAAGTCAGGTATGAAAGGCTGATCACCTTCATTACCAGTCGGTTCAGATATATTTGTTCATGTTCAATACTTGTTCAGTCAAAAGTTTGTTCGTGCTAATTCACAACAATATTGATGAATTATAGCCAGCTTATTATTCAGAATCTTTTAATCATGATATACCCTTAATTAAAATTTAAACTTGCTGGGCAACCTTCATGCTCACCCTTGCTATATCATGACAAAATATTGCAGATAAGGCAAATACGTTCGGATATAGGAAAGGATAAAGCCAAGTTCAGCTTGGGATAAAATGTGCAGCTTATTTGTAATAGTTATGTATGATAATAATTTTATATGTTAGATAGTTTATGAATTATGTATTAAGTGAATGTTTTCGACCTTGGGGTAAAGTGTAAAGTGTACTGTATAAACAATTTATGTTTATATCTTCTGCAACAATTATAGAATGTTTGTAACAGATTCGTGGTGATTTTGGGTCCGAATTTGGGGCTTTCACAACTATTGGCAGTAACTCCTATAGAGCAGCGAAAAGACTTGGCGATACAAATCAGAGAAAGAATATTCTCATCGAGGAGGACCAATGACTGAATATGTTATATACATCCTCAACAGACAAAGCTCTATCCCCACAGAATCTCTTATACATAAGAGATGCAACTTCAGGATAAAGTTTGTATCAAGGATTTAAGACTTTGGTGATAACCCCAACGTCAACAATCCTACAAATTCCTAGTAGCTGTGGATCACACGTCTAAGATAGGTCATCAGGCTGATTTTTTATTACCGCCTCGGTAGAAGCAACATGGAGCCGGCAATCATCCAATCATGTTGGAGGACAATCCAACAAACCACATACATTTGCATCATGTTGTCATGCATTGCATCATAATCATCTTATTGCATTTCAAGAGTCTAGTATTCTTTATCATATCCATGTCATTGCATTGCACAAATACGATAAAGAGGGGCATCTGTAGACACTCCAAATTTTCTGCCTACCTATTACTAACATTGCAAGAAGTGCATAATCTTCTTTCAGAGATAACCCTGGAAGAAAGTTCAACTTAATCCTGGAAATACCACCGGAAGTTTAGTTTCAACCCCGGAAAACACACTGGGAGTATCATTTCCCATCTCGGAGATAACCCTGAGGATAGCATTGCAAATACCATAAATTCCACTGGAGAAGGCCGATTCATCTTGGAGTTTACCCAGAGATGTTCAGTCTTAGTCCCGAAAACAACACCGAAAAAGACAATATCAACCTTGGAGATAACCCCAAGAACTGCAGTTGCAGTTCTAGAGATAACCCCAGAGATGCTCGTTTCAGCCAATGCAGTCACCTTCAACCTCGGGACTCACATCGAGGCACTCAATTCCCAAACCCGGAGATAACCTCGGGAAGACATGCACACCTCAGAGACAACCCTGAGGGTATTCAACACTTGCAACAATCCAATCTCAGAGATCACCCTGAGTAACGTTTGCTTTATCAGCCAAAACCAGAGATAATCCCGATGAAGGGCAAAGTCATCAAATTCCCACCTCAACCCCACATGGCACCATCTCAGCAAACATCTCAACATACATTCTACACAACAATGTCCCACAAGAACCAAGGAGGTGCAATCCCAAGTGACTACTACGCAAGGCAAACACTGGATAGAATTTGAAGCTTGAAGAGATAGGACATGGTTCCATCTTCCTAACTTCGTACAACCCCTAATCCCATGTCATTGTGTATCTCTTGATAATGGCAGTCCAAAATAGGTCTTATACACCTCAATTGGATGCTTGGATTGAAGTTCTGCAAGTTAGAGCGGACATCATGTTGCACATGTGCACGTACTTCGAGATGACAGGTGCATCTGTGGCTGCCGCAGGTACACTTGCGGCTCCCAACTCTATAAATATAGGGCTTGGGGTGGCCATATTTAAGAGAAAAAAGGTGAGGAAGCCCTGTCAAATCTGCTCTGTACACACCTTGTATTGAGTGCTTTCTCATTTTTAACACTTGTGAGCTCACATATAGCTATATTTTTACTGGTGGGAGCCAAGTGTTCATCCACTTAAAGTCATAGAAGTATTATTTGGCATGTAAGCCTTCTTACACACTATAAAGCCTTTCTCTTCATCTTTACACACACTCTTCTTCACATTGAGAGTCGTGTTGTGTGTGTATGCCCGGACTTCGGTCCGTGGTTTTCATTTCTATTTGAATATATATATATATATATATATATATATATATTAATAAAATCATTCGATAAGCTGGATGTTATATCATATCATGCATACTTATATATATATATATATATATATATATATATATATATATATATATGCGATAATACGCATGATATATCGATCGATCCCACTCGATTTATCATTTCAAATGATTTGTCGCTATATATATATATATATATATATATATATATATATATATATATATACACACACACACAAACATTTCTATCAGGCTCGGAGTTTACTTATTGGCCTTTTTCTTGCATTATTTATATTAAAGTCTCACTTTGGAGTTTACTTCATGGCGGTTGATCGTTTTTACTGCTTTCTTTACATTTAGTCCCGCCTAGAGTTTACTTCGTGGCGGTTGATCACATTTATTGCTTTATTTACATCTTTGATCCACCATGGAGGTGTTTTGTGGTGGTTGATCATGTCTCTATATATATATATTTATCGCTATTATATATTTATATTTAGATCCCCAATGGAGGTGCTTCGTGGTGTGGTTGATCATACATATATATATATATATATATATATATATATATATATATATATATATATATATATATATATATATATATATATATTTCTGACTTTTTATATATAAATATGCTCACTACTTTTTATATAAGCTCATGACATCATGTGAGCTTAGGAATCATGTGATCATAGATTCAGTCCACTGAATCTAGATTCGGTTCCAGTGATGGACATTTTTCAATTTTAAGCAGCTTGTAAATTATTCACGGTGTTTGAATTTCCTTAGATGGCTTTCATGCCCATGAGGAGTTCGGCATTGCTATATATATTATTTTCTCAAGATGCTTCGCATATAGAAAATAAAAGCAACCAAGCCGAACATTTAATAATAAAATAGAAGTATTAAAAGGTCTCAATTACTATTCAGCACGGGGTTTAAAAAATCCTCTTTTACAAAACCTCATTACTATATCATGTTTAAAACTTAATTTTTCATACAAATTCAAACCCTTTGTATATAGGTGCAAACGAGGCCTCACACTACTTCCAAATAACAACACATTGATCCACACACATACACACACACATTCATATAACAGTTTCTTGAAAAGTGGTGGTCACCGTGGTAACACGGATGTCGGGGAGTGCCTAACACCTTCCCTCCGCATAATCAAGCCCTCGAACCCAAAGGAATCTCGGTTTCACAGACCCGTTTAGCAGTGTCACATTGCTGGGTTAATGTGCAAACCTTTTCTCGGTTGCATTGGTGCAACTAGTTAAAAACACCAACTGACGACTCTTATAGTCAAATCATCAACATATACATGTCAGACCTTTTTCACTTGTTTTTCAAACAAATCTCACATAACATGAGAACATCAAAGTGAAATTAGTATGCACACAAGCCAATCATGTTTGATGATAAAGCATATATTTTCTAACAATCTTATTCATTTATTAATAAAAAGTATTAATTTATTAAAGGCTTTTAATTATCTACATGATGTTGTTTTATAATATGTGATAAACTCATAGTTTTAAGCAATGCTTTTAGAATAATGATGATGATCATTCTAATGAGATCTAAATTCTTAGAAAGCTTAAAACTAAAATAGTTCCCAATCGTTGGATTACTAAATTGGGGATTAGTGAATCCGGATAGATTGGTACATACGTTGCTTGCTCATTAGATGAGGATGATTGATCTCCTGATCATTTGTGTGGAGACACTAAAGCAAGTATGTAGGTGCTTATTAGAGAATAAGTTCACTGAACGTGACTCGCCAAGGAATACCTAATGGAGTTTTACTTGCCTATCAATAGGAATTCCTGTAGTGATAGTAGTACAAGTGATCTTTGGACTTGAGATCATCATAGTATCTTGTGTATGATGAGTTATACTTTGACTTATTCCTTAAGACCCTTAGGGTATATCAAAGGGTATGCTTGGGTATAATAAGTTATACATGGAGATAATGTATGATCAATAAAGAATCTACAACTTCTAGTAAAAGAAGAGAAATGTCTTATGTGATTCGATAAATGACAACTTAGTAGTCCTTGGCCAAGGTAGAATGAAATTAGAAAGGAGTTTCTAATTTGCATTATTTGGTGTTGTACATTTAAGAGGTGAAATGCATATAATTAAATAAAATAAGAGTTGACAGTAATTCCATGTCTTATATTTGATTGGGACATTATATGGTGGAAGGATTAAATTGTATGGTAACTATTTACTCAAAGGTTCTTTTATGAATAATGTTAAAATCAATATTCTTTGGAAAGTCGTTGATTACTAGGGAGGCTTATCCATATTATTTATGTAAATAAATTAATAGTTTAATTTATTTATTTAAATAAGATTAGAATTGTTCTAATTGATTTATTCACAACCAGTTTAATATGGAGAACCTAAAGGGTCACACCATAAAAGGAAGAATAATTATTTAAGAAGTTAATGGTATAATCGCAATAATATGTTAAGTGTATTTAATTTAATCTATGGTGATAGAATAAATTAAATTACTTAATATTTATTATTTAATATTTTGGAAATATTAATATATAAATTAATAAGAGGAGTCTTATTAATATTATTACAATTATTATTATTTTAATTTCTAAAGAGTTGGAAATTAATTGAATATTAGTACTCTCATTTATTCCTAATAAGATTAGGAGGCTAATTAATTAAAAGATTTTAATTAATTAAAATAAAACCCAATTCCTTAATTGTTAAGGAAGGTTGCCCACATCTATAAATAAGAAGAGTCTTATTATGGGTGAGGTGGTTGTTGACTTTTTCACAAGATACGTGATTCCAATTGTTGGAGAGTACACTCCTTTTCTATGAGAGATAGAAAAACTAGGGTTTTTCCAAACACCCATCTTCTTGAATCTTTCTTCTTCCTTGGTGGATCACCTCTAGAGGCCAAACATTTGGGAGGCTAACGTTGATCAAAGGAAGGAACCAAACCCGGTGGATTCAAGTTTAACGCTAAAAGGATTTGGAGGTGAACTTGTACCTGAGGAAGCTCGAATCTTTAAGGGTATGATTCTTATTCTTTATCTTTTCGTTTAATTAATAATTATGCATAAAGGATGATCCGGGTATATGGTTTGTAAAATTTTAAAAACTCTGATTTTCCACATTTCCGCTTATTTTTACAATTTGATTACGTTCATGAATATTACAAACCTAACAGTGGCATCAGAGCTAAACTTTTATGCGAATTATTAATTATTTTAATTTGATATGTATATTGATATGTGTTCAGAATAATTTTTTGGGCATAATTTTGTTGTATAAAATTTTTAAAAAAATTGAAAATGCCTTAATCAAATTTGTGATTTTTTTGAAATTCTGTGATTGGCGTGGATATTGATTTCATTGAGTTCTTAGCGTTAATCTTGTTGCTTCATTCACGTGATATGAATATATATATATATATATATATCATACTTTATACTATATATATATATATATATAGTATAAAGTATGATATACTGAGTCCGGATCTTAAGCTCACCCCTTATCCAACTGACCCGAGCTCACCCCCTTTTCGCGACGGACCCGACGACGGTTTAGTCATACAATCGTCGTCTACACTTTTAGCAATGCTATATGTTGTCCGTCACTAAAAGTATAAAACGACAGTTTGTAATGAACCAAATCGTAAACGTCTCATCAGCTAAAGGGAGGGTGAGCTCGGGTGAGTCGGATAAGGGGTGAGTTTAAGATCCGGACCGTATATATACTATACTATATATATAATATTAACTTAATAATTTTATTCTTAAAATAAAAGGTTTATTTTAATTTTAAAATTAGATTTCATGATAACTAATTAGAGTTGGAATTGGATTCCATGATAACTAATTGGAGTTGAAATTAGATTTTATGTTTTCTAAAATAAAGAAGTTTATTTGTGAATAGGAAAGTGAATCCATGTTTCCTTAAATAAAGGAGTTTATTTAGATATGGAATAGAATTTCATATTATTCAAAATAAAAGAGTTTATTTGTGAATAAAAAAAGAGAATCCATGTTTTCTTTTATAAAGGCGTTATTTTTTACTTGGAATTGGAATCCATAATTAATTAAAATAAATGAGTTTATTTTGATTAAAGATTTTGATTAAAATAAAATAGTTTATTTTATTCAAAACTATATAAATTAAAATAAAAGAGGTTTATTTTTATTTAAATTTGAATTAAAATAAAGGAGTTTATTTTGATTCAAAATTAGATTTTATACTAACTAAATTTGCCCATTAAATGATATGAATATATATATTGAATGTTTATTATTCATGAGATGAATGTTATTTATTGATGCATATGGTGATATGTATGATAATAAATGGGATTGATTATGGACTATTGACCAATATGATTGGATTTTATTTTAGTTGGATGCATAAAGGTATGAGTTTTATTAAATGGGGTCTGCGTACCTCATCTTCTCTAATTTTTTCTTAATGTAAATTATATCATCCTCGAGAAAAAGCACCTTTACCCCACCGTGGTTGTATTGTTTTAAGCCACTATTCTTTTAAAATATTCAATTAACCCACTGTACTTTTTAAAATTGTTCAATCAAGTAATTCCGTCCAATTTTGCTAATGGACGTTAAAAAATTGGGGGGAAAACACATTTACCCCACTGTGCTTTTAAAGTATTCAATTAGCCCACTGTACTTTTTAAAAATATTCAATCAAGCAATTTCGTCCAATTTTGCTCACGGACGTTAAACAATTGGGCCAATTTTCCTACGTGGCTTTAAAAAATAAAATACAAATTGGGCCAATTTTGTTCACGGTTGTCATTTGTATTATTTAATATTATTTAAATGGGGATGAATAATATAAGAATTGAATGTAAAAATATTATTTAATACTAATATTTATGTCATGTACACAATTTAAGAAAATATTTAAAGATTTAAATTTTATTAACATATCCAATATGATCAATAACATTGTTTTATTATGATAAATGATAATAATAAAATTTAAATTTCTTAATTTTTTTCTTAAATTATCTACTATATGATTATTAGATAACAATTTTAATTTATTAGTATTTTGTTACATATGTCGTGATGTCGTGATTTTTAGTTTTGGTAATTTCTAATTAAGTTTAGTGGGTAGGATTGGATTTGTGACCATCTTGATCTTGGAGTAATTTTATTTTTATATCGAATATATATATATATATATATATATATATATATATATATATATATATGTACCGATGTCATAGATATATTTGATCATGATTAAAACCATGAGTCTAAAATTATTAACTAAGTTTATTAGTTTAAGAATTTATAGTTTGGAATAGTTGATCGGTGACATATGGTATTCCATATTAGACCACGTGAGATTTATGAATTATAATTTTAGATTTTTTTTCAAAAACAAAATTAATTTAAATTTATATTTTTAATTTTTAGTCAAAGTTAAACGCTCAAATAGAATAGAATCTTTAAATGGGGATGAATATTATAAGAATTGAATGTAAAAATATTATTTAATACTAATATTTATGTCATATACGTAATTTAAGAGAATATTTGAATATTTAAATTTTATTAACATATCCAATATGATCAATAACATTGTTTTATTATGATAAATGATAATAATAAAATTTAAATTTCTTAATTTTTTTCTTAAATTATCTACTATATGATTATTATATAACAATTTTATTTTATATAATTTATTAGTATTTTGTTACATATGTCGTGATGTCGTGATTTTTAGTTTTGGTAATTTCTAATTAAATTTTATCTAATATTCTCTTAAATTATGTGCATGACATAAATATTAGTATTAAATAATATTTTTACATTCAATTCTTATATTATTCATCCCCATTTAAAAAAAAATACCAATTGGGCCAATTTTACACAAGGACGTCATTTGTATTTTATTTTTTAAAGCCACGTAGGAAAATTGGCCCAATTTTTTAACTTCCGTGAGCAAAATTGGACATAATTGCTTGATTGAACATTTTTAAAAAGTATAGTGGGCTAATTTAATATATTAAAAGCAGAGTGGGGTAAAGGTGTTTTTTCCCCCAACTTTTTAACGTCCGTTAGCAAAATTGGACAGAATTGCTTGATTGAACATTTTTAAAAAGTATAGTGGGCTAATTGAATATTTTAAAAGTACAGTGACTAATTGCTTAAAACATTACAACCACAGTGGGGTAAAGGTACTTTTTCCCTATCATCCTCCTATGTACTTCCCCTTGACTGCTGATCAAGGTTTCTATTTATTTTAAATAGTTTTGAAATAGGAATAGTTAGAATTAATTTTGAAGAATTGGAGATCAAGGAGAAAGGAGCACTTGAAGACCTGTTTGTAATGGAGCCCATGTTTAAATGTAATAGTTATATTTAAATATTAATTCTTGCACCCCCTAGGGTTTGACCTTTTGGTTCACTTAGTGGCTCTAGTGAACCAAACTAGAATAAAAGTCCATAATCAATCTGGGTAGAATATAGTATTCTATATATGCATGATAGTATTATATATATATATATATATATATATATATATATATATATATATATATATATATATTATAAAACATGCTTCGCATGTTTAATAATATGGTGCGTATTTTATATATATATGTGCATGTACTCTAAACAAGATGAGACAAATTAATAATAAACCCCTCAAATATTTTATATTAAGTTGTAACGTTCAAAGATATTTGGAATATCGAACGTCGCCTTCTAGCATGATAGAAACAATAGAGTATTGAATATTTAATATGAGTTTGTTGTGCACACACAAGGCAAGTATTAAATATTTAAGATATTATTTTTATTACATATGATGTTTATAAGGAATTGAACATTACTACTTTGTTGTGCACACACACGGGTTGTAGTTTTCTCTTCACTTATATGGAAATGCTGGGTCTGACTTAACTTAAATTATTTTAGTTCGGATGTGCACACACTTGACCATTATGATTTAAGAGGTAAAATACAAGGAATTACATAGTTGAAGTAATTGACAAGAGTTGTCTACCTATTTATTTATATATAGTTTGTTGTGCACACACAAGGCTATATACATTTGAAATGGGATCCTTATTCTCACTAGCATATCTTTAATTAGATATTGCCAAAATATATATATTGAGGGTAATATAGTTTGAAGAAAATAGTGGGAGATACCAATTTAAAATAAGACCTAATTTATTTTGGTAATTAATAAAAGAATATATGATAAAATGTTGTTAATTACAAATTCATTAACAGAATTTTACAATGTCTAAATTACTATCACTGTGAAGCATATAATATGTTATTTAACCGGACAAAATTAAACGGATTGGTTAAGGAATTTAAGAATAGTTCTCATGGCTGAAAGGATATCTTATGTCCTTAATACGTCTTTCCTGCAATGGTTGCAGACAATGCCTCCGAGGAAGAGATTGCTATTTTTAGAAAGTGGCAAGATGATGCACAGTTGGCTCAATGCATTATGCTCGTATCCATGAATAACAAGCTTCAACGTCAGCCTGAAACTATGGATACTCCTACTATACTCATGCACGTCAAGTAGTTGATGGTGAGGAAAGTAGGACTAATAGATATCAGATATCTAAGGAGCTCTTCCGATCTAGAATGACCAATGACATTACTGTACGGACACATGTCCTAAACATGATCAATTTGATTGAATAATTAGGACAATGGGATTTGTCATGGATGGAGAGTTGAACCAAGATTCGATCTTGCACTCACTCCCGGACTCCTTTCACAATTGTTGTGATTTTTTCATATGAACAAGCTAGATATCAGCCTCGCTGATTTGCTTAAAGTGTTGAAAATGTTGAGTCACTTTCCACCAAGAAAGACCAAGTCTTACTAGTAGGGGATAAAGGATCTTCTGAAAAGAAGAACGATTCTAAGAAGGTAAATAGAAAAGGCATAAACAAAGGATAATAAGGATAAAACTGATATGGATAGCGAAGGAGTTTGCTTCCACTGCAATAAGCCTGAACACTGGAAAAGAAACCACGAGAAGTATCTTGTAGAGGCTAACCAGAAGAAGCTTAGTGAAGCTTCGGTTACAAATATAGTTTTGTTCATGATTGAAATAAATTTTTCATCAAGTCAAGGTTCTACTTGGGTATTGGATACCGACTTTGGTTATCATAAATAAAGATTTATGAAGGGACCAAGCAGAAGTAGAAAGCTAAACAAAGATAAGTAATCTTATGTGTGAGAAATGAAGCAAAGGTTGTTGCATTTGCCATAGACACTTATAGTTTAGCATTACCTACGGGCAAATCTATTAAGTCAATAAGTTGTTATTGTATTCCAATTCTCGTTAGAAACATTATTTCCATTTTATTATTAGACAATGAAATCTTTGGTATTATATTTAAGAATAATTGTTGTTCTATTTATAATAATAATGTTTTGTATAGAACTGGACTATTACTTAATGGATTTTGTATACTTGACTTACGTGAAAAGGAGATGATCATTCAAAGAGTTGAATGTGTGTATTTGCTAAAATACATGTGTGAATTATTTGAAAGGTTCAAAGAATTCAGAAGTGAAACAAATTGGCAAAGTATTAAGATTCTTTGATTAGATCAAGGAATAAATACTTGTGCAATAAGTTTTTAGATCATCTCAAATGGTTTTCTCATAATGGACGCCTCTTGATACACAATAATTGATTGATGTATCTAAAAGGAAAAATCATATCTTGTTGGACATGGTGCGGTTCATAATAATTTTACCGACATTCCAATATCCTTCTAGGATAATGTCCTAGAAATGGCTGCATATCCACGAAAAAGGTAACCTCAAAATTCGGCCACAAGATTACATAAAAGTTATGGACATGAAGGATCCCTAATTTTAAGTAAGTTAAGATAAGGGGGTTGTCCAACTTATGTGAAAACGTTTCAAAGGATAAGCTTAGGACAAGATTTGACAAGTACATATTTGTGGGACATCCTAAAGTATGTTTAGGGTATATGTTCTATAATCCTACTTAGCAAAAGGTGTTTGTTGCAAAACATGCTGCTTTCTAAGATAAAGATTTTTATCATTAAAGGGGCTAGTGGGAGGATAATAGATCTTTAAGAGTTCAAAATCCATAAATCATTATAAGTTAAATAAGAGGAACCTATAGATAGACCTATTGTACCACAACCAAATCGTAAATCTAGAATAGTACCGAAGATACCTACGAGGTATGGATTCATCATAGATAATGATGATGAGGTACGCATCATAGATAACGATGATCCAGTTACATATGATGAGGTAAGAGTTGTAGACACTTAGAGAAATGGATTGAACCAAGCTTTTCAAAAATGGACCATTCATTTTGATGAAACAAATCAAAAGAGTTTGATTTTATCACAAATAAGAATGAACATAACGTGTACAAAAGGGTCAGTGGGAGCACTGAGACATTCCTAATATTATATGTTAATATACTATGGATAAGGAATGAGATACTAATGCTACAACCAGTAAAGATAAAGTTGTCTAAACATTCCTCCATGAATAATTTGGGAAGAGTATCTTAATTGGAATACAAATCTATATAGATAGATTCAAGAGGATGCTCGACTTAACCTAATGAACGTATATTCATTTGATGCTAAAGTCATTTAGCATGGCAAACTCTAAGAGTTTTCTCATGTTGATGAGCCATGGAGTGTATCTCTCTTAATAGTCCCCATAGACTTCTGAAAAGAGAGATCACATAAGTGAAAATCATGTATATAATGAAATATACGAGACCTGATGTTGATCGGTCATATAATGGAGAAGATCACTATAAGACAGTGAAAAACATCTTAAAGTACTTTGTTAGTTCCCAGTAGGCATAATATAGATCTAGAAGGGGGGGGGGGGGGTTGAATAGATCCTTAGAATTTCAAAATAATTTTTCTCTATTAAGTTGTATTGCTTATTAGGTAGCTCATCACAAACTTAAGAATCTTTTCAAGCATAGCGTAATAAGTAAAAGATCCCCTTCATTTATATATTCATAATCAAACATACATTGTTCATAGAGTTACTTTAATAGTAAGTAGTTAAAACATACATAGCAGTTATAGCAGTTAATGTACATAATGTAAATGACATAAAGTTAAAGACACAAGGGGTTTTAAGTGGTTCAGAGACTCAAGATCCTGATCCACTCTTCTGCTTTCAACTAGCAAGATTTCCACTAAGGAAGGGCAGCACCCTGAATCACTAAGATTCCTTCAAGGCAGTGACACTTGGGACTTGATTCACTAAGAACTCTTGAGCCAGTGACTTAGAACTTCTCAAGTTCCCTAGGAACTCTTCAAGCCCAGCAGGCTTGGAACTTCATTTAGTCCCTCTAGACAAGGACCCCTCAGGCCTTAGCTTTTTGTTGTTGTAGTTGTTGTTGTTGGTGGTGCTGAGCTGCTAAGATGTCATTAAGCTCTGAACATCTTTTGTACTTAACAGCTTGGTGTGGTCCTTTTTGTATTCTGTTTTAGGTCTGGACCACATCTTCTTTGGTGCAGCTGATCTTCACTATTTTTTTCTCATCTTCATCTGTTATCAGTTGTGCACCATCACCATCTGGGTTTGCTAAGTTTCTTTACTCTTAGTAGACTTCGTCTAGCATTTAACAATCCCTGAGCCCTTCTTGAATACTTTGCAGACATGGTTCTGCAATTGTTCAGTTTTAGCTTTTGGTTCATGGTGATTCGTAGAGTGGCTCTCTTGATCTTCTTTGTACTTAGCCACTTATCTAAATGCTATCTTCTTGGCCTTCTCAGCTCTCAGCTTAACTGCCATCTTTAGTGGCATTCTAATCTTTGTTGAGTGAAGCTTTGATCTGGTTGAGTTCTTCTTCAAAGTTGCTTCACTTCCAACTTGTTAGTCTCATTGTCACTGAGACTTGTACTGTTAATCTTTGGTGAAACTTCTAGAGTCAACTATAGCATTCACCAACTGATATCTCTTTTGACCTTTCCTGGTGAGGAGGTCCTTTATCAACTTTAGATAATTGCATTTGATATGATCGTGGTATCTTCTTGCTTTTACACTACGATCATATGTTTGATTGTAGGAACTCCACGATTTTGAATTGGGTGGCTGATATGTTATCAATAGTACGTTTTGAGACGTTCCTACTGACTATGGATTTTCATTTGATTCTTTAGCCACAAAATTTTAGGACTTTATAGCTGGTATATTGCTTCATAAAACATTTCAGTACTATTGTTCCATAACTGATCACTGCTCCCCCATGGTTGATGTTGTCTTTTCAGCGAGGTGTGATATAAGGAAGCATCCCTGCATATCTCCTTCTGACTGAAGTCATTAAATCTTCTTATATCATAGTAATGAGTATCTTTAGGGTTGATCATTCTACGATCCTTCGATAGCACTACGAACGTAGTCTTCCTTATCAGCTTGTGCTCATGGAGTTCTGCTCCCGTACTAAGTTCCTAATGTTTGATGTTCTATAGTTCTTTGATGTGAGCTTCCTTGAGAACAAGTTTTTCATGCTTGAGCATCTAAGACCCTTTTTCAACTCTTTTTGAGTGGCCTGCTTTCATATAAAGGTATGTAGCCATTTTGAGCTTCATTTAGATTAGCTCAAGAAGTCTTGAGGCGATGCTTTGACATGTAGGAATTTTGTCAAAATTATTTCTGGACAGTTCTAAGCCTTCTGTTGGTTGACTCTTCTTGATTGAAGTCTTTTTCTTTATCATCCCTTAGTGTGGTCAGATAGACCAAGTACCTGCAGGTTAGACATTACTAATTTTTGGTACCCATGGTTAGATGGGTCTTGTTAGGTTAGTTACTAAGCCCATATTTGTCATATATTTGGATAAACATCATATTGACCATCACCAGACGCATTCTTGTATATACTTCATTTAGATAATACATTTTGACATGCATGGTGGTGAGTGTGAGAGAAATTTGTCATTTTAATAAAACACTCTTTTCCTTGATGGTATCATCATATGTTGAGTTATGATCACAGAGTTTAAATGTTCATAGAGTGAGAATTAGATCTACGATTTATTAGCATCTGGTTGATTCATGGAGGTGATCAGTTTCTATGAATCTTCAAGATTCTCTTGTAGATCTGATCATACTATGTGTATCATTAAACACTTAGACCATAGGATGTACAATGCACATTAACCCATCAGCAAGGGTTTCTTCACATTCAATCAGCCTGTGAGGCTCTCAAAACCATTTCAGGTCTCTTTCAAGTTATCATCTTTAACCTAAAACTTGGATGGAGAGAAAGTTTATAGACATTCGAGCTTCTATCATCAGTATACTTTCTCTCTTCACCTTTTTAGATAGATTATGAGTACTTGAAGGAGAGTTGTTATAGTTCATGACTAAGGTGAAAATTTGATGTACATATCTATGTTAGTGAGGAACCGTACCTTTTTGCGGTTAGTTTCTTAACAGTCATTTATCTTAGATGTATTGAGTTTAGGCATTGATGTGCATGTTTTCTCATTTGCTTCTGTCAGCCAGTTGCTCCAGTTGATCTTCAGTCGATTAGTCTTGGTCTTGAAGATATAATCTAAGAGAGTGTCAGCATCTCTAATTCTTTGACATCCTTGAGTTCACAAGATTTACATCTAGTTGCAGTTTGACCAAACGCATGGTTGAGAAGTTCTTCTTTCTTCTCTGGCTGAGCATTACTAACCATGTATGGCCTTTTCATCTCTTCAGGCTGGTGGAGGTTTGAATTTTTTCTGTTGATATCTCTTGAGCTTTTCTAGCCTGGTCTTCAGACAACAAGATTGACATCGAGCAAGGATTGGTCTTGTTGAAATGATAATCAAAGACATGGACCAATCTGAGCAACTTCAGGTGTACATGCATGTACACAATATTTCCAACGTGTCAGCTCATCTTCATATAACAAGTGACTTACTACTAAACTAAGTTTAGAACAAAGTTTGTGCCTAGGATCAGACTTAAAGCGATTAGCTTTTGAATATAGCATGAGAACCAGCTCTGATACCAATTGTTAGCTCCCAGTAGGCACAATATAGATCTAGAAGGGGGGGGGGGGTTTGAATAGATCCTTAGAATTTCAAAATATTTTTTCTCTATTAAGTTGTATTGCTCATTAGGTAGCTCATGACAAACTTAAGAATCTTTTCAAGTACAACGGAATAAGTAAAAGATCCCCTTCATTGATATATTCATAATCAAACTTACATTGTTCGTAGAGTTACTTTAGTAGTAAGAAGTTAAAACATACATAGCAGATATAGCAGTTAATGTACATAATGTAAATGACATAAAGTAAAAGACACAAGGGGTTTTAAGTGGTTCAGAGACTCAAGCTCCTACTCCACTCTTCTGCTTTCAACTAGCAGGATTTCCACTAGGGAAGGGCAGCACCCTGAATCACTAAGATTCCTTCTAGGCTAGCAGCCTTGGGACTTCAGTTCACTAAGAACTCTTCAAGGCCAGCAGCCTTGGAACTTCTCTAGTTCCCTAGGAACTCTTCAAGCCCAACAGGCTTTGAACTTCATTTAGTCCCTCCGGACAAGGACCCCTCAGGACCTGGCTTCTTGTTGTTTTAGTTGTTGTTGTTGTTGGTGCTGAGCTGGTAAGATGTCATTAAGCTCTGAACATCTTTTGTATTTAGCAGCTTGGTGTGGTCCTTTTTGCATTCTGCTTTAGGTCTGGACCACATCTTCTTTGGTGCAGCTGATCTTCACTATTTTATGCTCATCTTCATCTGTTATCAGTTGTGCACCATCACCATTTGGGTTTGTTAAGTTTCTATACTCTTAGTAGACTTCGTCTAGCATTTAGCAATCCCTGAGCCCTTCTTGAATACTTTGCAGACATGGTTCTGCAATTGTTTAGTTTCAGCTTTTGGTTCATGGTGATTTGTAGAGTGGCTCTCTTGATCTTCTTTGTACTTAGCCCCTTTTTTGAATGCTATCTTCTTGGCCTTCTCAGCTCTTAGCTTGGCTGTCATCTTTAGTGGCATTCTCATCTTTGTTGAGTGAAGCTTTGATCTAGTTGAGTTCTTCTTCAAAGCTGCTTCACTTCCACCTTGGTAGTCTCACTGTCACTAAGACTTGTACTGTTGATCTTTGGTGGAACTCGTAGAGTCAACTATAGCTTTTACCAACTCAACGATTCTGCAACTTCACAATCATCAGCAACTTTTGATCTTTGAAGCTCTGTTGATTTATACTGCTTCCCAATGTTGAAAGCTATTCAAATTGTTTCGCGGATCTCGAGTTATTTGGTGCAGACTGCAGATTTGACATGACATCTTTTTCTGACTTCCTGACACTGCAGTCGCTATTTTGTCAACCCTGTCAGATATGTCACTTTGATATCTTGGGCAGGTCGACGACTTTATTTCACCCTTCTGGTTTCTCGATCAGAGATTGTCCTTGCATCGATGCTCTCAATAAGCTCTTGTCCGAATATTATCCTTCAGATTGAACCATTTCCAGTGCTTCCGTCTTCAGCTATTCGAACTCTATGATTCTGATGCATATCTTCATGGACCTGATCGTAGTGTCTTGTTGACTTGTAGAAACAACACTACGATCTTGAGGAGTATTCACTTGTTATTTAGAGTAGAACACCTCTTCTTCTTTTTGTGTAAGTGCTTCATCACTTCTGTTTGCCTCGATTGTTCTCAGATACTGATGGCTCGATTTCTTGCTCTGACCTCTTCTGAATAACAAGACACTTCAGATTTGTGGCGTGTCCAACTCGCTTTCTCCTTGTGATCTCCCATTCACTTATCATCAATGGACTAACCCAATGCTTAATCACTTTAGTCCTGTTATTCAGAGGCTGACAAGTATCTCAGTGTGTACCTCATCAGTTCCTTCTTTGTTTGGGAAACACTATGATCTTAGTTACTTCCAAGATCGTTGTCATCTTTCTTCTTGACAGCTACTACACTCGCTGATTTTCCTTAGTCAGTTACAGAAGTCCTCCTCTGATCTTCTTGTGGAAGACTTCATCTTAAATGGCTTCATAACTAATTCTTGATGTTGATTGGGTTGGTGCTTAGATCTTCTATTAGCTAGCATGCCATTCGTTGGGTGCTCTATAGTTTCCTTCAGGTGGGATGTATCTATACAGTGCCAACTAGAGGCTTCATTCCTTTGGATATTCAGGGAGTGCTCATTTTTTGAGAATCGTATTTGCTCTATGATTCTGCCTTGGCATTGTGAGCCCATCTCTTGAGGTCTTAGTTCTGCACTCTACGATTCAGCTTTGGTCGTGCAGACACTACGACTCTAAGATCAGATCTTGACACTATGTTTTTTATCATTATGCATGTTGTCTTCATCTGATCTTGCTCGACTACGATTTATTCCTTTGATATGATCAGTAGACTTTATAATTTTGAGTGCAACCTACGATCCTTGATTTGGCCGTTAGTAGACTCTACAACTCCGAGTGTAGTCTACGATTCTTGACTTGACTTTGGCAGATGCTCGGTCAGCTCGTAGGCAGGTTGTCTCTACGATTCTGAACATGACTTCCTCAGCAGACTATAGTCCTGAGGAAGTTCTCTTCGACACACTACAATCCTTCCTCATTTCTCCTAGGAGTCTACGAACTCCAAGATCTACTATCTTGCAGACTAAGACTCTGCCTCGATAGCTCTCGAATTTTCCTTGACTCTTCTGGCAGACTACGATCTCTGGTGTAGTGCTCGACGATCAGACAAGCCTATCTATTACATCATAAGATCAACCTAACATGCTTGATCTTTCTATATTTATAGTCCTTGTACATCATTTCTTTTTAAGAATTTTACAAAGCTGTTTTTGCTTTTGTAGGATCAACCTAACACATTTAATCAATTCATTCTAAGTCCTTGTACATATGTTTATATTATCTATCAAAGGACTTTTCAACTTTTACTAATGCAAGCATACTTGCATATTCATTCATATATGTATATATATCATAATCAAATCATATGTAAGTAGGAATATCATTCACATGCTTATTTCTGACAATCTCCCCCTATTTGATTATGACAAAAACAATAAGTGCATATGCATGTTATGAATGAATCTTATATACAGTGAGCTGATGTATTTCTAAAATAGATAATCATAAATGTCATTTATAATAATATGAAATTTAATCGACTATGACATCTTACATCCTAGATCCAGACATACCTAACTAGTTAGAGATATACCTCTTTGGCTCCATATATGCTTCCAGGGTTTTTGTTGGTGTGCTATTCATCTGTTTGATCTTCTTGCACCTGCTCACTTTGGAACGTCGACTTCATTTCTTTTGTTTTCTCCCCCTCAGATGTATGCTTCTCTTTTTCTTCTCCTGGCTCCCCCTCAGCCTTAGGCTCATCATTCTTACTCTCCCCCTCAGATGATGAACCATCTTCATTTTTACTTTCTTCTTCTTTGTCTTCCTTTCTTATTTGCTCCTGCTCTCCTTGCCTTTTCTTGAATGCCACTTACTTTGCCTTTTTCTCTGCCTCTTTTTCTCCCCCTTTTTGTCATTAATCACTTGAGAAAGTTGTTCCATGTTGGACATAAGTTGCTCCATTAGATAAGAGGAATTAGAAACTTCAAACTTGAGTTCTTGTTGGCTCAGCTCTAGTTGCATAGAGAGGGACTGATTCATGTGATTAATCTTATTAGAGAGGGCTTGAAGTTGTTCTTCATTTGCCTTTTGTGTACGTAGGGCTTCTACTTTTTGATCATTTATGGCCCTTAGATAGATGCCATCTCTCTCTTTGATTTTTAGAGATACATCAGCCATAGTAGCTTGTCTATTTTGAATTGAATTTTTGGTTGTTGCTGTCAGCCTTTTAGATTCTTCTGTGATTTGAGACATTTTCTCAATCAGGACATCAGAATTTTTCATCAGCTCCTTCTCCATAGGAGTTTGATTGTCTGGTTGGGCAATCTCTTGTTGATCCTTAGATTGGACTCTATGATTTTCATTTTTTGGCAGATTTTCGAAGGTATTGAGAATCTGAACAATCGTTGAGTACCAATCGCTATTGGTGGATGAGCAAATATTTGGTACTTGTGGTTGAACAGATGGAGGCTTCTCATCTTGAATTTAAATGTCATCAGTAGTAGAGTAAACAGACTCTACGATTATGTCCTTGGTCATGATTCTTCTTCCTTTGGAATCAACTCTACGATCATAAGGAATATAATGGTTGCCAGCATGTCTGTAAACCTTGTAGTGGGGCTTGTCTTTGATCATCATTGTCTCATCACTTTTCAACTTTGAGAAGTTTTGAGCCATCAGTTCTAGGCTTTGAATTTCTGGAAGAACTTCTTGTGATTCATTTGAGACTTCCACTATTTTGTTAATCTTTGGTTTGGAGAGAGATGATAGAATAGTTTCTTTGGTTTTCCCAATTCCTGATTTTCAGAATCAAAATCTTTCTTCAATTCTTCACTTCTTGAGCTTGAATCTTGTTGATTCCTTTCATCAGATTCATCAATAGATTCTTCTTACTGAATTTTATTTTCAGAATCCTCTTCAGCGGTGTCTTCCTTGGAATCATCTCCTTCAATGTTGGTCCTATCTTTAGCATTTCCTTCCCCTGATGCAGATTCACCTTCTTCATTCCTAGACCAATCTTCAGCATCTTCTTTCTGTGAGTCAGATCCATCATCACTTAATTCAATGATTTCATTAGATTGATCATTTCTCTTATTTGAGGCAAATTGAGCTATCAATCTGTGACTCCTTCTTCTTCTTGGTGGTTCAGTTATGGGTGAATCAGATACTTCTTCCTCTTCAGACTTTGAGGTCTTTGAGTCAGCAGACGAGCTTTCTGGATTTTCAGCATTGGTGGGGGAATTTTCATTTGGAGATGCAGTTTGGTCAACTTGTATCTTGTCTTTATCAGCAGAGTGAATGCTCTAGGGGCTTGTGCATTCTTCTTCATTAGCAGATGCTGCATTTTCTTCCATTAAACCAACTTCACCTTCATTGCTAGATTTGGTCTGTGGGGGCTCAGCCTTTTCTTCGTTAGACGTATCTTCATGGTGAGTTGAAATTAGACTATCTATCATCTTAGCTTTCTTGCTGGATGGCCTTTGAAGTAATATGTTACTTCTTCTCTTAGTGGTCTCTGCAGTTGAGACCCTTTCATCTTCAACCTTGTCTTCTGTGGATAGACTTCTTGGAGGGACCTCAGTTTTCCTCATGCTCTTGAATGTCTTCTTGGCTGGTGTGGTTACTTTTGGTACAGAATCATCAGATTCAGAACTTTCTACCTCTTTTGCCTTCCTCTTCTTTGTAGAGGCTTTGCTACTGTTCCCAGTTGTCAACCTCCTATTCTCCTTCGGGTTTTCTCCAATTTACGAACAGTTGTGGAGACATTACCTTGTGAACATCAAGAATTTTGCCATCATCATCTTTAATTTTATTCTTCAGCTTTTTCTTCAAGATGATACTTAAGAATCTCCCATGAAAACCTTTGTGAGTGGTTTTTCAGTTAATCTTTTATTTTCTTCCTTATCCAGCCACTTAGACATATGATCGAGCAGGACAGCTCCAAAGTTGATGTGTTCCTTCAGGACTATGGAAGCCATGATCTTCAGCTGTTGGTCAATCACAGTATCATGTGTAGTGTCTTTGCATAAGATACATTTCCCCATGATTTCAGCAAGGAACTCGAATTCTTTAGGAAACTCCTTTTTCTTTATGTCCTTCAGACTAGGGTTTCTTCTGTACTGCATAATCTTCTTAGCTATTTCTGTGTCAATCTCTTCCAAGCTTTTCAGATTTTGGTCAGGAAGGCCTAAGCATTGATTGATGTCAGAATAGTTTAGCTTCAGAATCTGACCCTTAACCTTGGCGGAGAGGATTCCAAAATTTATGGTTGCGTTTGAATGAAACTCCTTGACCAGGTCACTTTATATTCGTCTGTTTTCCTCAAGACATTCTGAGAGCCCGGCCTTCTTCACAAGTTCAAGAATTTCCCTAATCTTATTTTTGGATTTTTTGAACGTATTGGTTCCTAGCTGAATGCCAGTGATTACTTGTCAATCTGCCATTTGAATGATTTGAGGAATGTGGATATTGATTCAGGGAGATTTGTGGAGTATGGCTGATTGTGATCTGGACAATGGAAATTTAAATGGTTTGGCTTAGAAGAGAACTCTAGGGTTTGAAAATGGGAGGGAGAGAGGTTCAAGGGGTTCTGATAACTGTTTGTAGATTTGAATTATGTCTTTATAGCAGTTCCTTCTGACTCCGCATATGCTGTGATGTGTCACTCAATCATTGGTTGCACGATGCCCAGTAATAAGTTGTAGCTCCCTAGTAACTTGTCAGTTAATTGTCTCTTTCAAAAGAGTGGACATTTGATTGACGTGGGTTGGCCTTTGACCTTTTGAGTTCGTAGAGTAGCATGATAAAATAACTATTGTCTCTACGTTCTCCTTTGTTAACTCAACGATCAACTCTCTGAAAGATGTTACAGTTGATGGTTTTGACGTTACTTCAAATTTTGAACCTCAATGGCTCATTGACTGTTGTGCTTTATGAAGCCTTGGGCTTTTTCCTTCAGCAGTACCTTTTTCCAACCAGCCTTCAAACTTATCTCCTCATAGTTTGAATGGTTGAGCAATTGTCCCTTTCTTCCAAGCTCCTCATGAGCTAGAGTATCCTCTTGTGAGACCGCGATCGTCGAGTATGCTTCTACGATTATTGAGGTTATTCCATGAGCGTTGAGTTTACTTTTACCTTTACTCTACGATCGTTGACTGTTTTGGTCCTTGAGATGAACTTGATTAAGTAATTCTTCTAGGATAAGGTAGCTCAAGAAGGGCCAACCTCTTAGAGTGAGCTAAGGGTCAGGTTTGTCCGTGAGGCGCTTTTCAGATGAATTTGCTTTAGGAGTAATTTGCACTGATATCTCTTTTGACCTTTCCTGGTGAGGAGGTCCTTTATCAACTTTAGATAATTGCATTTGATATGATCGTGGTGTCTTCTTGCTTTTACACTACGATCATATGTTTGATTGTAGGCACTCCACGATTTTGAATTGGGTGGCTGATAGGTTATCAATAGTACGTTTTAAGATGTTCCTACTGACTATGGATTTTTATTTGGTTCATCAGCCACAAAATTTTGGGACTCTGTAGCTGGTACATTGCTTCATAAAACATTTCAGTACTGTTGTTCCTTAACTGATCACTGCTCCCCCATGGTTGATGTTATCTTTTTAGCGAGGTGTGATATAAGGAAGCATCCCTGCATATCTCCTTCTAATTGAAGTTATTAAATCTTCTTATATCATAGTAATGAGTATCTTCAGGGTTGATCATTCTACGATCCTTCGATAGCACTACGAACGTAGTCTTCCTTACCAGCTTGTGCTCATGGGGTTCTGCTCCCGTACTAAGTTCCTAATGTTTGATGTTCTATAGTTCTCTGATGTGAGCTTCCTTGAGAACAAGTTTTGCATGCTTGAGCATCTAAGACCCTTTTTCATCTCTTTTTGAGTGGCCTGCTTTCATATAAAGGTATGCAGCCATTTTGAGCTTCATTTAGATTAGCTCAGCAGGTCTTCAAGGACAAGCTTTGACATGTAGGAATTTTGTCAAAATTATTTCTAGACAGTTCTAAGCCTTCTATTGGTTGACTCTTCTTGACTGAAGTCTTTTTTTTTATCATCCCTTAGTGTGGTCAGATAGACCAAGTACCTGCAGGTTAGACATTTCTAATTTTTGGTACCCATGGTTAGATGGGTCCTGCTAGGTTAGTTACTAAGCCCATGTTCCTCTTATATTTGGATAAACATCATATTGACCATCACCAGGCGCATTCTTGTATATACTTCATTTAGATAATACATTTTAACATGCATGGTGGTGAGTGTGAGAGAAATTTGTCATTTTAATAAAACACTCTTTTCCTTGATGGTATCATCATATGTTGAGTTATGATCACAGAGTTTAAATGTTCATAGAGTGAGAATTAGCTCTACGATTTATTAGCATCTGGTTGATTCATGGAGGTGATCAGTTTCCATGAATCTTCAAGATTCTCTTGTAGATCTGATCATACTCTGTGTATCATTAAACACTTAGACCATAGGATGTACAAAGCACATTAACCCATCAGCAAGGGTTTCTTCACATTCAATCAGCCTGTGAGGCTCTCAAAACCATTTCAGGTCTCTTTCAAGTTATCATCTTTAACCTAAAACTTGGAAGGAGAGAAAGTTTATAGACATTCGAGCTTCTATCATCAGTATACTTTCTCTCTTCACCTTTTAAGATAGATTATGAGTACTTGAAGGAGAGTTGTTATAGTTCATGAGTAAGGTGCAAATCTGATGTACATATCTATGTTAGTGAAGAACCGTACCTTCACTAAGATTCCTTCAAGGCCAGCAGCCTTGGGACTTCAGTTCACTAAGAACTCTTCAAGGCCAGCAGCCTTGGAACTTCTCTAGTTCCCTAGAAACTCTTCAAGCCCAACAGGCTTGGAACTTCATTTAGTGCCTCCGGACAAGTACCCCTCAGGCCTTGGCTTCTTGTTGTTGTAGTTGTTGTTGTTGTTGGTGCTGAGATGGTAAGATGTCATTAAGCTCTGAACATCTTTTGTACTTAGCAGCTTGGTGTGGTCCTTTTTGCATTCTGCTTTAGGTCTGGACCACATCTTCTTTGATGCAGCTGATCTTCACTCTATTCTGCTCATCTTCATCTGTTATCAGTTGTGCACCATCACCATCCGAGTTTTCTAAGTTTTTGTACTCTTAGTAGACTTCGTTTGGCATTTAGCAATCCCTGAGCCCTTCTTGAATACTTTGCAGACATGGTTCTGCAATTGTTAAGTTTCAGCTTTTGGTTCATGGTGATTCGTAGAGTGGCTCTCTTGATCTTCTTTGTAATTAGCCCCTTTTCTGAATGCTATCTTCTTGGCTTTCTCAGTTCTCAGCTTGGCTGCCATTTTTAGTGGTATTCTCATCTTTGTTGAGTGAAGCTTTGATCTAGTTGAGTTCTTCTTCAAAGCTGCTTCACTTCCGCCTTGGTAGTCTCACTGTCACTAAGACTTGTACTGTTTATCTTTGGTGGAACTCGTAGAGTCAACTATAGCATTCACCAACTCAATGATTCTGCAACTTCACAATCATTAGCAACTTTTGATCTTTGAAGCTCTGTTGATTTATACTGCTTCCCAATCTTCCCGTTGGAAAGTAGCCGTTGAAAGATATTCAAATTGCTTCGCAGATCTCGAGTTATTTGGTGCAGACTGCAGATCAAAGTGACATGACATCTTTTTCTGACTTCCTGACACTACAGTCTGCTGTTTCATCAACCCTGTCAGATATGTCACTTTGATATCTTGGGCAGGTCGACGACTTTATTTCACCCTTCTGATTTCTCGATCAGAGGTTGTCCTTGCATCGATGCTCTCAATAAGCTCTTGTCCGAATATTATCCTTCAGATTGAACCGTTGCAAGTGCTTCAGTCTTCAGCTATTCAAACTCTACGATTCTGATGCATATCTTCATGGACCTGATCATAGTGTCTTGTTGACTTGTAGAAACAACACTACGATCTTGAGGAGTATTAACTTGTTCTTTAGGGTAGAAGACCTCTTCCTCTTTTTGTGCAGTGCTTCATCACTTCTGTTTGCCTCGACTGTTCTCAGATACTGATGGCTCGATTTCTTGCTCTGGCCTCTTCTGAATAACAAGACACTTCAGATTTGTGGCGTGTCCAGCTCGCTTTTTCCTTGTGATCTCCCGTTCACTTATCATCAATGGACTAACACAATGCTTAATCCCTTTAGTCTTGTTATTCAGAGGCTAACAAGTATCTCAGTGTGTACCTCATCAGTTCCTTCCTTGTTTGGAAAACACTACGATCTTAGTTACTTCCAAGATCGTTGTCATCTTTCTTCTTGACAGCTACTACACTCGCTGACTTTCCTTAGTCAGTTACAGAAGTCCTCCTCTAATCTTCTTGTGGAAGACTTCATCTCAAATGGCTACATAACTCAATCTTGATGTTGATTGGGTTAGTGCTTAGATCTTCTGTTAGCTAGCATGCCATTCGTTGAGTGCTCTCTGGTTTCCTTCAGGTGGGATGTATCTATACAATGCCAACCAGAGGCTTCATTCCTTTGGATATTCAGGGAGTGCTCATTTGTTGAGAATTGTGTTTGCTCTACGATTCTGCCTTGGCATTGTGAGCACATTTATTGAGGTCTTAGTTCTGCACTCTACGATTCAGCTTTGGCTGTGCAGACACTATGACTCCGAGATCAGATCTTGACACTCTATGATTTCTATCGTTGTGCTTGTTGTCTTCATCTGATCTTGCTCGACTACGATTTATGCCATTGATACGATCAGTAGACTCTATAATTCTGAGTGCAACCAACGATCCTTGATTTGGCCGTTAGTAGACTCTACGACTCCGAGTGTAGTCTACGATTCTTGACTTGACTTTGGCAGATGCTCGGTCAGCTCGTAGGCAGGCTGTCTCTACGATTCTGAACATGACTTCCTCAGCAGACTATAGTCCTGAGGAAGTTCTCTTCGACACACTACGATCCTTCTTCGCTTCTCCTAGGAGTCTACGAACTCTGAGATCTACTATCTTGCAGACTACGATTTTGCCTCGATAGCTCTCGAATTTTCCATGACTCTCCTGGCAGACTACAATTTCTGTTGAAGTGCTCGACGATCAGACAAGCCTATCTATTACATCAAAAGATCAACCTAACATGCTTGATCTTTCTATATTTATAGTCCTTGTACATCATTTCTTTTTAAGGACTTTACAAAGCTGTTTTGCTTTTGTAGGATCAACCTAACACATTTGATCAATTCATTCTAAGTCCTTGTACATATGTTTATATTATCTGTCAAAGGACTTTACAGCTTTTCTTAATGCAAGAATACTTGCATATTCATTCATATATGTATATATATCATAATCAAATCATATGTAAGTAGTAATATCATTCACATGCTTATTTTCTATGTACTTAACTGGCACTAAGGATGTGATTAAAATTTATGGTGGGTCTAAATTAAAACTAAAGGGCTTAACAGACTCAAATTTTTTAGACAGACCAAGACGATAAAAAATACACTTTAAGGTAAAGTGTTACCTAAAACAGTGGTGTAGTGAATTGGAAAGGTTCCAAACTATAAAAAGTTGCTAGTTTAGTGATAAAGACAAAGTATGTAGTTGTAAATGAAGCTACAAGTTGATTGTTTGGATGAAAAATTCATTATAGAACTAGGAATAGTTTCTAAGTCTTATCTTGGATCTAAACATGTGTTGTGGCACTTTCATTTGATTATAGGAATCATTGAAAGATGGAAAATCACTATAGAAATAGTGGACTCTCAAGAACAACATTACATATCCATTAACTAAAGCTTATCCAATAGTAGGATAATCGTCACTTAGAGAAGAAGGGTATGAGATACTATGACGATTGGCTTTAGAGCAAGTGGGAGATTGAAAGTAGTATGCACACAAGCCAATCATGTTTGATGATAAAGCATATACTTTGTAACAATCTTATTCATTTATTAATAAAAAGTATTAATTTATTAAAAGAATTTTAATTATCTACATGATGATGTTTCATAATATGTGATAAACCCATAGTTTTAAGTAATGCTTTTAGAATAATGATGATGATCATTCTAATGTGATCTAAATTCTTAGAAAGCTTAAAACTAAAATAGTTTCCAATTGTTGGATTACTAAATTGGGGATTAGTGAATCTGGATAGATTGGTACATACGTTGCTTGCTCATTGGATGAGGATGATTGATCTCATGATCATTTGTGTGGAGACACTAAAGCAAGTATGTAGGTTCTTATTAGAGAATAAGTTCACTGAACGTGACTCACTAAAGAATACCTAATGGAGTTTTACTTGCCTGTCAATAGGAATTCCTATAGTGATAGTAGTACAAGTGATCCTTGGACTTGAGATCATCATAGTCTCTTGTATACGATGAGTTATACTTTGACTTATTCCTTAAGACACTTAGGGTATATCAAAGAGTATGCTTGGGTATAATAAGTTATACATGGAGATAATGTATGATCAATAAAGAATCTACCACTTCTAGTAAAAGAAGAGAAATGTCCTATGTGATTCGATAAATGATAACCCATTAGTCCTTGGCCAAGGCAGAATGAAATTAGAAAGGAGTTTCTAATTTGCATTATTTGGTGTTGTACATTTAAGAGTCGAAATACATATAATTAAATAAAATAAGACTTGACAGTAATTCCATGTCTTATATTCGATTGGGACATTATATGGTGGAAGGACTGAATTGTACGGTAACTATTTACTCAAAGGTTCTTTAATGATTAATATTGAAATCTATATTATCTAGAAAGTCGTTGATCGCTAGGGAGGCTTATCCCTATTGTAGAATAAATATTATTTATTTAAATAAATTAATAGTTTAATTTATTTATTTAAATAAGATTAGAGTTGTTCTAATTGATTTATTCACAACTGGTTTAATATGAAGAACCTGAAGGGTCACACCATAAAAGAAACAATAATTATTTAAGAAGTTAATGGCATAATCGCAAAAATATGTTAAGTGTATTTAATTTAATCTATGATGATAGAATAAATTAAATAACTTAATATTTATTATTTAATATTTTGGAAATATTAAATATATAAATTAATAAGAGGAGTCATATTAATATTATTACAATTATTATTATTTTAATTTCTAAAGAGTTAGAAATTAATTTAATATTAGTACTCTCATTTGTTCCTAATAAAATTTGGAGGATAATTAATTAAAGGATTTTAATTAATTAAAATAAAACCCAATTCCTTAATTGTTAAGGAGGGTTGCACACATCTATAAATAAGAAAGAGTCTTATTATGGGTGAGGTGGTTGTTGATTTTTTCACAAGATACGTGATTCCAATTGTTGGAGAGTACGCTCCTTTTCTATGAGAGATAGAAAAAACTAGGGTTTTTCCAAACACCCATCTTCTTGAATCTTTCTTCTTCCTTGGTGGATCACCTCTAGAGGCCAAACATTTGGGTGGCTAATGTTGATCAAAGGAAGGAACCAAACCCGGTGGATTCAAGTTGAACGCAAAAGGATTTGGAGGTTAACTTGTACCTGAGGAACTCGAATCTTCAGGGGTATGATTCTTATTCTTTATCTTTTCGTTTAATTAATAGTTATGCATAAAGGATGATCCGGGAATATGGTTTGTAAAATTTTAAAAACTCTGATTTTCCACGTTTTGGCTTATTTTTGCAATTTGATTGCGTTCATGAATATTACAAACCTAACACAAAGAACAAGAACAGAAAAGGGACAAATAAAAATCTCGACGTCGACAACCAACATTAATTTAATTAATAAATTACACCAAATTAAATTCATCCACCACCACAATTCATTAATTATTTATTTAACTATTAGATAATCAAATCAATCAAGCATTTCTTTAATAATAAACACATCAACTAAAATATTTATTTATTTCCAATAAATATTTTAAATTACATATAAAAATTCTGGATTATTACATCCTTCCCTCCTTATAAGGATTTTGTCCTTAGAATCACAACTCAAGCAATTCATTCGTCACATTCTTCCCTCCTTAATAGGATTTTGTCCCCAAAATCGAAGACACGGATCAAACAAATAACTCAAGATAGATTTTTATCATCTTATATTCGAGTTCCCGCGTAGCTTCTTCAGTATTGTAGTTTCATCATATCACCTTCACAGAAATTTCATATCACTTTATTTCTGAGCACTTGTTCTTTCCTGTCAACTATCTAGAGAGAAATTTCATCATAAGATAAATGTTTATCAAACTGAAATGGTTCGTACTCGATCACATGCTTGTAATCAGGTTTACACGGTCATAACACCGATACATGAAAAACATTGTGAACATGTTCCAATTCAAGAGGTAGAGTTACTTCATAAACCACTTCCCCTACTCTTTGCAACACCTCAAAGGGTCCAATAAACCAAGGGCTTAGCTTTCCTTTCTTACCAAAACGTATCTTTCCCTTCAAAGGAGAAACTTTTAGGAAAAAAAAACCTCTAACATCAAATTCGCAATTCTGTCGGTGTTGATCACCATATTTCTTCTATCTATCTTGAGCAGCTACCAACCCTGTTCTGATGATTTTGACAACCTCAGCGGTCTTCTGTACCAATTTTGACCCTAACAGTTGACGTTCACCAACTTCATCAAAGCACAATGGAGTTTTACATTTTCTGTCGTACAATGCTTCGTAAGGTGGCATGCTAATATTCGTATGGTAAGTGTTATTGTAGGCGAATTCAACCAACGGTAAGTGATCATTCCAGTTTCCTTTAAAATCCATGATGCATGCTCTAAGCATATCTTCTAACGTCTGGATTGTTCGTTCGCTTTAGCCGTTTGTTTGAGGATGGTACGCTGTACTCATTCTTAACTGTTTTCTCATGCATTCTTGTAGTCTCTTCCAGAAGTTTGACGTGAATCGGGTATCTTTGTCTGACAATGGAACTCCACGCCTTGAAATGATCTTTTTGACATATAACTTTTCCAACTTTTCTAGATTGAATCTAATCTTTTTTATAAAAAGTGTGCTGATTTTGTTAATTTGTCCACTATCACCCAAATTACGTTGTACCCTTTCTGAGTAGTCGGAATACTCACCACAAAATCCATTGTGATATGCTCCCACTTCCATTTCGTTATTTCCAACAGATGAAGTAATCTGCTTGGTCTCTAATGCTCGGCTTTGACTTTTTGACATGTCAAGCATTTCGCGACACATTCTATAACATCTCTTTTTATATTTTTCCACCAGAAATACTGTCGTAAATCCTGATACATCTTCGTACTTCCCAGGTGAATTAAATATCTTGAGTTATGAGCTTCAAGAAAGATTTAGTCTTTAATTTTAGGTACTGCTGGAACCCAAATCCTTCCCTTGAACCTTAGTAGTCCTTCAGTATCGATCTTGAAGTTCATCTCACTACCCTCGAACACTCTTTCTTTGATTTTCTCACATTCTTCATCTTGTAGTTGAGCATTTTTTACCTTGTCCACTAAAGTTGCACCAGCCTCCATCTGGAATAATCTTTCATCGGATTCTTTTGGAAGTTTTATTTCCAACTCTAGTTTCTCCATTTCTAAAATGAGCTCTTCCTAGGCAGTTAACAACATCAACTTCTCCCGACCCTTTCTACTCAAGGCATCGACAACCACATTTGCTTTACCCGGATGATAAAAGATTTCACAATCATAATCTTTTATCAGTTCTAACCATCGCCTCTGACGCATGTTCAGGTCATTCTGTGTGAAAATATAGTTCAGACTTTTATGGTCCGTATATATCTCACATTTCTCCCCATAGAGATAATGTCTCCATATCTTCAGAGCAAATACCATCGCAACCAACTCTAAATCATGAGTCAAGTATCATTTTTCATAGTCCTTCAGTTGCCTTGAGGCATACGCAATGACTTTGCCATTTTTCAAAAGTACACAGCCTAGTCCTTTATGTGATGCATCACTATACACCGCAAAGTTTCTTATATTATCCGGTAATGATAACACAGGTGCTATGCTTAGCTTCTTTTTCAACTCCTGAAAACTCTCTTCGCACTTCTTAGTCCAAACAAATTTTATGTCTTTCCTTGTTAAATTCGTCAATGGAGTGGCAATTTTGGAAAAGTCTTGAATAAACTGTCTGTAGTAACCTGTCAGCCCAAAGAAACTCCTCTCCTCTAATGAAGTCCTTGGTTGTTCCCAATTTATTACAGCTTCAATCTTTGATGGATCCACCGAAATCCCATTTTTATCAATCACATGCCCAAGAAATTGTACACATTCTAGTCAGAATTCACACTTAGAGAATTTCGAGTACAACTTTTCCCTTCTTAGTGTCTCCAACGTTAAATGCAAATGTTCCACGTGTTCCTTTTCATATTTCGAGTACACCAGGATATCATCAATGAATACCACCACACACTTATCTAACAATGGTTTAAACACCATTTCATCAAATCCATGAATTTTGCAGGGGCATTTGTCAAACCAAAAGACATTACCAGAAACTCGTAATGTCTATACCGAGTTCTGAATGTCGTCTTCGGTACATCTTCCTTCCTTACCTTTAGTTGATGATACCCACTTCTCAAATCTATCTTCGAGAAATATCTAGCTCCCTTCAACTGATCAAACATGTCATTTATTCTTGGCAACGATTAATTATTCTTAATAGTAACTTTGTTTAATTCCATATAATCAATGTAAAAATGCATTGACCTATCCTTCTTCTTCACAAATAACACCGGTGCCCCCCACGGTGATACACTCGGCTGAATATATTTCTTGTCTAGCAGCTCTTGCAGTTGTACCATCAGTTCCTTCATCTCTAACGGAGCCATCCTGTACGGGGCCTTCGATATCAAAGCACTCCCTGGTGCTAAATCGATAACGAACTCCATCTCTCTATTAAGCAGAAGTCCTGGAAAATCATCTGGAAATACGTCCATAAATTCCCTAACAACTAGTATCTCTTCTAATTTCACACACTTCTTTTGAGTATCGACTATGTAAGCTAAATATCCTACACAACCTTGTCTTAATAACTTCTTGGCTTGCATAATTGTCAGCCAACTCGCTTGTCTAGGCAATTTGATATCGTAGAAAACTACCTTTGACAAAGTCATAAGGTGTACACATTTCTTTTGGCAATCAATTATTGCTCCATAATTGAATAGTCAATCCATCCCCAATATAAAATCAAATTCCCCAAGTTTAATCGGGATCAAATCTATTATCATAATATTTCCCTTAATATTCACCTTGCAATTCTTATATATGAATCTAATAGGAATTACTTCCCTATTCGCAATTTATATGTTCAAAGGAAAATTCAACTCTTCACTAGGAAATCCTAAAATATTAGCAAAATCATCATATATAAATGAATAAGTAGCACCCAAATCAAATAACACATGCATTTATATCATTAATTGGTATGACACCTAACATAACATCTTTTGACTGCACCGCATCTTGCACAATCATATTGAAGGTTCTGGTTGTGGGTCTGATCGATGTGTTGGTCTTGCAATAGCCAACGTACCTCCATTGCCACATCCATTGCTTCTAGTTGCATCTCCAACTTTCTTTTTGGGACACTCACGAGCTAAATGATCCTTCGACCCGCATGTGTAACAATCATTCTTCTTTGGTTGATCGTAATTCGTAGCAATGTGACCCTCTTGGCTACAGTTAAAGCACACTCGCTTACCCCACAAGCACACTTTAGTGTGATTTCTCCCACAGGTAGCACACGCTTCAAATTTCCTTTTCTGCTGACTACTCTACTAATTTCTAGCACCTACACCCTTATTCCACTTCCTTTTTGGCTTATTGTTTCCTCCACTGCTACCACCATTTTTTCCTTCACTATCATTCTTCTTCTTTCTATGTTCCTGATTATACTTCGTTAATGCATCGCTTCCACCTTCCGCAATAATCGCCTTCTCAAGCACTGATGTAAACATCTTCAGTTGAAATATAGAGACTCTGATGTACAACTAGGGTTTCAGTCCCTATTCAAATCTTCTTGCCTTGTGCTCGTCTATGTTAACTTGATATGGCGCAAACCTCGCCAACTCATTGAATTTTGTTGTATACTCGAACACCGTCATCGCACCCTGCTTTAGCTCTAATAATTGAACTTCCATCTGATTCTTTGAGCTCTCCGGAAAATAGGTCTCGAAAAATATTTCTTTAAACCTATTACATGCCATTAATCCCTAACCCCCTCTTGTTTTATTTGTCTACCACCAGTAGCTGACTTCTGCTTTCAACATGATAGTTGTAAAAGAAGTCTTCTGGTCTTCACTGACTCAAGCAATGTCGAATACCTTCTCTGTTTCCATGATCCATGTCTGTGCCTCAACTGGATTCATGGACCCATGAAACTCTTGTGGTCC
This sequence comes from Panax quinquefolius, assembly GCA_020205615.1. Taxonomy (NCBI): domain Eukaryota; kingdom Viridiplantae; phylum Streptophyta; class Magnoliopsida; order Apiales; family Araliaceae; genus Panax; species Panax quinquefolius. The sequence goes on from CM035152.1 coordinate 81,012,365, forward strand.
AACCGCTTTAAAATCTTTAAAGGTTGCTGTTTGGTTCTGCGGCTGATTTTGCAGTGCTCTCGTAAGTAATGTCAACAACTACTGAACTGGGTTAGGATTGGCATTGTTGTTATTGGAAGACCCTTTAGGGGTTTGTTGTCTTGGTTGAGGTCTTGGAGGTATTTTCTGTTTAAAATACACTTATTAGATAATTACTCAATTTTATAAGTATTTTCTACTTAACTTGCACACCATAAAAGATCAACATGTAACACATAAAATCTTGAATAAATATCAATATTTTATTCATTCATGATCTTTTAAAGACATAGAAGTGATAACATCACTGCTATTTACATTACTTTTTCTGAACTGATAAAGTTTTAGGATAACATCATCATATCCCATCAGTCACAAAACACTTGAGATTTACATCTTATTTATTATATAATTATTCATTCAATAATTTCACTTTCTATTAAGGCCTATTAAGACGTTGCACAGCCTTACGTTGCCCCTCTTCTATAATACGGAACATCATTCTATGATCTTACATATACCATGGTAACTCCTCGATCTAAGTCGGATAATACATGACTCAGTCTTGAGCTATGTTCATTGCAGTGTGGAAAGCACAATCCATCTCTTCCATCTTGATATTCTTTGCTTGTACCTCTCCCTCTGCTACCTCTGCACGCTGGGAAGCCTTCTTATAAGCATCTTCAACTCTTTCTTTCTTAGCGGAAACTTCTTTCAGGTTATCCTTCAGTTTTGGAACCTTCGCCGTCAATTGCTCCTTCTCCCCCTCCCCCCTCCCCCTCCGTGTGCACCAACTTCCATTCCACATTACCGAGATGATCGTTAAGATCCCAGATCCCATCGTCCTTCTGTGCCATCGAAGTCTGATGTTCATCTACTAGCTCCTCCAATTTGCGGACTCTATCCTGAAGCTCAATGTTACGGTCGTATACCTCGTCATACATTTGAGCTGCAATAGAGTTTGGTGGAAACTATTCCCCTTCTTATTCCTCATCTGTATATGGAAGTTCCACAGGGTCTTCCTCATTCGTCTCTACCACATCCTCACCATCAGGTATCCCCTCTTGCTCATACTCCGGGGCATCACCAACCACTGTGACCAACGGAGATGACTCCATTGGCACCAATTGATCCTCGACTACTTGAATATCTCGAGGCTCCTCCTCTCTAGGAATTTGAGGTCTCTCCTCCCTAACCTGACTGGATTCTCCCACATTAGCCATCCTTATAACAAATTTTAATGTTTTTTAATTAATAACAGACACTACTCGACACTCACAAGCACATAGGTTGCAACCACATAAGCACATAATGTTTTATTATTTCTTCCTTAAAACTTGATAGGAGTTCATCACCACTATCTTTTCAATCTCCTATAAGGTTACTCCCTAAGGTTTTTCCCCCACCTAAGATTCATAACCTAAAGCTTTGATACCAACTTGTGACACCCCCAAATCTGGGTACTTTATTCCCACATGATTTGGTGTTCACTGTCCAAACATTCATTTTTAACTACCCAAATTTAATAAAATTTAATCAATATATCTTCCCATTAAAGGGTTATATAACTTAATCAATAAATCCCAAGTTGTCTAACCTTAAAACATTCATCAAATGCGGAAAAATAATTAATTCCATCTCGTAATTTAAAAATTAAGTTTGAAAACATAATTCTCAACAATTAACAAGTCTTCAACACTTGTTCATCTTCCCTTTTCCTTTGCAAGTGGTTGGCTCGTCAAGCTTCTCAACTTTAGCTGCAATAGTTATATATATGCAAGAGTGAGCAAAATAAATGTACACTTTGAAAGAACACAATAGCTGACAATGAATAAACTCAATTGAATTAAATAATATTTCTTAATATCGATAATCAAGAATTGATACTAGAAATCATCTGAGGGTCACAAGACAATGAACTGTGTCCAAGGTTTTAAGTAATTTTTTCAACTTAATTAAACCTTAACAATCATTAAACTATAGGGACTCCCGTACTTAGGGTGATCAGCCCTTCATACCATGTATTGTGCACAAACATCTAAACGCTTTCGCATAAATAATCCCCTATAATAGGGTTATTCATCTCAGTTTTAATATACGAGTCTACACCAAAGTAAGTTTGGTTTGGATAAGTTTCAAGGGTAATTTAGAGTTCAACAAACATTACCTAAGGATTAGTTAAATCAAAAGTGTAATGACAATGCAAAGGTTTGACAAAAATGTAATACAAAGTAGTTATGAACCATAAATGAATATTGTACTGCGTTAAAGTCATGCTTTAAGAATAAAGTTCAAAGCATTGAAAAGATATAATCAACCTTGCTTGAACAAAAATGGTAAGCTAATGTCACACTTTTTAATAAGGAAACAGAATTAAGATCTTTGCTCAATAGAATTCAAGAACTTGCTTAATTTATAAACAAAACACATTAACAAACTTGCATGACTATCAACAAGGTAGGATAAGCTCAAATAGAGATTAGTGTTAAGAATCTTGCTCAACTGAATAATAGATTCAAGAAACTTGTTTAATATAAGAGTTGGGATAGAAGCCTTGCCTTGTGTGTTAGCTACACAATTATAACTCACGCTTCCCAAACACCCTAAACATTCCATTAATATCGTAACACAACCACATAATAATCTCATAGATTCAACTTCCACTTTTATATAATTTGTCAACCTAACTTAAATTCTAATTTCTTAAATCAATAAAACTTAACCAATCTAAAGTTCATTCTTAGACAACGATTCAACTTCATTCATCACACAATAAAACTTTACAATAGTAGCTTAAAGTATAATTTATAAATTTTCACAACTTCAAATCAACAAATACACATGAACAATCTGTTATAATATCTTGATATAAGCCTAACAGATTGTCATGAACTTTAAACTAGATTAGCCTAAGTTTAAGTGATTGAACAAATAACATCTAATCACTATCTCTGTTTTTGGGTCCTGTTTTAAAGGGGCTATATTTTGCTTTTGACACCGTGAGCGGTTGATCTTGTGTGAGAAAAAAAGCTAGCAGATATTGTTTTTCGGCTCTGTTCAAACCCAAACTCATGAATTTCACTATATAAACAACAAATTGAATACACTCAAATCACAGAAACTTCATATAAACGTTACCCAGCATTAATACATTGATTTAAAACATCAAAAAAACAACAACAACAACAACAACAACAACAACAATCGAATTGAATCCTTTAATTTTCATATTTTTGCAAAAACTTCACTTTTAGACATCCTTAGCAAAATTAATCACTGAAAATTCGTTATTACACCAAAACAATCCATTTAAATTACTTTGTTTTTGTTTCTTCGTGAATTAACACATCCAAGAATTAATTTACGGTTTATCATACGAATTGAACATAAATTTTGAATCCAAAATAAGCCATATCATACATATATCACTATAAACTTACTATAATATTATTTTCTACATATTAAAAATATATTTAATGGATCAAATAACTCTAAATCATATATTAACCACACAAAAATAATTTATATCAACAAATTAATATATTCAACCCATATAATCAACAATTAATCCTCCACATAAATTTTACAGAGAACTTTTCATATATTTAAAACAAAAACTTTAGAAGATAGGATTATACATTTAATTGCTTGCTTAGGTTAGCTAGAAGATAAAATTAACCTCTCCTCTTTCATTGGATCTCAAAATCACAAAACTTTTCTTTTTTTCTTATCTCTTTTCTCTCTGTGTTTTTCTTTCTTCTTTTTCTTCTCTTTTTCTTTCTCTTTTCTAACTTAATGTAAATAAAACTGATATAATATAATATAACTAAAATATCATATACGTAATATAACTTGTTGGGAAACTGCATTTTTTGATTTGATGTTTAAAGTAAATGCTCATGATTTTATATAAAGTCCTTCAAGGAATATATGTACAAAGACTTAGTGATAGATCAAATCATTAGGTTGATCTAAGTTTTTAATGTTTATCATTTTGTAAATGAATGTATTTATGAGGAGATCAAAGATATTAGGTTGATCTGTCTTGAGATGTAATAGATAGGCTTCAACAAAATTGTAGTCTATTGAGTTGATCGAGAGTTTGCAGAAGCCAAGGCAAAATCATAGAGCATCGAGGATCGTAGGGTGTCTTCCATGAAGGGCCTCTCCGAAAATGATAGAATGGTCCAAACGTTTGCCAAGCCAACTCAAAGATCGTAGTGTGCTCTCGAAAACGTAGAGTCTGCAAGACAAGAAAGTGAAGATTGTAGTGTGCCAGGTCCTTAAGAGAAATTACAGTGTTCTTGTTTGCTAAGTATCAGATCAAGCATCAAGGTGGCAAGACACCATGATCAGAATCGTAGAGCATCATATGTCTATGTCAGAAGCATCAAGCCTTGCCCATTTGTTTAAAAATAAATCCCAATAAATGTGGAATGGGTTATAAACGTTGAAGTCCTCACCAGTCCCAATGACACAAAAGATATCCTTAGTATACAACAAAGAAACGTATTAAAGAAGCTAAGGAAAGTACCATGGGTCAGAGGAAAATACCTTTTCAGGTGTTAGGTGAGATGGCAGTCTGCTATGTCAGTGGGCCAGAATACTAATCAGAAGATGTGCAGAAAAGTCTCCATCAAAGTTCAAAAATGTCAAAAGCATTTAATGCTTCAATGGATATCTTCAACGAATACATTTCAAGGATCACATATATGCAAGAAATTTGCAGATGAAAGAGTGCAAGCAAGCATTGAACAAAACGCTAAAGAACACTCAACTCTCAACTCTATGATCTGAAAAAGAGAATGCTTGCTCAGCTACTCAGTTCTTTCAAATAAGAGCTTAACGGCAACTGAGTAGAAGCAATCAAGAACTCATCGACTACCAAAAGTGAAGTAAGAAGTTCCAAGTCAGAAAGACTTGAAGAGTTCTAAGTGAACTGTGAAGAACCAAGTCTACTGGACTTGAAGAGTTCAAAAGTGAACTAAGAAGTGCCTAGACTGCTGGTTTAGAAGGAATCTGTGAGATACAGAAAGTGTAAAAGATATCCTAAGTGGATTTCCTACTGAAGGAGTAGAAGAGTGGATTAGGAGCTTTAAGTGTTCTGAACCACTTAAAACTTCTGTGTCTATTATATTCTTACCATAACTGCTAGAACTACTATAACTGTTATAACTACCTCATTCTCATTAACTGACCATATCTAAGAGGGAGTTCAAACAAATCTTAATTCCGTTGTGTTTGAATCATTAACAAAACTAACAAAGTATTTTGAGAAGAATTTTAAATATATATTCAACCCCCTCCCCCTTTTAGATAACTATTGTGCCTACGGGAACAAACATAACTGACATATACATATATTACATATTAATACATATAATAACTAATGACAGTTATAATTCTTTTAAAAATCAAAAGCCATAAGGCTTGTTTGGCTAAAACTACATTAAATCTCTTTTAAATTATTTTAATAAATCACTTACTATATGGTTTAATGCTCACACTTTATCTATTTAAACTCTAATATTCAAATTTAACTAAAGCTAACATCAACTTATTAAATCTTACAGCCCACATATATCAAATTATTATAAAATTATAACTTCAATATAAATTATAATTTTATCTAACAAATTAATAGCTCTCTAATTTAATTATTATATTAAATTAGAATACTACCATTATGTAATATGATGATAAATTTAACAATTCATTTAATTTAATCAACTCATTAAATTAAAATTCCAAATCATAAAATTACAAACATCAATTTAATAAATAATTTACACTAAATTAAATTAATCCACCACCATAATTCATGAATTATTTATTTAACTAATAGATAATTAAATTAATCAAGTATTTATTTAACAATAAACACATCAACTAAAATAATTATTTAATTCTAATAAATATTTTAAAATATATATATAAATTGTGGATTATTACATGATTGATCTCATGATCATTTGTGTGGAGACACTAGAGCAGGTATGTAGGTGCTTATTGGAGAATAAGTTCACTAAACGTGGCTCTTTACCTTGAGATAGGAATTCCTATAGTGATAGTAGTACAAGTGATCCTTAACTTGAGATCATCATAGTATCTTGTGTATGATGAGTTATACTTTGACATATTTCTTAAGTCCCTTAGGTTATTGTGACGCCCCCAAAATAGGTCCATTCCATCCAACCCATTCTGAGTCGCCAAATACATGGTACATAAATAACTACAACTTTATTAATACATTTGTCGTGCAAAATACGACAACATATATACTGTGAGTTTAAATACAATTATTGTCTTCTAGACAATATCCACATGCAAATAAATCCCCATCACAATTATTGATACATTATTTTACAAAAATGGTGAGGACTACTAAACAACTCTCTCTAGAACCTTCATTCCATACCCCGACTAGTACTCGCTACATTCTCGCCTCCTGAGAAGAAAAATGGAACAAAAAGGAAAAGGGTGAGCTCAACTAGCCCAGTAAAGAATATTATGACTAAGATAATATACAACAAATTATCGTTAGTCTTCAACAAGGAAAAATCTAATAGAATACAATATACAACCAATTTTAAATCAACAACTGCAGCGGAAACAACAATACATTAGAAGAGTTAAGTAGAGAATGCAAACTACTATCTTCTATATATGAATTTAAAAGTTCTTCGTCGATATTTTATCCCTGTAACATCAATCAATATATATCTGGAATCAAATATTCATCATTTGCGCTTACAGCCAAAGATATTCATCGATTGATCATGTTCATCTAAACACTGCTCATCTTTGCACTACGGCCAAAGATATTAATCGATCGATGGTATGTTCATCTCAACACCTGTTCATCTTTGCACTACGGGCCAAAGATATTCATCAAGAAATCATTCATCTTTGCACTACAGGCCAAAGATATTCAGTAATATCATCATTTAGGACTGAGGATGATGAAAAATATTTTAAAGAAAACGAATCCAGTGAAACAAAAGAACAAGTATTAAGGATTCGTATTTCAGCTATTTCATGTCCAAAAATACCTCATAAATAATCATAGTGGTGTAAAATTCAAGAATGATCAAAACATGGATACAATCAAAACTAGTATCCAGAATAGATATTTTGGACAAAAAGAAAAATTTTCATTTTTCGATGAATAGTGCCGTATTCGTGAATAGTACCGTATACGTGAATAATGCCGTATACGTGAATAGTAACTCCGACACCAAAAGATAGAAATTTTACAAAAAAAACATCTCCACGCTTCGTGAATAGTACTCGTGAATAGTAACTCGTGAATAGTAACTCGTGAATAGTAACTCATGAATAGTAACCCCGACATGAAAAAGTTCCAAATTTGATAAAAATTTCCAACCAATATTTCTAAGCATAATGATATTGAAGAAATAATATCATTTTCGAATAAAATAACATCCCTTACCTCGAAAGACAGTACTTCTAGTTGAAACACCGGATATAGGCTATGACTTGAACTTGCATCGTATAGAAATACTCAAAGTATACTCAAAATACTCACAAGAATACGCTCAATAATATTGAGAGAGAAAACTTCAGTTTCTGGTGTGATTTTCAATTCTAACCTAAGCACCCTATTTATAGGAAAATGCTTAGAACACCAAAGCAGAAAATTTAATATAATAATAATATATATATACAAATTTGTCTACGCACCTAGAACCATCTGAATTCAACAACTTGCATGTGTTTAATGAGGCTAACCAAACACAAAAACGTTTTTGTAATTAAAAATATTTTAAACTTCCAAAAATCAATTATTTCGGAGCTTCGAAACTTAAATAATTCATAATAAATAGCTCTTTTATCAAAAAAATTTGAAACTCGCGACTTTCCATAGGAAATTCTATTATCTACAACTTTGCAGAAGGAAGTTTTTCTAAATTCCAAACAGAAATTAACCGAAATTCACACACGGGCGATTTTACAGGCTATAATCAAATTTCGGTCAATAATTGTGTCCACCAACACACAAAATATGTGTTAAACATTTAATGCCACAAAAATACTCTTCCTCTTCATATAATCATATATCCCACATTCATTATAAAAAATATCACCGTTAATATATTATTAAAATAATATATTTAAATGAATTATTTTATCAGAAAAAGATAAAATATTAATTTTCAACAATTGTCACATTAAAAATTTTCTCCATCTATATCCACATAAAATCAATATTTTCCTCATCATATAAATCAATAATTAATTATTCACAAATAATATTAGAATCACAAGATTTTCCATGACAGTTGTTCCAGGAAGAGGGCTTTCAATAAGAATTTCTCCTTCTTGGCGTGCAATTAGGTGACCAAACCTCTCCTAGAAGCAGAACTTTCTAGACATTGCCATTAATGTTATCCAATAATATTATTCAGATAATATGAATTATTGCTTCGATAATAAAAAATACTGTGTAATGACAATTTATTGAAACAACAGTAATATAAAATATCAATGCAAAGAATTATTGAATCAATAAAATAAAATCTAAACAATAATTCATCGTAACAATTATCGAAAGTAGTGCCTTCTTACGTAAGAATCAATAATTGGTGCAATACCGGTGCTATCTTGTTCAACAACGCCAGATTAGTGTGTTTTAACCACCGGGTATTCCAACAAGATTAATTGTGAATAACTACGCCAAGTTATTTATAAACAACTTATATTTGTCGTTTTCTTCATCCAATCGCTTTTCCGTTATGGGGCCCATAAAAGATCAAGCGGCGTAAATGCATTTAATATTCGACAAGCGATTTAATATTCCACGACCAAACGAATATTCTCGGCAATAATGAATATTTTATAACCACTTGCTTATTCGAAATATTTGCGTATTTTACCCATAACTATCCACATTAATCAAATCAACCCTTACTATTTCAAAATAATAAATAGAGGAAAATAAATTTCATTTATTAATAATTTGGGGTCTTACAGTTATATTTGTTTGAAAGGATTATAATCTCGGGATTATAATCCCAAGACTATTAATCTTAGGATTGTAATCCCGGGATTATAATTATAATGTCAAGACTATTAAGTCATTTTATAATCCCAAGAATAATAGTACCAAGTCTAAATTTGAAAACAAATAAGACACCTAGGATTAATAGTCATATCTCAAGTATAATCTTTGTAAACAAACGTAGCCTTAGGTTATATCAAAGGGTATGCTTGAGTGTAATAAGTTATACATGGAGATAATGTATGATCAATAAAGAATATACCGCTTATAGTAAAAGAAGAAAAATGACATATCTGATTCAATAAATGACAACCCAATAGTCCTTGGCCAAGGCAGAATGAAATTAGAAAGGAGTTTCTAACTTGCATTATTTGGAGTTGTATATTTAAGAATCGAAAAACATATAATTAAATAAAATAAGACTTGACAGTAATTTCATGTCTTATATTTAATTAAGACATTGTATGGTGAAAGGATTGAATTGTACGGTAAATATTTACTCAATGGTTCTTTTATGATTAATGTTGAAATCTATATTATCTGGAAAGTTGTTGATCGTTAATTAAGGAAGTTTATCCTTATTGTAGAATAAATGTTATTTATTAAAATAAATTAATTGATTAATTTATTTATTCAAATAAGATTAGAATTGTTTTAATTTATTTATTCACAACCCGATTTAATATGGAGAATGTAATAACTCGATATTTTCTATATAATTAAATAAGAAATTTTGTGTATAATTTTTTTTAAAGGTGAGAATATGTACAAGATAAAGTGTGTATATATATGTGATAAATAAAATTTATTTATTACATGAATAATTTCAAATAATTTTTTTTGAATTATTGATAATTATAAATTATATTCTTATAATAAATGAATTTTGTAGTAGAAATATTTTTTATTCTTTATTTTCCATAAAATATGATTATATATTATTTAAATAATATATAAAATGATTATAGAACTATTATAATAATTATTTTATTAAATGAATTTATTTAAGATTAATTAAGTTAATTATTGTAACTTAATTAATAATGGTATGTATAGCAAAGTTATAGCGGATATGGATTCAAAACCGTAATTCGGATTTTAAACAAGGAATAAGAATAATAATATTATATTAATTATATTTCAGTCTTTATAAATATGTATTGTGTATTTATCTAGATAATGGTTAGTCAAATATGGTATATCATGTCAAAACCCTAACATTACTTTGATAAACCCTAATACGAAAGTTAAATACGACTGTAAGATTTGTTAAGCTACTGTATTAAGTGATATATGATATGTATTGTACATTTTAATGCTAATTAGGAAAACCCCTAATTTTAAGAAACCATAATTATTAATTACGAAACCTGATTGAAAACCCTAATTGCTAATTATAAGCCCTAATGTTAATTAGTGAATGCTTAAACCTAATTATAATGTTTTATATAATTAGAAAACCTAAGTTAATTAAGGAACCCTAATTTGGAGTTTAGGAAACTAAATTCTCATTTTTAGCCTTTCCAAAAAATCCTACAAAATCAATGTGCCAAACCATAGGGTTAAACCCTAAGGGTCAAACCCTAAGGGTTTGCCAAGTTACTAATGTGCCATTAAATTTGTAATTTAAATGTCTAAATTACCCTTTTTGCATGTTTTTATTAGATTACTTGTAGTCTATCCCAAATGTAGTTAATAAACAACTCTTGACTTTTTATTTGACAAAAATTCACAGCAATCAGCCATATACATTGTATTAGGTTATATATATCGTCCAAGAGAGAGAAAAGTGTGCATTATAGCCCATTTGTGTAACAATCCTGAATTTTAAATATTTATTGAATTATATAAATATTTTAATTGATGTGTTTATTGTAGAATAAATATTTGTTTAATTTGATTTGATTTAATTATTTATTTGTTAATTAAATAATTAATGAGTTAAGGAAATTAATTATTATGAGATAATATTCTAATTTAATTTAATAATTTAGTTAGAGAGTTGATAGGGATTAAATGGATTATTATAATGTTCTTAATTTAATTTGGTAATAAAAGTGTGACAATAAACTATATGATAAATGAGTTATTAACATAAATTAAAAGAGTTGTAAATTTGGTTTTTCCAAACAAAGCCTTAGAACTTTTGAAATTCTTGTTTTGCCAAACAAGGCTTAAAGAATGACTAAGTTATAATTTTAATTGGTTTTACCAAACAAGGCATAAGGGTTGTAAGTTATTAATTTTAAAATGGTTTAGCCAAACAAGCCTTATGGCTTTTGATTTTTTTTTTTAAAAAAAAGATGTAACTGATATCAGTTACATATATAATACTATTAAATAATTTATATCTATTATATTATACGTTATATGTTTGTAAGTACGTAAGTTAGAGAAGGGAGAAAGAACAAAGAAGAAGAAAAAGAAGAGAAAAGAAAGAAAGAAAAGAGAGAATGGAGAAGAGAAAATTCTCTGTGAATTGAGAATTTAGGAGGAGAAGTTGTTGTAATCATCTTCTAGCAAGGTAAAACCCTACTTTTCTTATTTTTTATTTTCTTCTAAATTTCTAGTTTTTATATACATGAAAAGTTTTTTGTAAAATTGGTGTGAAGGAGTAATTGTTTATTATGTGAATTTATATGATAATTGTTGATATAAGTTGTCTTCATATGGTTTATAGATGATTTAGAGTAAATTGATTCATGTAATATATGTTATTATGGGGGAAATCATATTACATTAAGTTTACATTGATATATGTTGAATATGGTTTAAATTAGTAGCAAAATTGGTACTCAACTTATTGTTTAATGTATAAATTGGCTATTAATTGTGAAAATGCATGAAGAAGAAAAAACAATGTAATTAGAACCAACTGTTTTGGTTGTCAAACGAATTCACAGTGAAGAATTTTGCTATGTATGTCAAAAGAAGAGGAAATAAGAGTAATAGTGAAATTTAAAGGTTGTAATCTTGATGTTTATGTTGTTTATATGATTAGAAACGTGTTAGAAACATTAGTATATGTTTCTGTAAATATATTACACCTTGGGTAGGTTGGTATGATTGTTAGAAAGGAGTTTTTAGGCCTAATTTGGCTTTCTGTAATGTTTGGGATCATAATTCGCGAACTAGCAGAAGGGACCCTCACCCCGGCGGGCTACCATAGTGTAAAAACCCGCGCCCCACCGGGGGGGGGGGGGGGTAGTCTGTTTCGCCAAATTGTGAAGAAAAAAAACTGACCGGACATGTTTTACTAAAATGAGCATAACTTTATCATATGAACTTCGATTGATGCGATTCAAGATGATTCGGTATGAGGAAGAATAACCTATAACGTTTAATCTTTATGTTTTTCAATTTGATGTCGTTATGAAGGGTCAAAATGGCCATCTTTAGGATTGTTGTGCATTTGGAGGTAATCGGAGGGCGTCAGGATGCGCGAATGCAAGTGTAATCCTTTGTATATGAGTATAACCTAATGATAACATGTTGGACATGTAATAGGATGTTGTATTTAGTTGTTAATGTGTATATGGTGCAATGACATGATCACTTAAGTAGTTATAATAAAGCTAAAAGGTGATGCTCATGAAAAGATGTGATGTTGTTTAAACTTAAACTTAGTTAGTGAGTTATACTAAAAGTGGGAAAGAAACTCATGAAGCTAATATTATTATAACTAATGTGTATTGTTAATACATATGGCATGTGTAGGACTTATGGTGAATGTGAGTAGTGATTGTTTAACCTACGCACGAGACAAGTTCTCTAACTCAACTTTTACGATTGTGCAAGTGTTTAAACCTTATTGATGCATTGAGCAAGTTCCTAAACCTACTTATATATCTATTCTAGATTTGATTATGTTCATGCAAACTCTTCAACCTAACTCTTACTTTGAGAAGGGTTCCTATCTTTAATGTTGTTCTAATTACGCAAGTTCCTAAATTCTATTATTCTTATGTTGAGCAAGTTTTTTTCATCAACTTGTTATTAATCATGCATGTTCATTAACTCACTTCTTTTATTGAGTAAGATTAATAGCCTTAGCTTATTATTGTTCAAGAAAAGTTTGGTATAATATTCAATGCCTATACTTTCTAGTCTATTTCTAAATCATGTTTTCGATGTATAATGTTGATTCACTTAAAATTCATGACTATTTCATATCATATTCCTATCGAGCACTTGAAGTGATATTAAACTATATCGATTCAACTAATCCTTAGTTGATGTTCGTTGAACTCTAAATTACCTTGAAACTTATCCAAACCAAACTTCCTTTGATGCGGACTCGTATATTAAAACTGAGATGAACAACCCTATTACGTGGGATTATTTACGCGTAAGCGTTTAGATGTTTGTGCACAATACATGGTACGAAGGGATGATTCCCCTAAGTACGTGAAGTCCCTACAATATAACTATTAAGGTTAAAGTTGAAATATTACTTGTAACCGTGGACATAGTTCATGGTCTTATGACCCTCAGATATATTTCATATTTTGATTCTAGTTTTTGGTTATCATTGATAGAGTACTATTCAGTTTTGATGAGCCTATTCATTGGTAGTTATTATTCTCTTGTTGATTCATTGTTATATCTATTGAGCATTTGTTTTGCTCACTCTTGCTTATATAACCATTATAGCTAAAGTCGAGAAGGTCGATGAACCTACCACCAGTAAAGAAAAAGAAAGATGAAAAAGTGTTGAAGACTTGTAAATCTATTAATTTCTATATTGTCAGACTTTGTTTTTATTTGATGAGATGTAATTATTATATTTTCCGCACTTGATGTTTGTATTTAAAGGTTAGATAACCTGGGAGATTTTATTGAACTTATTAATGTAACCCTTTAATAAGGAGGATTTATGGTTTAAATGTTATCTTATTTGGGTAGATAGTATGAATGTATGGAAAGTGAACACCAAGTCTTAGGGGAATGAAGTACCCTGATTTGGGGGTGTCACAATTTTTTCAACCAATACTCAAACCTCTCTCTCTCTCTCTCTCTCCAAACCCACGAATTTTTATAGCATATTAGTCCCAAAAACAAGTCCCTACCACCTCCATATCAGATTAGAAAGCCTAGAATCAAGATTTGTCTACGTGAGGTATAAACCCTAATTTCAAATCTGATCTTGATCTGTATGTTATAAGTTATGATTTTGTGTTTTATTATGTTTTTTGATGTGTAACAAAGTGATCCGGGTGAAAGTATTATGCATACAAGCCAATCATGTATGATGATAAAGCATATACTGTGTAATCAATCTTATTTATTTATTAATAAAAGAATTATTTATTAAAGGCATTTATTATCTACATGGTGCTGTTTTAATAATATGTGATAAACTCATAGTTTTAAGCAATGCTTTTAGAATCATGATGAGATCATGATAATGAGATCTAAATTCTTAGATAGCTTAAAACTAAAATGTTCCCAATCAATGGATTACTAAAAAGGGGATTAATGAATCCGGATAGATTGGTACGTACGTTGTTTGCTCATTGGATGAGGATGATTGATCTCATGATCATTTGTGTGGAGACACTAAAGCAAGTATGTAGGTGTTTATTAGAGAATAAATTCACTGAACGTGACTCGCTAAGGAATACCTAATGGAGTTTTACTTACCGTCAATAGAATTCTGTAGTGATAGTAGTACAAATGATCTTAGACTTTAGATCATCATAGTATCTTATATATAATGAATTACACTTTGACTTATTCCTTAAGACTCTTAGAGTATATCAAAGAGTATGCTTGGGTGTAATAAGTTATATATGAAGATAATGAATGACCAATAAAGAATCTACCACTTCTAGTAAAAAGGAGAAATGTCCTATGTGATTCGATAAATGACAACCCAGTGAATCCTTGGTTAAGGTGGAATGAAATTAGAAAGTAGTTTCTAATTTGCATTCATTAGAGTTGTGCATTTAGAAATCGAAATACATATAATTAAATAAAATAAGACTTGACAAGAATTCCATGTCTTATATTTAATTGGGACATTGTATGGTGGAAGGATTGAATTGTACGGTAACTATTTACTCAAAGGTTCTTTTGATTGATGTTGAAATCTATATTATCTGGAAAGTCGTTGATCGCTAGGGAGGCTTATCCCTATTGTAGAATAAATATTATTTATTTAAATAAATTATTTGTTTAATTTATTTATTTAAATGAGATTAGAATTGTTTTAATTGATTTATTCTGGCAGGTTTAATATGGAGAACCTAAAGGGTCACACCATAAAAGGAAGAATAATTATTTAAGAAGTTAATGGCATAATTGTAATAATATGTTAAGTATATTTAATTTAATCTATGGTGATAGAATAAATTAAATAGCTTAATATTTATTATTTAATATTTTAGAAATATTAAATATAAATTAATAAGAGGAGTCTTATTAATATTATTACAATTATTATTATTTTAATTTCTAAAAGGTTTAGGAATTAATTTAATATAAGTACTCTCATTTATTCCTAATTGGATTAGGAAGAAAAATTAGTTAAAGGAGTTTAATTAATTACCCCTAATAGGATTAGGGATCCCATTTAATTAAAAGTGTTTAATTAAATGAATAATACCTTATTTTAATTAAAATAGGGTTACATGATATCTTTATAAGAGGAGTCTTATATCAGATATTTGATGTACGTAATTCCTAGAGTTGAAGAGTACGCCTCCTTTTTCTATACAGATAGAAAAAACTAGGGTTTCAGTCAATACCCCTTCTTCTTGAAAATTCTTCTTCTTTGGTGGATCACCTCTAGAGGCCATACACTTGGGTGGCTTACATTGATCAAAGGAATGAATCTACCCGGAGATTCAAGGAGATCGTGGAGAAGTAGGAGGTGAACTCGTACCTGAGGAAACTCGTTTCTACAAGGGTATGATTTCATAATTTCTTATTCTTCGTTTAATTAATAATATGCATAAAGGATGATCCGGGTAATTGGTTTGTGAAAAAAAATTTAAAATCTGATTTTATTTCGCTTCCGCTTATTTTTTAATTTGATTGCTACTTTGATTTTCACAAAACCTAACAGTGGTATCAAGAGCCAAACTTTATGCGAATTATTAATTATTTTGATTCCATATATATATGGGTATGTATTTTGAATAATTTATTGGGCATAATTTATTGTATAAAATTATTATTTTATGAAGAAAAAAAAAACTTTGCCGAAAACTGTTTTCGATTTTTTTTTTTTTTTACTGAGTCCGTAAGGTTGGTTGATTTTTTTTTCTTTTCTTTTCAAAAACTGATCCTGATTCCATGATTCGCGTTGAATCAGATTATATATATATAGTAATCAATTATTATATATATATATATATATATATATATATATATATGTAGTGGTTAAACATGTTTTTGGAAGTCTTGGAAACATTATAAGTTAACAAGTTTTTTTTTTTCAAAAGCGTCACGGCTAATATTATATATATATATATATATATATATATATATATATATATTATATAATATCGTAATAATTTTATAATTAAAATAAAAGTTTATTTTAATCTTGAAATTGGATTTCATGCAATTTAAAAATGCCCATTAAATGATACTTATATATATATGGAATGATTTTATTTATTGATACATATGGTGATATGTATGATAATAAATGGGATTGATTATGGACAATTGACCAATGTGATTGGATTTATTTTAGTTGGATGTTTGAATGAATGGGTTTTATTAAATGGGGTCTCATGATACCTCTCTTTTCTCGGTTTTCTTCTTGATGTAAATTCTATCTCTCTCCTATGCACTTCCCTCGATCGCCGATCAAGGTTTCTATTTAAATTAAATAGTTTATGTAATAGGACTAGTTAGAATTTTTGAAGAACCAAGATCAAGGAGCAAGGAGCGCTTAAAACTTGGTTGTAATGGAGCCCAAGTTTAAATGTAATAGTTATATTTAAATGTTTATTCTTTGCACCCTAGGGTTTGAATTTTGGTTCACTTGGTGGCTCTAGTGAACCAAACTAGAATAAAAGTCCATAATCAATCCGGGTAGAATAGTATAGTATTCTATGTGCATGCTAGTATATATATATTATATATTATGTAAACATGCTTCGCATGTTTAATAATATGACGCGTATTTTATATATATATTTGCATGCGTGCTAAACAAGATGAGACAAATAATAACAAATCCCTCAAAGTTTTTATATATTAAGTCTTAAGCGTTCAAAGATATTTAGAATATCGAACGTCGCCTTCTAGCATGATAAAATTAATAGAGTATTAAATATTTAATATGAGTTTGTTGTGTCACCACAAGGCAAGTATTAAGTATTTAAGATGTTAATTTATCACATTTGATGCTTATAAAGAAAATTGAACAATATTGTTTTGTTGTGTCACCACAAGGGCGATATTTTTCTTTTTTGAATATATGGAAGTGCTAGGTTGGACTTAACTTAGATAATTTTGATTCGGATGTGCCACCACTTGATCAAAATAATCTAAGAGACAAAACATAAGGAGTTACATGATGATATAATTGACAAGGAGTTGTCTACCTATTTATTTATATATAGTTTGTTGTGTCACCACAAGGCTATATATATTTGAAATGGGATCCTTGTTCTCACTAGCAAAAACTTTAATTAGATTTTCTTTAACTATATAAATGAGGGTAATATAGTTTGAAGAAAATAGTGGGAGATACCAATATAAAATAAGACCTAATTTATTTTGGTAATTAATTAAATGAATGTTTGCTAAAATATTGTCTTTTTACATGTAGAATTTTTAAAATGTCACATTCACTAATTTCATTCAGAGTAGCATACTTGATGCTAACAAACCCACGGACCGAACTACACTGGATGGTTAAGGAATCGAGAATTGTTCTCACCTTTGAAAAGATTTCTTATGTCCTAAATTCACCAGCACTCGCAAAAGTTGCAAGAGACAACCTCCGAGGAAGAGATTGCTACTTTTAAACTGTGGCAAGATGATACATCTGTGGCTCAATGCATCATGCTCGCATCCATGAGTAACGAGCTTCAGCGTCAGCATAAAAACATGGATGCTATGCTACTGCACCTTCGAGAGTTGTATGGTGAGCAAAGTAGGACTGCTAGATATGAAATATCTAAGGAGCTCTTCCGATCTCGGATGACCGAGGGCACTACCGTTGAGACTCATGTCCTAAAGATGATCAATCTGATTGAACGTCTTGGACAGCTTGGGTTCATCATGGATGGGGAATTGAGTCAAGATTTAGACTTGCAATCACCCCGCACACCTTCTCACAATTTGTTGTGAATTTTCACATGAATAAGTTGGATGTCACCGCCTAAATTACTTAACATGTTGAAAATCTTTGAAGGTCACTTCCCATCCAAGAAGAACCATATCTTCTTGGTGGATGATTATTCCAAGAAAAGGAAGAGGCCAAAGGTATCTTCTGAAAAGAAGAAATCCAAGAAGGCTAAGGGAAAGGCGAAAGTGAAGGATCAAAAGAAACTCGATCCATTAGCAAAGGAATTTGCTTCCATTGCAATAAGCCGAGTCATCTTTGGAAGAGGAACCGCAAGGATTATCTCGCAGTATCAAAAGCGTAAGAAGCTTGAGAAGCTTCAATCCTAATCAAGGTTTGTTTATGATTGAAATTAATTTTTGAAAGTCAATCTTCTACTTGGGTATTGGATACTGGGATGTGGTTCTCACATATGTAATAATATGCAAGGACCGTCAAGTAGAAAGTCGAAAGCAAGGATGAGGTCGCCCCACGAGTGGGAAATGGAGCAAAGGTTGTTGCATTAGTGTGTAGGATTTATTGTTTAAGATCGCTTAAAGCAAGTTCATTAATTTAAATAATTGTTATTTTGTTCCAAATATCATTAGAAACATTAATTCTATCTCTCGTATTGGATATGGATGGTTTTAATATTATAATAAAGAACAACAGCTTGTTCTATTTATAATGATAATGTTTTATATGGTGTTGGTAATTTGCATGTAAATGGACTTTATATACTGACTTGCATGAAAATATATTTCAAATTGAACAAACTAAGAAAAGGAAAAGAGATGATGTTAATTATACCTTCATGTGGTAATCAGAGACTCCTGGCCATATTAATGAAACAAGATTATCCAAGTTGCAGATAAATATGGGCTCCTAGAGCTATCTCGATTATGAATCATATCCAACCTGTGAATCTTGTCTCATGGGTAATGACTAAATCTCCTTTTAGTGGAAAAGGAGAAAGAGTTACAGAGTTGTTAGCGTTGGTACACACATGTATGTATATGGACCTATGACAACGCACCACACGAGGAGGGTATTCTTATTTTATTACATTCATCGATGACCACTCAAGATTTGGATATGTGTATTTAATGAAATACAAATCAATCATTTGAAAAGTTCAAAGAGTTCGTAAGTGAAGTTGAGAAGCAAACGGTAAGAGTATTAAGATTCTTCGATCCGATCGAGGAGGAGAATACTTAAGTGGTAAGTTTCTCAATTGTCTCAAAGAAAATGGTATAATCTCACAATGGACTCCACCAGGGACGCCATAGATGAATGGTGTATCTGAAAGGAGAAATCGAACATTGTTGGACATGGTTCGATCAATGATGAGTTTTACCGACCTTCCAGCTTTCCTTCGGGATATGCCCTAGAATTGGTGCATACCTACTTAACAAGGTACCTACAAAATCTGGTCCCCAAGACCCCTATATGAGTTATGGATGGAGGAGGAAACCAAATCTTAAGCATGTTAAGACTTGGGGTTGTCCAAATTTTATGTCAAAAGTTTGAAAACGATAAGTCGCAGACTAGATCTCGACAAATGTAGATTTGTGGGATATCCTAAAGAAACATCGGGTATTATTTCTATCATCCAACCGATCAAAAGGTGTTTGTTATGAAACATGTTGCCTTCTCGAAAAGGAGTTTATCCTTGAAGGGGTCAAATGGGAGTAAGATATATCTTGAAGAGGTTCAAGAACCACAAAATACTACTGAGATCAAAGTGAGGTACCTAACAAAGTAGATTCCTTCTTCCACACACCCTATTCAGAACTGGAAGAGTACCAAAGATACCAGAAAGGTATGGACTTGTCACAGAAGATGACAATGAGGTACGATCATAGATGATGATGATCCATTGAATTACTTAACAAAGCTATGAGTAGTAAAGACTCAGAGAAGTGGCAAGAAGCCATGAAATCCGAGATGGACTCCATGTATGAGAACCAAGTATAGACTTTGGTCTCACCACCAAGGCATTAAGCCTATTGGGTGTAAATGGGTCTTTAAAAGAAAAACCGGAGCAGGGGCAACGGCAAGGTAGAGACCTATAAGGCCCGGATTGGTTGCAAAAGGTTTCAAACAAAGACAAGGAGTTGACTATGATGAAACCTTCTCACCAAAGAGTAATGCTCAAGTCCATTCGGATTTTGCTTGTGATCGCACTTACCATGACTACGTAAATCCGCGAGATAGACGTGAAAACGGCCTTCCTCAATGGGAAACTTGAGGAGGATGTGTATATGACACAACCGTAGAGAGGGATTTGTTTCAAAGGATGGAACAAATCAAGTCCGTAAGCTACAACGATTCATTTATGGATTAAAGCAAGCTTCTCGTAGGTGGAACATCCGTTTTGATGAGACAATCAAAGAGTTTGATTTTATCAAAATGAGGATGAACCATGTGTACAAGAAGGTTAGTGGGAGAATACTGTTTCATTCCTTGTATTATATGTTGATGATATATTACCGATAGGGAATGATATTCCTATGCTGCAATCAATTAAAATCTGGTTATCTAAACACTTCTCCATGAAGGACTTGGGAGAAACATCCTATATTTTGAGGATAAAGATCTATAGAGATAGATCTAAAAGGATGCTTGGCTTATCCCAAGGAACGTACATTGACTTGATACTAAAGAGGTTTAGCATGGAAGATTCCAAAAGAGGTCTCATGCCGATGAGCCATGGAATACATCTCTCCAAGAAACAAGCCCCAAAGACACCTGAGGAGAGAAACCGTATTAGTAAGATTCCTTATGCTTCAAAGAATAGGATCTATCATGTACGCAGATGATATGTACTAGACTAGATGTCGCTCATGCACTTAGTGTAACAAGCAGATATCAGTCGAATCCAGGAGAAGAACACTGGAAAGCAGTGAAAAATATCCTAAAGTACTTAAGAAGAACTAAGGTGGGTCTGAATTAAAACTAGACTAGATGTCGTTCATGTATTTCTTGTTCACTTGGTCCGAATTAAAACCAGAGGGCTTCACAGACTCAAGTTTTCAAATGCACCAAGATGACAAGAACTGCTTTGGGGTATGTGTTTACCTTAAACGGTGGCGCAGTTGAGTTGAAGAGTTCCAAGCAAAGAAACAGATTGTCGATTCAAATGATGAGGAGGAGAGTAGTACATAGCCGCAAGTGAAGTCGCAAAGGAAGTCGTTTGGATGAAGAAGTTCATTACCGAACTTGGTGTGGTTTCTAGCATTAAAGGACCAAAGGCCTTTATTCCGCGGACAACACTGGAGTCATTGCGCAAGCTAAGGAACCTGTGTCTCATCGTAAATCCAAACACGTGTCATGCGATGATTTCATTTGATCGAGAGATCATTGAAAAGAGGAGACGTCACCACGAGCGTGTGGACTCTCAAGACAAATATTGCAGATCCATTTACTAAAGCGTTAACACAACAACAGTTTGATTGTCACTTAGAGAAGATGGGTATGAGATACCACGGCGATCGGCTTTTAGTGCAAGTGGGAGATTGAAAGTATTATGCATACAAGCCAATCATGTATGATGATAAAGCATATAATTTGTGTAATCAATCTTATTTATTTATTAATAAAAGAATTATTTATTAAAGGCATTTATTATCTACATGGTGCTTTTTTTAATAATATGTGATAAACCCAAAGTTTTAAGCTAATGCTTTTAGAATCATGATGAGATCATGATAATGAGATCTAAATTTTAGATAGCTTAAAACTAAAAATGTTCCCAATCAATGGATTACTAAAAAGGGATTAATGAATCCGGATAGATTGGTACGTATACGTCGTTGGTTGCTCATTGGATGAGGATGATTGATCTCATGATCATTTGTGTGGAGACACTAAAAGCAAGTATGTAGGTGCTTATTAGAGAATAAGTTCATCGAAGCGTGACTCGCTAAGGAATACCTAATGGAGTTTTACTTACCGTCAATAGGTATTCTCAGTAGTGATAGTAAAAGACAAATGATCCTTAGACTTGAGATCATCATAGTATCTTATATATAATGAATTACACTTTAACTTATTCCTTAAGACTCTTAGAGTATATCAAAGGGTATGCTTGGGTGTAATAAGTTATATATGAAGATAATGAATGATCAATAAAGAATCTACCACTTCTAGTAAAAGGAGAAATGTCCTATGTGATTCGATAAATGACAACCCAGAATCCTTGGTTAAGGTGGAATGAAATTAGAAAGTAGTTTCTAATTTGCATTCATTAGAGTTGTGCATTTAGAATCGAAATACATATAATTAAATAAAATAAGACTTGACAAAGAATTCCATGTCTTATATTTAATCGGGACATCAGATGGTGGAAGGATTGAATTGTCTGCAGTAACTATTTACTCAAAGGTTCTTTTATGATTGATGTTGAAATCTATATTATCCGGAAAGTCGTTGATCGCTAGGGAGGCTTATCCCTATTGTAGAATAAATATTATTTATTTAAATAAATTATTTGTTTAATTTATTTATTTAAATGAGATTAGAATTATTCTAATTGATTTATTCACAACCTAGGGTTTAATATGGAGAACCTAAAGGGTCACACCATAAAAGGAAGAATAATTATTTAAGAAGTTAATGGCATAATTGTAATAATATGTTAAGTATATTTAATTTAATCTATGGTGATAGAATAAATTAAATAGCTTAATATTTATTATTTAATATTTTAGAAATATTAAATATAAATTAATAAGAGGAGTCTTATTAATATTATTACAATTATTATTATTTTAATTTCTAAAAGGTTTAGGAATTAATTTAATATAAGTACTCTCATTTATTCCTAATTGGATTAGGAAGGAAAATTAGTTAAAGGAGTTTAATTAATTACTCCTAATAGGATTAGGGAGCCCATTTAATTAAAAGAGTTTAATTAAATGAATAATACCTTATTTTAATTAAAATAGGGTTACATGATATCTTTATAAGAGGAGTCTTATATCAGATATCTGATGTAAGTAATTCCTAGAGTTGAAGAGTACGCCTTCTTTTTCTATACAGATAGGAAAAACTAGGGCTTGAGCCAATACCCCTTCTTCTTGAAAATTCTTCTTCTTTGGTGGATCACCTCTAGAGGCCATACACTTGGGTGGCTTACATTGATCAAAGGAAGGAATCTACCCGGAGATTCAAGGAGATCGAGGAGAAGTAGGAGGTGAACTCGTGCCTGAGGAAGCTCGTTTCTACAAGGGTATGATTTCATAATTTCTTATTCTTCGTTTAATTAATAATATGCATAAATGATGATCCGGGTAATTGGTTTGTGAAAAAAATTTAAAATCTGATTTTATTTCGCTTCCGCTTATTTTTCAATTTGATTGCTACTTTGATTTTCACAAAACCTAACACCGGGTTTGTATTTGATAGATTCATAACATCTATAGGCTAGAATTTAAAGTTTTTCAAAATCTTGAAAATTTTTAAAAGTTGTCTGACAACCGAATGTCAACCCCATAGATTTCATTATGTTTATGTTTTTGGTTGTTTAAATGTTTGAACATGTAGTATGCTAGGAGGACTTTGATTTGGAATTGAAATCATGCTTAGATCGTGTGTAGATTTCAAGTTATGGAAGGTCAAACTGCGTTGATCGACCATGACTTTGCATTTTTTGGGTAACCCAGAACTTGTTCATCAGTGTCTGACAACAAGTTCATGGACCCAGATCGTACAAGTGTTTGTTTATTTGCTTGTGTTAGTGTTTTAAGGCTATACTATTGTATGTGTACAACATATTCATGCTCTTATATCACTTAGATAAACAAAATAATGAAAATAAATGATGGTCAAACTAGCCTACTCGAACACGAACTCAGTTTTTTAGGTTACCCAAAAAACTTAAAAACACTCCTTCTAACAAGGTTTGACCGGATGCTATCTTATGATTCTGATGTAGTTTGACTAACCTGATGATTGATATATATACTCTGACATGTGGACTACAAACCTAAACAATTAGAACACACTAACAATTACCAGAACCCTTAGATTAATGAGCCTCAAAATGCCTACGCGAAGCTGACTGGGTTTCTGGGTAACCTAGAAAATCCAGAAAGCTCTGACAACAACTTTGAAGGGTCAGATCTTCATAATACATGATTGTATGACTTAGATAATGCTTAATTCATGTTGTATTACATAAAAACTACACGATTATTACAAGACCTTGCCTAGAAACAACAAGATCAGTGAGTTATACTCGGTTAAAGTAGGCACCTTAGAAACTGATTGTCAGTGTTTTTGAGCCTCAAGAACACCTACAGCGACAGAAATCGTCGCTAAAGCCACTAGCGACGGATTTAATTATTTTAGTTTTCTAATTTCCAAAAAATTCATTAAAAATAGAAAATAATTTCTGAAAATTACAAAAATAATTTTTAAAATTATTTTAAGTTATAAAAAATAACTTTTAATAATTTGGCATATTTTTCATAAATATTAGTATTTATTTGAATATTATTGATATTTAATTTATTTAATAAATGCATTAAATAAATTAATTAAAAATGATTTTATTATATTAAAAATCTTTTTAAATGATAATAAGGTATTTAATAATATTTTAAATTATAAAACATAACTTTTAATATTTTAAGGTAAATTTCATTAATTATTTAATATTAATTATATTTAGATTTATATTATAATTATATTAAATAAATTAATTAAAAATAATTTTAATATTATAAAAATCAATTTAAATGAAAATAAGGAGTTAAAAATATTTGAAGTTATAAAATATAACTTTTAATATTTAAAGGATAATTTCATTAATGATTTAATATTAATGATATTAAATTTATTTAATTTTTATATTAAATAAATAGTTTAAAAATGGTTTAATTAATTTAAAAATCATTTAAAAAGGATATAAATAAATTAAAAATATTTTAAGTTATAATAAATGACTTTTAATATTTTGATGAATAATGAATTAATATTTAAATATTAATGGTAATAATTTAAAAATGATTGTAATTTTGTTAAAAATCATTTTAGGGTAGTATTAATTCTTTAAAAGTATTTTGAGTTATTATAAATAACTTTAATAATTTTGCAATGGTTTCATTAATATTATAAATATTAACGATAATAGAATTATTTAATATTTAAATCATTTAATAATGATTCTAGTGTATGAAAAATCATGAAAAATTATAATAATTGTTTAAAAATTATTATAAGTCTATAAAAAATAAAATGACTGATACTTAAATTATTTAAACGAATAATGAGCTACAAAATAAAGTTTTAGACTCGATAATTACCCGATAAAGACGTTGGTACACCAAAATGTTTCAGAAATTGATCTGGACTTAGATATTTGACTAGATACATGTTTGTTTATGATTCAATGACTGATTTAAGTATGTGACAGTGTGATTAGGTTATATGCTCACTGCAAATAGCAGTATTCACTACTACAAAATAGTAAATAGATAACCCATAAAAAACGTTGTGGTTGTTATCCCAGAAATGTCGTGGTTAAGGGTGTCATCTATTTGACATCCTTTATACAATGTTTTTAAAACGTTGTAGTTTGACACATTATACAACGTTTTTTTTTCTTAAAAACCTTTGTAGATTTGTTTTCCATAAATTATTATATGCTTGAAAACGTTGTATATGGTATGATTCCATAACGTTTTTTGGCTTAAAATGTTGTAGTTTAATATATCTGACAAAGTTTAGACACATTTACACAACATTTAGAATGTGTCATCTATTTAGTGTCACCTATATTACCAGTGCACGTGCAATATGCTAATGCCATGATATATAGCTAAAAAAGGTCTAAATTCTCATTTAAATTTAAAGCCAAAATGTATCAACCATTCAAAATACATCCCAATAATACCATTCGTTTATAGTTTCAAATTACTACATCCACAAAATATATACCAAACTATCCATATATACATCTCAAATTTACTTTTCAATATAAATTACTACTATATTGAATTGTGAATTTGATTACATCCACAAAATAAACCAAACTATCCATAAAATTAAGCTACTACCTAAGCATGTGCAAAAAATCCTAGGTTCTCTCAAAATACATACATTCATCTAACCCTGTACATATCCACCGTTAACTCGAGGCTCTATGTGTAGCTGCTAACATACGTTGCCTACTCATCCCGTACTTCGTCAATTTGTTCTTGTGTGTACGTTAATCCATTTGCCTTATCCCACTGAAATAAAAGAATAACAAATTTAGTTAGAAGTAGTACAACTTTAGATGTTGGTTTTTGATACTCCATATAAATTAGTTAAAAACCAAATACTAAGTTCTTCAATTCTAGCAGAACGAAATTCTTCGTCGATTAATGCTCCAGCAATCATCCCCTACTTTCTTGCTTGGACTTATTGCAATCGATGCTCTACAGTGTCCTGCGCCCATCAAACATTGAGAATGTTAACTAATTATATTGATATAGATGATAATCAAATATTCATAATTACAAAGTGGTCAAAGAAAAAGTAATAAAAATCCAAAAATAAAAAATAAAAAAGGTTGGTCACCTTTACAATGAATCTTCTAACATGAACAGTTCATTTATGACCAATTCTATGAATACACATTATTGCTTGCACTTCTACTGTAGGATTCCACCAAGGATTGCTACAAGGTTACACAAACAGATAGGGATAGTCCCTCATCATCCTATCTTCTAACTCGCACGTTGCCTCCTCGACATCGTGGTTACGCCAAAGCACTTTTACAGAAGAAATGACTTTATTCTTTACGGTTTGCTCTTTCCTATCGAGAATTTGGACAGGAATTTCTTCGTACCCGAAATTCTTCTCCACTTGAATAGGTTTATAAGAAATCACGTGTTTGTAGTCGGACTTGTACGGACGCAACACAGATATGTGAAACACGTTATGGATGTGCTCCAACTCAGGTGGTAGTGCAACTTTGTATGCTACTTTGCCCACTCGTTGTAATATCTCGAACGGTCCTATAAATCTTGGACTCAATTTTCCTTTCTTGCCGAAATGGATTTTTCCTTTCCACGTAGATACCTTCAAGAATACAAAACTGTCGACTTCAAATCTCGGTCTTGCCAATACAAGTCTGCTGTACTTCTTTTGGCGATCTTGAGCTGCTACAAGTCTGGCCCTTATCACTTTCACCACATCCGTGATTTGTTGTACTAACTCTGGTCCTAGTATTCGTCGTTCTCCGACTTTGTCTCAACATAATGGCATTCTGCACTTTCTTCTGTAAAGAGCTTCATACAGCGGCATGCCGATACTCGCATGGTAACTATTCTTATACGCAAATTCGACTAAGGGTAGGTGGTTGTCCCAATTTCCCTTGAAGTCCATCACGCAAGTCCTAAGCATGTCCTCTAGCATTTGTATTATTCGCTCACTTTGTGCGTCTGTCTGAGGATGATAAGCAGTACTCAACCTCAACTGTGTTCCCATCCTCTCTTGCAAGCTTATCCAAAATTTTGATGTGAAACGCGGGTCTCGGTTAGAAACAATCGATATCGGCACTTCATGTCGTGAAACAATTTCCTTTACGTACAGACTCGCTAATTGATTTAAACAGAAACGGATCTTGATAGGTAGAAAATGTGCAGAGTTCGTAAGTCGATCCACGATAACCCAAATGGCATCCAAACCTTTCTACGTGACTGGAAGTCCTACCATGAAATTCATCGTAATATGCTCCCATTTCCACTCTAGTATTTCCGACGGTTGTAATTGTAAGACCCCAAATTTTATGAAATAAAAGTATTTAATTTTTCTTATAATTGTTATTCAGTAAATGGTTAAATTGATAAAAAATTAAAGTTAAGGGTGATATATATAAAATTTTCAAAATACGCAAGTGGTTATAAAATACTCATTTTACATTGGGAATATTCGTTTGGTCGTGGAATATTCTTGTTGTTTGGGAATATTAAATACGGCAATAAACCATTTGTGGGCCCCATAATGTAATAATAAGCTGTCGGATGAAGAAAATGACAAGTTTGAGTTTTATAAATAACATCGTAATTGTTACTCAATTAACAATCGTTGAATATACGATGGTTAAAATACAAAGAATGTCTGCTGTGGTCGCACAAAGAAGCATACGGCATTGCATAGTATTTTTAAATTATTGATTCTTACGTAAGAAGACACTACTCAATAATTGTTACGAGAATTACCGCTCAATATTTTATTTTATTGATTCAATAATTGCTACGTTGATATTTTATATTATTGTTGTTTCAATAATTGTCACGCACAAGATTTCCCATTATCGGATCAATAATTCATATTATTTGAATAATATTATTAGATAGCATTATTGGAAATGTCTAGAAAGTTCATCAATGAGAGGTTTGGTCACCTAATCTGGCACCAAGAAGGAGAAATCCTTATCGAAAAGCCCCTCTTTCCGGGAACCACTTAGTTGTCATAATTGTGATTCTGTAATATTATTTGTGAATAATTATTTATTGATTTATATGATAAGAAAATATTTATTTGATGCGGATATAAATGATGAATTTATTTATGTGGTTATAAATGAAGGAATTAATATTGAGGTGTTTTATCAGTATTTAGTCGGATTGGAGGTATTAAAAACTCAAATCAGTGTTCTTAAATCTCAATTGCGTAAGTTATAATTTTAATCCGACCGTTGGATCGTTGTGATTTTTGGATATATTATAAATATATAAGTTGAGTATATGTCCACAAATTTTGAACCGTTAAAAATTAACGTATGATTTGTTATGAATTTTATGAGGTATTGAAAATCATCCGTTTGTGGATTTTGGATATTTTTGGTTTGAAATTTGGAAAAACTTTCTTCTCTAAAGTTGTAGAGAATTCGATTTCGTGTGGAATGGACATAAAATTTATATTTTTCTCGATAAAAATGTGCTATTTTTATGAATTACTGAAGTTTCGGTAAATAAAATAATTTTTATTAAAATTTGGTGGGACCCACTTTTTGGTTGGTGTTGAATGCATGTACTGAATTGAGATTCAAGTGTGGTGGGCTGGTCTTAAATGGCTGGTGCATAGGAAATGAGAAATAATTAATATATTATTTTATTAATTTAGTCTCTTTTGGCGTTCTAGCATTTTCCTATAAATAGGTGCTTATGTTAGAATTGAAAATCACACCAGAAACATAAGTTTTCTCTCTTTCTCTCTCTATATTATCGAGCGTATTTTGTAAGTATTTTAATACTTTGAGAGTTGCTATTCAGTGCAAGGTTCCTTGACTTTACTTTAGATTGGGCCGTAAATACCGCTCTTTTGAGGTAAGGGATTTTAAGGGTTATTATGATTCTTCAGTTTCGTAATTTTTCTGATCTTCAAAAATTCTAGAAAAATTTGAAATGATAATTTGATGAGTTTTCTTGATTGTGTCCAAAAATGACGATTTTTGGATGTATAGATTAAGAGTTATGAGTTTTATGGGAAAAGACTATTTTAAAAGTAAACCCTTATAACTCCTTGTGGTTAACTCCAAAATTGGTAAATTTTTTATTGGGAGTACATCTATATAACATCAGTATACTCTGTAAAATTTGGAATTTTTGGACAAAAGTACAATTTATGATAAATGTTTAAATATTCGGTAGTTTTGGCCATGTGAAAAATAGTAAATGAATTTTAAAAATTTCGAGAAAAATATATGTTCAATATAGGACTATATTCTGCTAAATCTCAGAAAAGAAATATTTTTGAACTGATTTGGTATTTTTCATGAAAATGGACTAGTTTTGAGTAAATGAATTAAATATGTTATTTGAAGTAAAAAAATTGGAAAATAGGATTTTTATGGCTTGAGAATCCTATATAAGGTATATGCAGATTTTTTTGATGAGGGTTTTGGTTATTGGTGATGAAATCTTATGAGTTTGGCATTTTAGGATGATTAAATGCATTAATTAGTAAAGTATAAATAATTAAAATAAATTATTTATATGTTTAAGAAATGATTAAGATATTGTGGTAATATTAATAATATTAGATTATGAGATTATTAAGTGATTTATAACATTTGGATTAAGGTGGTATGAAATCATTGATTTATGAATCTTACTTTTGAAATTAAATGCAGTTGTTGATCATATTGTTTTTATTATCATATATAACATTTTTATAATCCCGGTGACGAAATTTCTCTTTGACTTAAGTGTAAAGATGGGTAGATTATTGGTATGATCGTGACTATGGATTCTCTTTAGCCAGTAGTGCAAAGTTGAATCATGGACTGGTATGATCATGACCATTGAACTTAAAATTGAATATTTATAGCTTAAGTGCAAATGTGAATTGATCAACATGATTATAATTATGGCTTATATAAATTCTGAAATGATTGTATGATTCTTTGAGATATGAATATCTTTGGCCTATAGTGCAAAGATGACCTGTTATTGAAAATCTTTTGGCCCGTAGTGCAAAGATGACTTGTTGTTGAATATCTTTGGCCGGTAGTGCAAAGATGAACTGTTGAGGAATATCTTTGGCCTGTAGTGCAAAGATGATCTGTTGGTGAATATCTTTGGCCTATAATGCAAAGATGAACTGTTAATGAATATCTTTGGCCCGTAGTGCAAAGATGAATTTATTAGTATGATTATGAACATGAACTGTGATTTGGTATAACCATGATCTTAGATATTTCAGGTAAAGACAGGTGATGAAAATTATCTTCGTCCTGGTTGCAAAGAGGAAATTAAAATCACAGTTATGATTATGAGTTATTCATATGATTGTGGACAGGAACTGTTGATTGATATTACAGAGATAAAACATTTTTGGTGGACTTTTAACATGGAGAAGATAATAGACATTATGGTCTATTTGACTCTTCTAATGGATTGCTCGTTCCGCTGCAACTATGGTTGAAAAGTTTTATCATCTACCAAATGTTCTAAATCTCTGATTTATTACTGATGAAGGCTATTGATAATTTAATTATCTTTAGTCATGATATTCTTTACTGAGCTAGTTGTGCTTACCCTTTTGCTTCACAATTCCTTTCAGGTAATAAGAGTGTAGCTGGGTCGAGCGGGGATAACAGGGAAATAGAACGGTGGTCTATAGCTGTTGAGGTTGTCCCTAAATAGTATGGAAATAATTTTATTGAGAACTTTAGATAAGTGTGTCGTATTGTATACGTCATTTGATATTTAATTTTGGTGAACCGAATAGGGTGAGGTGAACCCAACTTTGGAAGGGTGTTTTGCCACTATCATACAAGATGTCTAATGACAAACAACCTCGTGTTATCATAAGACAGGGTTGTGCATATCCACTTGCTGAGTATATCTATAAGCACTACCTATATGATCTTGGAGTTTAGTTGAAACATAATGTTCAATTGCAGACGGTTGAGATAGTTATATATTAAGAGAAGACTCACCATTGGAAGGAACATGACAGTAATCTTCTCGTTTTTCTTTGGGGTCTATTTGATCAACCAAGGATAATTCTCTGGACATATGATATCTATCATAACTTAGATTCATGACCTCCTATGTACGAAGGTTTCCTTGAGCACTTCCCAAAGATTTTAATTTCTAAAACAGTTATTGACTGTACCTTTATGTAATGTATCAATGTGAGGTGTTGTCCATAGTTGGGACATGAGTTACAGTTGGTATTAAAACTCACAGTATATGCATTGTTGTATTTTGCACGACAATTATAGTAATAAAGTTGTAGTTGTTTTTTGTACCATGTATTTGGCGACTTAGAATAGGTTGGATGGATTGGACCTATTTTGGGGGCGTCACAATTGGTATCAGAGCTTAGGGATATGATCTCTAGCGGAGATCCGGGATTAGAACTAGGAGGGGAGAGACAAGTAATATCCTTCGCTAGTGTGTGTCCTACCTAAGCTGAATTTTCTGACTTAAGTTGACAAATTGTGATATATCAATTAACCTTTGTTTTGAAGCTGTATTCTAGAATGATATCTGAAATACAGGAGATGGGCAATGGAGAAATCATGAGGACATGGAAGATGGAATCTGAAAGGAAAGAAAGGTATTCTCAACTCTTCAAAATACCAAGTACGTAAATTTCGGGGATGAAATTTCATAAGGAGGGGAGATTGTAAGACCCTAATTTTATGAAATAAAAGTATTTAATTTTTCTTATAATTGTTATTCAGTAAATGGTTAAATTGATAAAAAGTTAAAGTTAAGAGTGATATATATAAAATTTTCAAAATACGCAAGTGGTTATAAAATACTCATTTCGGTCGGGGAATATTCATTTGGTCGTGGAATATTCTTCAACGTCTTGGGGAATATTAAATGACGCAAGTATGACCATTTGTGGGCCCCATAATAGAATAACTGTCGGATGAAGAAAACAACATGTTTGAGTTTTTATAAATAACAGCGTAATTGTTATCGTTAACACTGTTGGAATACCTGGTGGTTAAAATACATTAATGCGCGTGGTTGCACAGTAGCACACGGTATTGTATAGTATTTTTTGAATTATTGATTCTTATGTAAGAAGGCACTACTCAATAATTGTTACGATAATTCTTTATTCAATATTTTATTTTATTGATTCAATAATTTTGCGTTGATATTTTATATTATTGTTATTTCAATAATTATCAACTGATAGTATTTTCCATTATCGGATCAATAATTTATATTATTTGAATAATATTATTAGATAGCATTATTGGCAATGTCTAGAAAGTTACATCAAGTAGAGGTTTGGTCACCTAATTGCGCTACCAAGAAGGAGAAATCCTTATCTGAAAAGCCCTCTTCCCGGGAACCTGGTTGTCATAATTGTGATTCTGTAATATTATTTGTGAATAATTATTTATTGATTTATATGATAAGGAAATATTTATTTGATGCGGATATAAATGATGAATTTATTTATGTGGTTATAAATGAAGGAATTAATATTGAGGTGTTTTATCAGTATTTTGTCGGATTGGAGGTATTAAAAACTCAAATCAGTGTTCTTAAATCTCTATTGCGTGAGTTATAATTTTAATCTGACCGTTGGATCGTTGTGATTTTTGGATATGTTATACATATATAAGTTGAGTATATGTCCACAAATTTTGAACCGTTAAAAAAACGTATGATTTGTTATGAATTTTATGAGGTATTGAAAATCATCCGTTTGTGGATTTTGGATATTTTTGGTTTGAAATTTGGAAAAACTTTCTTCTCTAAAGTTGTAGAGAATTCGATTTCGTGTGGAATGGACATAAAATTCATATTTTTCTGATAAACAGGCTATTTTCTATGAATTACTGAAGTTTCGGTAAATAAAATAATTTTTATTAAAATTTGGTGGGACCCACTTTTTGGTTGGTGTTGAATGCATGTACTGAATTGAGATTCAAGTGTGGTGGGCTGGTCTTAAATGGCTGGTGCATAGGAAATGAGAAGTAATTAATATATTGTTTTATTAATTTAGTCTCTTTTAGCATTCTAGCATTTTCCTATAAATATGTGCTTATGTAAGAATTGAAAATCACACCAGAAACATAAGCTTTCTCTCTTTCTCTCTCTATATTATCGAGCGTATTTTGTAAGTATTTTGATACTTTGAGAGTTGCTATTCAGTACAAAGTTCCTTCGGCTTTACATTTCGATCAGAAATACTGCTCTTTTGAGGTAAGGGATTTTAAGGGTTATTATGTTTCTTCAGTTTCGTAATATTTCTGATCTTCAAAAATTCTAGAAAAATTTGAAATGATAATTTGATCAGTTTTCTTGATTGTGTTCAAAAATGACGATTTTTGGATGTATAGATTAAGAGTTATGAATTTTATGGGAAAAGAGTATTTTAAAAGTAAACCCTTATAACTCCTTGTGGTTGACTCCAAAATTGGTGAAATGTTTATTGGGAGTACATCTATATAACATCAGTATACTCTGTAAACCCTTATAACTCCTTGTGGTTCCCAGATCATCACAATCTACTTGACGGTAAGTTAATCCGGTCGTTCAACTGGAGCAATTCTGAGTGGTGCCTTTCCTGAGCCCTGGGGAATCATTCTTCTCACGAGTCCAGTAATCAAACACCGACAGGATAGCCTCCTGGTGGAGGGACCACACAACATACATTCATATACAACGTGTCTCACCGTTTATGCAAAATGATGACATGTGCAAAGCACTAATATCACAGATAGATATTTAGCAGTGCAGTAAATAAAGATGCATTCGTACACATTTATCAGAAATGTAAATGCAACATTCACACACAAGCATATAACAATTTTGAAAAGCTTGAAATAGCGGCTTAAGCCCTCTTACTGGAGTCCCCAGCAGAGTCGCCACCTTTCGACATCGGGATTTTTTGAATGTCCCTTTTCGTTACTTGTTCTTTGGTGTTCTCATGTTAATGTGTTTGAAAAAACAAGTGAAAAAGGTCCGACATGTATAATGTCAACGATTTGACTTTAAGAGTCACCAGTTGGTGTATTTAACTGGTTGCATCAATGCAACCAAAAATGTTTGCACATTGACCCAGTGTTTTGACACTGCTAGACGGGTCTGTGAAACCGAGATTCATTTTGGGTCCGGGGGCTTGATTATGCAGAGGGAAGGTGTTAGGCACCCCCCGACATCCGTGTTACCTTGGTGACCGCCACTTTTTAAAGAAATTATTATATGAATATGTGAGTTTGTGTGTGTGTGGATCATTCTGCAGTTATTTGAAAGTAGTGCGAGGCCTCGTTCACACCTATATACAAAGGGTTTGAATTTATAGAAAAATTCAGTTTTAACCACGATATAGCAATGACGTTTTGTAAAAGAGGTTTTTCAAACCTTATGCTCAATAGGAAATGAGACCTTTTCATACATCCTTTTTATTATTAAATGTTCGGCTTGTTTGCTTTTATGTTCGAGATGTGAAGCATTCTTGAGAAAATAATATACAATAGTGCCGAACTCCTCATGGGCATGACAGCCATCCAAGGAAATTCAAACACTGTAAAATAATGTACAGGCTGCTTACAGCTGAAAAATGTCCATCATGGAAACCAGTAAGCATGATATATATATAAACATGATCAACAATTATATATATGTATATATATAAAAGCGATTAAACGCACTGGATGTAAATCCAGGCTCATCAGATATGTTTGACAATAGTTATATATATATATATATATATATATATATATAGTAATTAAACACACCGGATATAAAATCCAGGCTCATCAGACAAAGTCTGACCATAGGTTTTATATATAAGTATATATATATATACATATATATATATAAGCAATTAAACGCTCCAGACCAAAGTCTAGGCTCAATCGAGGCATAACTCGATAATGTTAGTCCATATATGAAATATATACATATATAAGTATATATATACAGACAGAAATGAAAACCACGAACCGAAGTTCGAGCAAATGCACATAACACGACTCTCAATGTGTATAACAGTGTGTGCTGATATGAGAAGAAGGTTTTATAGAATATAAGAAGGCTTATAGTGGACTGCCAAAGTAGACTTCTATGACTTTAAATGGATAAACACTCATCTCCCGCCGGCAGTCGCAGTTATACCTGTAGCTGGTCGTGGTGCATCTGAGCCTCAGGGTCCCGTCATCTCGTAGTACGTGCACTCATGCCATGTAATGTATGTTCGAACTTACAAAACTTCAATCTGAGCATTCGAACGAGGTATATCTGACCTTCTTTGGATCGCTTATGTCGAGAGTTACGCAATGACATGGATTAGAGGTTGTATGAAGTTAGGAAGAGGGGTCTATGCCCATGGTCTTCAAGCTTCAAATTCTATCCAAAAGTACTGTCACACGTAATAGTCACTCGGGATTGTCAATCCTCGGTTCTTGTGGGCAAATTTTTGGATGTATGTATGTATGAAGTGTTGAGACGACGTGCCATTGTAGAAGGAACAAGATGACGTTTGACTCCTCGCCGGGGTTATCGTCGGTTTGAGTTGAAAGTAGACGTTGCTCAGGGTTACAGCTGAGATTGGACTACTTGTTGGTATGCCGTGATATCATCTTGTTGAGATAGTAAGATGACGTTATGACTCCTCACCGGGGTTATCGCCGGTTTAAGCGGAAAGCAGACGTTGCTCAGGGTTACATCTGAGATTGCGCTGCTGCTTGTTTGTAT
Organism: Panax quinquefolius; assembly: GCA_020205615.1. NCBI lineage: Eukaryota > Viridiplantae > Streptophyta > Magnoliopsida > Apiales > Araliaceae > Panax > Panax quinquefolius. Next base: position 81,048,873 of record CM035152.1, read on the forward strand.
GTCTCACTGTCATCTGTGGGTGTTCCTGTATGCCCGTTGTTATCTCCGGGTGTGAGGTGTGTGTGCCTCGACAGGATGTCTGTGGTTGAAGCTGATTGCATATGTTTGAATCAAGTATTTTCGGGGTTATCGCCAGAACTGCAATGGCATCTCTTGGGTCTATCACCAAGGATGGGGTTTCTACTCCCAGTGTTGTTTCTGGGACTGGAACTGAGCGTCGCGGTGTTATCGCCAAGATAGAACTGTCCTTTCCGGTGTTGTTGTCGGTCTTTTGATTTGCATATCTCGGGGTTATCTCTGAGATTGGAAATGACATTCCCGGTGTGTGTTCCGGGGTTTGAGATGATGTTCCCGGTTTGTGTTCCGGGTTAGAGCTGAACTTCCGGTAGTATCCGGAATGGATGTAAGCCGTCTTTCAGGGTTATCTCCAAAAGACGAATCTACCCTCCTGCAATGTTAGTAATAGGAGCGTAGAAAATTTTGAGTGTCTACAGTTATGCTATCTTTTGTAATAACTAGACTTTATTAGGATAATGATGATATATATTAATTATCATGTAATGAATGTTTAAAGGTTTCATGCTTGGGATTGAAAACTCTGATAATATGTAAATTAAATTTTATAATCTATATTATTGTTATTATTATTAGTAATATTCCGGTCATAGAAATGATATCGTGAAGCACTGAGTTCGGGTTTCAAGTACCTGAATTTGGGGACGTCACATCATGGTATCAGAGCTATAGGGTTAGAAACCTTAGGTGGGATAGACCTTAGGCTATAACCATAGGATAGAGGGAAACGTTGAAAATATAAACAACTCATATAGAGTTTAAAAAGAGATGAATTAGATAAATTCATCGTCAAACCAACTAAAAGATAACCTATACAAAATTATTGTTTGTTATGTGTATAAATTATATGCTAATCAGGATAATTTATGTGTGTAGATGTCAGGTGAAAAAGGATTAGGATACCCTCGAATAATAAAGAAGGAGCCGATATCAAAGCCAATAGCTGAAATAGAGGCTCAAAGTGAAAACAACCTCGATGATGTGGTTATTGTGGAAAATGTTGTACCAGATCCAGAAATGGTGGAACTGTTAGACAGTGATTTAGACACTGAAGTTGGAGCTGATCAAGCATCAACTGAAGTGCAAAATCTGTGGGACCATGTTTCCTCTTTGGAACAGTTGTGTGAAATAGAAAAACTACTAAATAGTCAACTACGGAAAGCATTAATAGAAACAATGGAAGAATAAGATAAGCTTAAAATCCAAATTGACTAAATGGGAGCTAAAAGCAACAAGTCAGGTGCAGCTCTGAACAAGAAGGGAAAAAGAAAAATGAAAGATCGTGATCCTAATAACAACCAAGGGAACTTTAACCAAATAGAAAGGTGTGCAAATTGTGACAAGAAACATAAAGGCGTGTGCAGGAAAGGAGAGAATGTTTGCTACAATTGTGAACATGAGGGACATTTCTCTCCTCAGTGTCCCAATCCAAAGCAATGTGTCTGTTTTATTTGTAGGATAGAAGGTCATCAGGCAAAGGGTTGTCCAAGATCAAGAAAATGGCGTAGTGAATAGGTAGTATAGGTTCTGTGTTATAGGTGTGTTTAATGTAATATGTGTGATAAGTATGTCTATGTAACGTAATATTCCCAACTTTTGTATAAGTTAAAGCCGTAAATCCCGACTTTTGTGGTCATAGAGGGATAGCAGTATGGGCTATGTTATGAAAATTACTTTGAATCAATGAAAATGAACTTATGTTGAGTAATAAAACAAGTTTAATATAATAAACTTATGTGATAAGGTTTAGAATATAAGTTAAATTATGTTTTATTTAACCAGATAATGCTGCCAAGACGACAAACTCGAAATCAAAGGGCAGAAGAATCTGTCAATAATGCTAGGGGACAACAACCAGATCCAATGTAGCAATTTGCAAACATGGTAGCTCAGGCAATGCAACAAGGAATGCCAGCCGCAGGGAACCAGCAGGACAACCGCTTGGCAAACTTCAAGGTTGTAGGCCCGCCCGAATTCAAAGGGATAACTGACCTTATAGAAATGCAGACTTGGGTTAAGGAGATTGAGAAGGCGTTTGTAATAGCTAGGGTAGCTGAGGGGCAAAAAACCGCTTTTGCCACCTACATGATGAAGGGTGAGGCAAATATTTGGTTGGAAGCGAATCAGGTGAGGGCAGGAGAAGGTGTAGTTGCCTGGGATAGGTTCAAAACTTTATTTTTCGAAAACTATTTTTCATCTAGTATGCAGGCTAGGATGGAGGTAAAATTTCTGGAGTTGACGCAGGAAAATATGACTTTTGCAGAGTATGCCGCAAAATTTAATGAGTTGGCTAGGTTCGCCCCGCATCAAGTTAATACAGAGGCTAGAAAAGCAAGGAGGTTTGAGTTGGGATTAAAACCCTGGCTCTACAACAAGGTGGCAGTGTTGCAGATCCCTACTTTTGCAGCACTGTTGGAAAAAGCGATTATTACTGAGGAAGGGAGTGAGGCTATGAGCCTCTATAACAAGGAAAGAAGGAACAAGGGTAAGGTTGAGGGAGCTTGGAAGGTGGAAGCAAATACTGGGAATAGAAGTTAAAAGAGGAAGGGAAACAACTTTGGAAATGTGCAGGTGAAGCAGGAAGGTGTAAAGAAGAAGCCGATGGTGCAATGTGGGAATTGTGGGAAGAACCATTTGGGGGAATGTCTGAAAGGTAAATTTGCATGTTTTAAGTGCGGACGGCAGGGCCATATCTCTCCCAACTGCCCCAATCCTAGAATAATTAGTGGGTGTTTTCTGTGTGGATTGAAGGAGCATAAGGTGAAGGACTGTCCGGAAAGGGGAACGGAGGAAGGAAGTGTGAACATGGGGTAAAGCGACGGAACTTTGGCGATCACAGGACCAACATCATCCAGAAAGCTGACAAAATCTACTGCAAGGGTCTTCAATATGACAGTCCAGGACACGGTGGCAGTTGGCAATGGAACTCCAGGTATTATTCGTATAACTTTTATTTTCTTATACATAATTTTCCTCTATACAGTAAATTATTTTATAAATAAATTTTGAAGGAGGAATTTGAGTTCTTTTAGAAATAAAATTTCCGTTTAATCAGTCAGACAAGTTTTATGTTGAAAAGTTAAAGATCAATTCGATCAATTATGATTAAGATCTACTTGCAATGATTGTGTATGCTATTTTACCCTGGTATGTATAGGTTTTAAAACGGTGATTCCGGGGACGAAATCTTTATAAGGGAGGGTGAATGTAATAACCCGATATTTTCTATATAAATAAATCTAAAATTTTGCGTATAAATTTTTTTTTTATTAAAATAAATATGGGGAAATATGTGTCAAGATAATGTGTGTGTGTGTTTTTATATATATATATATATATATATATATATATATATATATATATATATATATATATATGTGTGTGTGTGTGTGATAAATAAAATATATTTATTACATGAATAATTATAAATAATTTTATTTTAGAATTATTGATTATAATAAATTATATTTTTATAATAATTAATTTTAATGTAGAAATGTTTTATTATTTATTATTCAAAGAAAATATGATATTATATTATTTAAATAATATATGGAATGATTATTGTGATTATTATAATTATTATTTATTTCTATAAAATTTAGCTCAGATTATTAAGTTAAGTATTTTAACTTAAATAATAATGTTGTTCATGCAAGGTAAATCAGATATGGAATCCAAACCCTAATTCTCATTTTGGAACAAGGAATGATAATAATAATATAATATTAATTATATTTTGATTTTTCAATGTTATAAATATGTACTGTATATGTGGACCGATAATGGTTGGTCAATTATGGTGTTATGTGATAAACCCTAGTATTACTGTGTGAAACCCTTAATTTAAAATACAAATAAGAGTTCAAGATTGTTGGGTAATCGGGATAATGTGATTAATATCTGATATTATAAATATAAATGCTAATTAGGTAAACCTTAATTATTGACTCGAAATCCTAATTGTGAAATTAAAACCCTAACCGATAATTAGGAACCCTAACAGACAAATTGGGAAACCCTAATTGTTAATTAGCGAATTTTAAACCCTAATGATCATGCATAATGTAATTAGAAAGCGTAATTATAAATTGTTAACCCTAATTATTAAATTATTAATCCTAATTATTAAATTATTAACCTTAATTATCAAATTCGTGCCCTAATTGATAAATTAGTGATCTTAATTATGATTAGTAAATCCTTAAACCTAATTTTTTAAGTTGATGTAATTAGGAAGCATAAACTAATTTAGCAATCCTAATTTGTGAGTTTTAGAAACTAAAATTTCTATTTTTTTTGCCTTTTAGAAATCTTTAAATGCTAATACACAAAACCTTAGGGTTAAACCCTAAGGGTTTGCTAAGTTACTAACATGCCATTAAAATTGTATGTCAAATGACCATTGTGCCCTTATTGCATTATTGGTTTTAACTTGTCAAACTTGCAAAACCTTTAGTGGTTGAACTACCCTGTGTATAGCCATATGCTACAAACTCTACAATTCAGCCAATTTCAAGCCAAGTCCATTGCATACATGTATTATATAAGATCAAGAGAGAGAAAAAGTGTACATTATTGTTCATTTTCTCCTTTATACTCAACCAACTCTCTCTCTCTCTCTCTCTCAAAACCCACGAATTCTCTTAGCATATCAGTCCTTGAATCAAGCCCCACTCACTCCTCTAACAGATCATAAGCATAGAATCAAGATTTGTTCATAGAAAGGTATAAAACCGTACTAAGAATCTGACCGTGATTTATGTGTTAAATGTTATGATTTTGTGTTAAAACATGTTGTATATGGTGTCTAATAATGATTTGGGTTGATAGATGTTAGATCCATAAAATCTATAAGCTCAGATCTTGAGTTTTACAAAATTTGGAAAATCATTAAAAAATGGTCTGACAATGAATGTCAGAACCTATAGATTTCATTCTATGTAATGATTTGGTGTTTTGAAAGTTTGTACTTGTAGTATGTAATGTTGTCTTTGATATGGACTTGAAATCATGTATATAGCAGATCCAGGTTGTAAGATATGGGTGGTCAAAACCCGTTGACTGACCATGACTGAACAAGTTCTAGGTAACCCAGAACTTGCCCAGATTGGTCTAACAAGAGGTTTGAAGGCCTGGATCTGACAGTGTGTTGGTTGTTTGTGCTTGTCTTTAGATCTAAGCTGTAATATGTTGTTTATACTACATGATTATGCCTTAAAATCTCCTAGCTATCAAAAAGGTGAATCTTAGTAGAAGGTCAAACCAAGCCGGACGAGCATGAAAGCCGTTTTCTGGGTAACCCAGAAAACGCTTGAACATGTAGTCTGACATGGTTTGACCGGCATGGATCTGTCTGATATGTTGTTGTTATTGTGATGTTTTGTGATAGATCTACTCTTTTACATGTTGGCTACACACTGCAGCTTTTAAATCACTCAAACATTACATATCTTTCAAGTTGTGGAAGCCCAAAGTGGACAGTAGTTGAACAGCAGATCGCAATGGCACAGAAGGACAACGAGATTCAGGATCGAGATGAACGTCTAAATAATGTCGAAGAGAAGCTGATCCGCACTGAAGAAGAGAAAGAACAAATGACAGCGGAGATTGCAGAGATGAAGAACAAGTTGAAAGAGGAATCTACTAAGAGGGCAAGAGCCGAAGACGTGTACGAGGAAGCTTATCAACGAGTCGGGATAGCAGAGAGAGGCACAAATAAAGAGGATCAAGATGGAAGAAATGAATAGTGTTTTCAACACCGTGATCAATTGAGTTCAAGATAGGGTCATGAGTTATCCTATTCAGTTCGAGACGCTACCATCGTACATATTAGATCGCCGAACAATGTTCTGAATTATGGAAGAAGAGCGTCGTAAGGCTATGCAACATTTTAATAGGACGTCATAAATGAAATTATTATGTGATTGAGATGTAAATAAGATGTAAATCCCGGGTATGATATAACCAATGGGATATGATGAAGATGTAGTTGTCCTGAAACTTTTGTAGTTCAGGAAAGTAATGTAAATAGCAACGATGATATTGTTCTTATGTTTTCTAAAAGGTTATGAATGAATAAAAGTTATTATTTTTATTCAAAGTGTTATGTGATACGTGATAATCTTGTATAGTGTGCAAATTAAGTAGTAAATACTTAGAAGATTGAATAGAATCTAATGAGTAGATTTTAACAAAAAATGCCTCCAAGACGTCAACCACGACAAAGGACTCCTGAGAATAACAACAATGTTGAGGTTAATCCAGTTCAGCAATTCGTAACGCTACTGATAGGAGCGTTGCAAAATCAGCCACAGAATCAAGCTGCGACTTTTAAGGACTTCAAGGCAGTTGGGCCACCAGAATTTTGTGGGTCCATGAATCCGGTTGAAGCACAAACCTGGATCATGGGGATAAAGAAAGTTTTTGACGTTGCTAGGGTAGGGGATAACCAGAAGACTACTTTTGCAACATTCATGTTGAAATCAGAGGCTAGTTATTGGTGGCAAGCCAATAAAACTCGAGGAGGTCAAGGGGTAATGACTTGGGATAGATTTAAGGAGATATTCTTCGAGACCTGTTTCCCATAAAGTTCAAAGAATTAGATGGAAGTGCAGTTTCTAGAGCTAAAATGGAGCACAATGTCAGTGTTAGAATATATAGCAAGGTTCAACGAGTTAGCAAGGTTTGCACCATATCAAGTGAATACGGATGAGCGCAAAGCAAGGAGATTTGAGCAGGGACTGAAGCCCTGGTTATACAGCAGAGTCTCACTATTCTAGTTAAAGACATTTACAATAGGGCTTGAGAAGGAAATTCTTACTGAGAGTGGAGGCGAGGCTGTAACAAAGCACAACCAAGAGCAGAGAAAGAAGAAGAATAAGGGTGAAGCTAAGAATGGTGGTGGTAATAGTGGAAATGGTAACAATAATTTGAAGAGGAAGTGGACTGCAAATGCGGGAGCTGGAAATCAGCAAGGTAACCAGCAGAAGAAGAAGATTGACGCATGTGCTACATGTGGGAATTTTCACATGGGTATGTGCTTAAGGGGAAAGCGGATATGCTTTAACTATGGTTAAGAGGGTCACATTGCCCCAAATTGCAATCAACCCAAGAAGAATGCTTGCTACACCTGCGGGTCGAAGGATCATTTTGCTCGCGAGTGTCCAAGGAAGAAATCTGGTGAGGCAATTGGAAGCAAGGGAAGTGGCGGTGGAGGTACACTGACTATTGTTGGACCAACATCATCAAATAAGCCCACAGCCAGAACCTTCAACATGACAAAGGCACGGAGACGCAGTGCGATCAAAAGATGTCGTGTCAGGTATTATCCCAATCAATGATATAAATGAATATGTATTATTTGATTTGGGTGCTACTTGCTCGTTTATATCTGATGAATTTGCTAAGAGGTTAGAAATACCTAGTGAAGAGTTGAATTTCCTTTTAAACGTAGAAATTGCGAATAAGGAAGTGATTCTTGTTAGGTTCTTATACAAGAATTGTGAGGTGAACATTAAGGGGAATGTTATGAAAGTAGATTTAATCCCGATAAAACTTGGAGAGTTTGACGTTATATTGGGAATGGATTGGTTGTTCAATTATGGAGCGATAATTGATTGCCAAAAGAAGTGTGTAAACCTTATGACTCCGTCAAAGGTAGTTTTTCACAGTAGCAAATCGCCTAGACAAGCAAGGTGTCTGACGGTTATGCTGGCCAAGAAGTTGTTGAGTTAGGGCTGTGTAGGGTACTTAGCCTACATAGTCGATACTCAAAAGAAGAAGGGTGTAAAACTAGAGGAGATACCAGTGGTTAGGGAATTCGTAGATGTGTTTCCAGAAGATTTGTCAAGACTTCCGCCTGACCGAGAGATCGAATTCGTGATCGACTTAGCGCCATAGACTGCTCCGATATCGAAGACCCCGTACAGAATGGCTCCGGTAGAGATGAAGGAACTGATGGTACAACTGCAAGAACTATTAGATATGAAGTAGATTCAGCCAAGTGTGTCACCGTGGGGAGCACCGGTGTTATTCGTGAAGAAGAAGGATGGGTCCATGCATCTTTGCATTGATTATAGGGAATTAAACAAAGTCACTATTAAAAACAAGTATCTATTGCCAAGAATAGATGACTTGTTTGATCAATTAAAGGTGTTAGATATTTCTCAAAAATAGATTTGAGAAGTGGGTATCACCACCTAAAAGTAAGGAAGGAGGATGTACCGAAGACGACATTCCGAACTTGGTATGGACATTACAAATTTTTGGCGATGTCTTTTGGTTTGACAAACACCCCTGCAGCGTTCATGGATTTGATGAACAGGGTATTTAAACCATTTTTAGACAAATTTGTGCTGGTATTTATCGATGACACATTGGTGTACTCTAAATCTCAAGAAGAACATGCAGAACACTTATGTCTGACACTGAAAATGCTAAGAAAAGAAAGTTGTATGCGAAATTCTCTAAATGTGAATTTTGGCTGGAACGTGTACAATTTCTTGGGCATGTAATCGACAAGGATGGAATTTCAGTGGATCCATCAAAAGTCGAAGCCGTGATAAATTGGGAACATCCAAGAACTCCATCAAAAGTGAGAAGTTTCTTGGGATTGGCAGGGTATTACAGACGGTTTATTCAAGATTTTTTTAAGGTTGCCATTCCGTTAACAAATTTGACTAGAAAATCTGTAAAATTTGTTTGGATGGAGAAGTGTGAAGAGAGTTTTTAAGGAATTGAAGAAGAGGCTCAGTGTGGCACCTGTGTTGTCATTACCAAATAATATAGGGAATTTTATGGTGTATAGTGATGCTTCACACAAAGGATTGGGTTGTGTCCTTATGCATAATGGCAAAGCCATTGTGTATTCATCAAGGTAATTGAAAGACTGCAAGAAAGGGTATCCGACTCATGATTTAGAGTTGGCGGCAGTAGTACTTGCTCTGAAAATATGGAGACACTATCTCTATGGAGAAAAATATGAGATTTACACAGACCATAAGAGTTTGAAGTATATTTTCACTCAAAAGGACCTGAACATGCATCAAAGGGGGTGGATCGAATTGATAAAGGATTATGATTGCGAGATCTTTTATCATCCGCGCAAAGCTAATGTGGTTGAAGATGCTTTGAGTAGGAAAGGCCGAGAAAAGTTGATGTTGTTAACCGATAAGGAGGAGCTCATTTCAGCAATGGCAAGGCTAGAGTTGGAAATCAAATTTCCAAAAGAATTTGATGAAAGATTATACCAGATGGAAGCTAGTTCAACTTTGGTGGACAGGATGAAGAGCGCACAACTATAGAATGAAGAATGCAGAAAAATAAGGGAAAGTGTGGTCGAGGGTAAAGAAGTGAAGTATAGGCTTGATACTGAGGGAATGTTAAGGTTCGAGGGACAAATTTGGGTTCCAGAAGTACAGGATATTAAAGAAGAAATCTTGAAAGAAGCTCATAACTCAAGATATTCGATTCATCCGGGAAGTACGAAAATGTATCAAGATTTGCGGTGATATTTTTGGTGGCCAAATATGAAAGAGACGTTGCAGAATGCGTTGTAAAGTGCTTGACATGTCAGAGAGTGAAAGCCGGGCATCAAAGACCAAGCGGATTACTTCAACCGTTGTAGATACTGGAATGGAAGTGGGAGCATATCATAATAGATTTTGTGGTAGGTCTTCCAACGACTCAAAAAGAATACGATACAATATGGGTGATAGTGGATAGATTAACAAAATCAGTACACTTTTTGCCAATAAAGATTAGGTTTAAACTTAATCAGCTGGCAAAGCTATATGTTAAAGAGATCGTGATGAGATATGGAGTTCCAGTATTAATAGTATCAGATAGAGATCTGAGGTTCACATCAAATTTCTGGAAGAGATTACAAGAATGCATGGGAACGCAACTGAAGATGAGTACAGCATATCATCCGCAAACTAATGGTCAAAGCGAATGAACAATCTAGACGGTAGAAGATATGCTTAGAGCGTGCATCATGGATTTCAAAGGAAACTGGGATGATCATCTAACGTTGGTGGAATTTACATACAACAATAGTTACCATACAAGCATTGGCATGCCGCCGTACGAGGCATTATACGGTAAGAAATGCAGAACTCCACTATGTTGGGATGAAGTTGGTGAACGTCAACTGTTAGGACCAGAACTGGTGCAACAGACTGCTGAAGTTATCAAACTCATCAGAGCAAGACTAGTAGTTTCTCAAGATCGACAGAAGAAGTATGGTGATCAACACAAGCATAATCGCGATTTTGAAGTAGGAAATTTTGTTTTCCTGAAAGTTTCTCCTTTGACGGAAAAAATTTGTTTTGGCAAGAAAGGTAAGCTAAGCCCAAGGTTTATTGGACCTTTCGAGATTCTACGAAGAGTGGGAGAAGTAGCTTATGAAGTAGCTTTACCTCCAGAGTTAGAACATGTGCACAACGTTTTTCATGTGTCGGTGTTGCGACCATATAAACCCGATTACAAACATGTGATCAAATATGAATCGTTGAAATTCAGTAAAGATTTGTCTTGTGAAGAGATTCTTATCCAGATAGTTGATAGGAAAGAACAAGTGCTCAGGAATAAGGTGATACCTTCTGTGAATGTGATATGGAGGAACCACAATGTTGAAGAGGCTATGTGGGAACTCGAAGCTGAAATAATGAAGAATTACTCCGAGTTATTTGTTTAGTCTGTGTCTTCAATTCTGGGGACAAAATCTTTGTAAGGAGGGAAGAATGTGACGATTTGATTGTTTGAGTTGTGATTTTGGGGACAGAATCCTTGTAAGGAGAGAAGGATGTAACATTCTGGAATTTCAAATTGTAATTTTAAATATTTATTGAATTATATAAATATTTATTTGAGGTGTTTATTGTTGAATAAATATTTTATTGTTGTGATTGTTGTTAGTAAATTTTATTTGATGTGATTGTCATTATTAAATATTTATGAATTGATAATATTCTAAATTAAATTAATTTATAATTTAGAGAGTTGTAATATAACATGAGATGTTATATTGTTGTTTTAATAATTTAAAGTGGTATGTTAAATTATTAAATAAAATTATAATGAGATTGTAATTTTGTGATATTTGTTTAAGTGGAATATTTATTTAAAATATAGTATGTGTAATTAATTTATTTGATTAGTGTGGATATGGAAATCCAAATAAATAATATGTGGTTATAAATCATAAACTAAATTGTTTATTAAAATAAATTAAAGGAGTTTAATTTAGTTTTGCCAAACAGGGCTTAAGGGTATTAAGTCTTTAAATTTTAAAGAGTTTTGCCAAACAAAGCCTTATGGCTTTTAGATTTTTTTTTTAATTTTTGAATTTTTAAATAATATAAATAAATTAAATTAAATAAATTAATTAATAAATAAAATATAATTATAACCTAAACGTTTATTTTATAACTGATATTCTAATAAGTGTGCGTATTAAGGTTTATTAGTTTTTTTTTATTTTTACGCTTGATTATCAGTTGGTCTTACGCATAACTTAGTTGCTAAGCCTACGAAGAAAACTTGAATGAGTTTGAGAGAGGATTCTTGAGTTTTTTCAAAGCAATTCCAGTGGTTAGCAAGGATTTTAAAGCAACAAAAGGTTTTTTTACATAACGTCAATGATATTATATATATATATATATATATATATATATTCTAGTCGTACTATCCGTGCCTCCGGCACTACGTACGAAGGGGAGGAGAGATTGCTGGTGCTAGAGAATGGAAGAGGCAGAGGGCAAGCTCAGGAGGAGGAAGAACGGAAGAGGATCTGAGAGTGAGAGAGATCAATTTTTTATCTTTTGAAGTTAAAGGGGATATAATGGACGGTGAGATTTATCCCAAACTTTGGACGATTCTGATCATTTATTAGGGTGAATGAGAAATTCAAAATAAGTTGTGTTTTGTTAATTAGATGTATATGTGTTTCACGGTAAAATTTTCTAATGTTCTGTGAATTCGATTTTTTCTGGAATGGTTGCTTTGCAACTGAATTATTACAATTGTAAGTAGTTGTAATGTTAAAGTTTATGTTTAGATAAGAATTTGTATGCTAATTACAGTTTAAAAGGGGAGAAAAGTATTACAGTGTATATATTTGTCATATGGCTTGTGTAAGTACCAATTTTGGTGGATAATTCGTATGCTAAACTGTAAATTGAGTCTTGTTTATGCTAATTCGTTAAGAAACAAAGAGAACGTAGTTTGAATGAAGTAATTCGGTGTAGAATGGTAATCACAGTGATAATTTTTGTGAAAGAACTCAAAAATGGAGTTTTTATATGAAAATAAGGAATTTGAAGATTTAAATTAGGTAAATTTGTTGTTAAATTGTTGTATGTTGATGAATATGTGAGGAAACATGTTTGTGATAGTTTTATAGCAATGGTATATGTTAATTTCATTGTTTTATGGGTGAAATTCATGTTAGTTGGGCTAAAAATGGCTACTGTTCATTTCTTTACGGTTACATACGTACTTGGTTGTAATTACAAGATTTGGTGCTAAGGCGAGTAAACCAGTACCTTGTTACTCAGGCCCCGAGCTTAGGTATGACTTGGTGTGCCGTACCTATCTGAGGCGATGGTTTCACTTTCATCTGCAGACCTTGGAGACCACTATGACATAGTTTAATGATGTGTTAAAGTAACAAACATGTAATGGGGAGGCTAAAACAGAACCGTGTCATGTCATTGATAATTTCAAGTTGTAAAAGGATTTATAAGTAATGAACGTGGTATGTTATAACTTAGTGTACACAATGAATGTTAGATAAGTGTTGTGAAGTGTAAGACCCCGAAATTTTTTAAATAAAAAGGAATTTCCTTTATTTATTATTTTGAAATAGTAAGGGTGGATTTGATTAATGTGGTTAGTTATGGGTAAAATCATAAATATTTTAAATAAGCAAGTGGTGATAAAATATTCATTATTATCGGGGAATATTCGTTTGGTCGTGGAATATTAAATCTTTGTCGGGGAATATTAAATACTTGCAGTAGCGATCTCTTTATGGGCCCCATAATGTGAAAGCGATTGGATGAAGAAAGCGACAAATATAAGTTGTTTATAAATAGCTTGGCGTAGTTATTCACAATTATCTTTGTTGGAATACCGTTGGGTTTAAAACACACTAATCTGGCGTTGTTGAGCAGTAGCTTTGCAGTATTGCACCAATTATTGATTCTTACGTAAGAAGGCACTACTCAATAATTATTACATGTAATTCTTATTCAATATTTTATTTTATTGATTCAATAATTCTTTGCATTGATATTTTATATTCTTGTTGTTTCAATAAATTGTCATCACAAGTATTTTCCATTATCGAAGCAATAATTCATATTATCCGAATAATATTATTAGATAACATTATTGGCAATGTCTAGAAAGTTACATCTAAGGAGAGGTTTGGTCACCTAATCGCACGCCATGATGAAGAAATTCTTATTGGAAAGCCCCCTCTTTCACGGGGCTGCTGGTTGTCAATATTGTGATTACGTAATATTATTTGTGAATAATTAATTATTGATTCATATGATGATGAGAAAATATTGATTTTATGTGGATATAGATGAGAAAAATTTTAAAATGAGAATTGTTGAAAATTAATATTTTATCTTTTTCTGATAAAATAATTCATTTAAATATATTATTTTAATAATATATTAACGGTGATATTTTTACAACGAATGTGGGATATATGAGTATACGAGGAGGAAGAGTATTTTTGTTGCAATAAATGTTTAAAACATGTTAAACATGTCGGTGGACCCCATTTCTTGATTGAAATTTGATTATAGCCTGTAAAATTGTCCGTATGTGGATTTCGGTCAATTTCTATTTGGAATTTGGGAAAACATTCTTCTGAAAAGTTGTAGAGAATTGGATTTCCTATAAAAACTCATGAGATTCGAATTTTTCTGATAAAAGAGCTATTTATTATGAATTATTGAAGTTCCGAAGCTCCGAAATAATTGATTTTTGGAAGTTTTAATTATTTATATCAACAAAAACGTTTTTTATTGTTTTGTTGGCCCCCATGTGTTGTAAACATGCTAATTTCAGGAGTCTTGGTTGGCGTAGGGAATATATATATAATATATTATTATTATATTAAATTTTACGCTTTGGTATTCTAAGCAATTTCTATAAATAGGGTGCTTAGGTTAGAATTGAAAATCACACCAGAAACTAAAGTTTTTTCTCTCTATATTATCGAGCGTATTCTTGTGAGTATTTTGAGTATACTTTGAGTATTGCTATACGGTGCAAGTTCAAGTCATAGCTTTATATCCAGGTGTTTCAACTAAATCTTGTCTTTTCGAGGTAAGGGATGTTATTTTCTTCTCAAATGATATTATTTCTTCAATATCATTATCTTTGAAATATTGGTTGGAACTTTTATCAAATTTGGAACTTTTTCATATCGGGGTTACTATTCACGAGTTACTATTCACGAGTTACTATTCATGAGTTACTATTCACGAGTTCTTATTCACGAGTACTATTTATGAAGCGTGAAGATGTTTTTTGTGGAATTTCTATCTTTTGGTGTAGAGTTACTATTCACGTATCTGGAACTATTCACGTTATATCGGCACTATTCACGAATCTGGCACTATTCATAGAAAAATGAAAATTTTTCTTTTCGTCTAAAATATCTATTACGGATACTAGCTTTGATTGTATCCATGTTTTGATCATTCTTGAATTTTACACCCCTATGATTATTTTTGAGGTATTTTTTGGACGTGGATAAAACAAAGTATGAATCCTTAATCCTTAATCCTTGTCATTTTGTTTCTTTGGATTCGTTTCTTTAAAAATATTTTTCATCATCTTGAGTCTTAAATGATGATATTATGGAATATCTTTGGCTATATAGTGCAAAGATGAATGATTTTGAAGAATATCTTTGGCCCGTAGTGTGCGAAGATGAATAGGTGTTTAGATGAACATGATCAATGATGAATATCTTTGCTTTGTAGTGCAAAGATGAATATTTGATTCGAGATGTATGTTGATTGATGTTACTAGGGGATAAAGATGAGGCGACGAACTTTTAAATTCATACATAGAAGATAGTAGTTGCATTTCTACTTAACTCTTCTAATGAATTATTATTTCATTGCGAATATTGGTTTAAAACTTGTTGTTTATTGTATTCTATTAGTTTTTTTTCCTGTTGAAGACTAACGATAATTTGTTGTATATTATCTTAGTCATAATATTCTTTCTTGGGCTAGTTGAGCTCACCCTTTTCCTTGTTGTTCCATTTTTCTTCTCGGGAGGCGAGAATGTAGCGAGTACTAGTGGGGTATGGAATGAAGGTTCTAGAGAGTTGTTTAGTAGTCCTCACCATTTTGTAAAATAATGTATCAATAATTATGATGGGGATTTATTTGCGTGTGGATATTGTCTAGATGGCAATATCTCGTATTTAACTCACGATTTATATGTTGTAATAATAAAGTTGTAGTTATTTACGTACCATGTATTTGGCGACTCGAGAATGGGTTGGATGGAATGGACCTATTTTGGGGGCGTCGCGGTTAGTATCGAGCTTAGGGATATGATCTCTGGCGGAGATCGGGGAATTGAACTAGGAGGAGAGGCGAGTAAATCCTTCGCTAGTGTGTCCTACCTAAGCTTATTTGTTAGTTGGTTAGTATATAGGGATATTATGTGATATATTGATTTCCTTAATTAACCCTTATTTTATGGATGATTTGAGAATGTCGTGAGAATATTAATGATGGAGTAAATGAGACCAGTGGAGATGCTCATTTTTACCAACGAGGAGAAGCGTCTGCAACAGTCAGTGGCAATGTACCTCCTGTGAACAACACCACTTAGTAGATGATGAGCGAGGGATGTTTAGAAGTTTTTGCGATTCATGCAAAATCGCACGAGGAGACTCGTGTTCAAAATAGGAGGAAATGATAGCAATTCACGGGTGGTCACAGCCAAGCGATTCAAAGAGTTGGGACCACGAGTGCAGGGAAAGCGGATCCGATTAAAGGCGAGGCGTGGGTCAAACAAATTACTAAGATATTCGATGTCTTGGGATGCGGAGGAACGAAAGTTCCATTCGCTACTTTTATGTTCCATGGCGAGGTGACATTGGTGGGAATCGTGAAGCGTACTCCATCTGTTGACTCTCGGCATATCGTGGGAGACGTTTGAAACAGATTCAATGACAAGTACTTCCACGAAAGTATTCGTCATATGAAGGAAGTGGAGTTTATTAGACTAGAAAGCGAGAATAACATGGCGGTGTCCCGATGAGGCGAAGTTCGCGGAGTTATCCGTGTTTGCACCTCATTTGGTGGAGAATGAGGAGCGTATGACGCGGATGTTTCGAGAGTTTTGAAACCCCAAGCACGTCAATATCTCATTTCTCATAAATTTTCTCTCTATCGAGATGTTGTCAGCGAGGCTCGGTTGTTAAAGCGAGATACTTGATACGTTCAACCGAGGGACCATAACCGAGGATCATATCAGAAGATAGCGATCATCGAATAACGATAACTAGCGGAGAAAGAAGAATACGGACAAAGGCTAAGTAACCACTCTGGTGGTAATCTCGGCCATAAAAATAGAAGAAGCGAGTCGGGAGGAGATTTTTAAAGAGGAGATTCAACAACGACCATGTGAAGGCGTCGGTGCAGTGAAAATTTGGTTCAAGGAGGAGAAAGACCACCGGGTCGTATGTTACAAATGCGGAAAGAGGGATATATCATTGGCCCGCCCCTAACAGTTTAAGGTATGCTATAATTGTGGAAAAGAAAGACATATCGCTTCGAGATTGTCCGTTATCGAAACCAGTCAGCGGGAATGGTGACTCAAAAGGATGTCCCGAAGAAAAGTCAAAGTCGGCGATTCACGGAAGAGCGTTTTGTCGTGATGGGTCAAAATGCGAGAACCCGAACGAAGTTAGCACGGGTTAGTTAATTATAAATTCTTGCAAAGTTTATACCTTACTAGAATCTGGGTTCTACCCATTCTTTTATCTCTCTTGCTTGCGCTCAACGTTTGAACTTGACTACGGAGAAATTAGACTTTGACCTATTTATGGAGACTCAGTTAGGAGAAACTTTCATTACATCCGTTGTTTAGAAATCTTGCTTGATTCGAGTTGGCACTATCACATTACCTATTAACCTTATTTCTATAGAGATATTTGTTTTGATGTGATTTTAAGGTTAACTACTCATCATGCCAAAATTGATTACTTTTCGTAAGGTTGTTAGTTTTCATATTCCTAAGCAACACGTTATTCAATTTCAAGCAATCAAACCATTGTAGTCAAACATTTTCATATCAAGCCATGAAGTCATTCGTTTATTACGGATGTCAAGTTTTCTTAGTCCATGTTATGGATTTGAATAAAGACATGTCGATTTGAATAATATTCCTATTGTTATTGATTTTTCCTGATGTATTTCCTGAAGAATTTCTTGGCTTACTCCCAAAGCGATATTAAATTTTGTATCGAATTTGAACCCTAAGTACAAAACTCATTTCTAAAATCTCATATCAAATGGCTCTATTGAACTTCGGGAGTTAAAAATTCAACTATAGAATTTGGTACACGAGCCTTTATCTGGTGACTTCCTTTGTGGAATGCAAAAAGCGAGACTCTCGTGAGGGGACACCATATTCGATGCGATAGTAAAGCGATAAGTGTCATTGTAACGTGCTATCCAAGGTTGGGATATGAGTCACGATTGAGAACAACCTAAGTCGGTGAATCGAAATACGTTTCTTTCTAGGCTTAGTTGGTTATTATCGGAGATTCGTTGAAGGATATTCTCGAATCGCTATTCCATTAACTTTGGTGACTCGTAGAGATACAAAAATTGAATGGAGCAAGGAATGTGGGAAGAGCTTGAAGAACTCAAGAGGAGACTCATTTCAAAGACACATGTTCGACCATGCCATCCTGAAAAAGCGAACGTGGTAGGTGGCGTGTTGAGTAGAAGATCGTATACAAGTACGAGTACGATATTGTCAAAGACTCATTTCGAATAATTTACAAATAATAGAGATGGAGATGAAAACTCTAGTTACCCTCGTGATGATATACGAGTATAATCGACTTTAATCGATAAAGTTAAAGCTGTTCAAGCTACACACTGGAGCTGATGAATTTGAAGAAGGAGGTGCAAGAAATTGTTATTTCAAAAGCGAGAGAATTGGTGAGGTGAGGAAAGCTCAAACCTTCGATTTATTAATCCATTTAAAATTCTCGATCGAATAGGAACTGTGGCCTATAGACTCGTTTTACCGCCAAGTATGACGTGTTCATAACGTTTTCACGTATCGATGTTACGTAAATATGTGGACGACCGAACCACGTCATTGAGTTAGAACCGGACGAGATAGCCAAGACTTAACGTATGAAGAGGTACTGTCAAGATCTTGGATAGGAAAGAACATGTCCTATGTCTTGAGGTTATACCACAAGTTAGAGTTTTGTGGAGAAACCATGCTATATGAGGAAATGACACGGGAGTTAGAAAGCGGAAATGAAAGCGAGGTAATCTCATCTTTTGAAACACACAGTATACGTCACGTCAATTTCGAGGACGAAATTTCATAAGGAGGGAGGTTGTAAGACCAAAATTTTTAAATAAAAGGAATTTCCTTTATTTATTATTTTGAAATAGTAAGGGTGGATTTGATTAATGTGGTTAGTTATGGGTAAAATCATAAATATTTTAAATAAGCAAGTGGTGATAAAATATTCATTATTATTGTCGGGGAATATTCGTTTGGTTGTGGAATATTCGACATTTGTCGGGAAATATTAAATGATAGTAGCTTGATCTTTTAAATGGGCCCCATAACGGAAAGCGATTGGATGAAGAAAACGACAAATATAAGTTGTTTATAAATAATCTGGCGTAGTTGTTACCAATTATTATCTTGTTGGAATACCCGGTGGTTAAAACACACTAATCTGGCGTTGTTGAGCAATAGCACCAGTATTGCACCAATTATTAATTCTTACGTAAGAAGGCACTACTCAATAATTATTACGATAATTCTTATTCAAAGTATTTTATTTTATTGATTCAATAATTCTTTGCATTGATATTTTATATTCTTGTTGTTTGATAAATTGTCATCACATAGTATTTTCCATTATCGAAGCAATAATTCATATTATCTCGAATAATATTATTAGATAACATTATTGGCAATGTCTAGAAAGTTACATCTAAGGAGAGGTTTGGTCACCTAATTGCGCGCATGAGAAGAAGAAATTCTTATTGGAAAGCCCCTCTTTCACAGGAGGCGCACGGTTGTCAATATTGTGATACGTAATATTATTTGTGAATAATTAATTATTGATTCATATGATGAGGAAAATATTGATTTTATGTGGATATAGATGGAGAAAATTTTAAAATGACAATTGTTGAAAATTAATATTTTATCTTTTTACTCGATAAAATAATTCATTTAAATATATTATTTAATAATAATATAAATTAACGGTGATATATTTTACAACGAATGTGGGATATATGAGTATCTGAGGAGGAAGAGTATTTTTGTTGCAATAAATGTTTAAAACATGTTAAACATGTCGATGGACCCCATTTCTTGGTGAAATTTGATTATACTGTAAAATTGTCCGTATGTGGATTTCGGTCAATTTTTATTTGGAATTTGGAAAAACTTTATTCGAAAAGTTGTAGAGAATTGGATTTCCTATAAAAACTCGCGAGATTTGAATTTTTCTGATAAAAGAGCTATTTATTATGAATTATTGAAGTTCAAGCTCAAAATAATTGATTTTGGAAGTTTTAATTATTTATATCAACAAAAACGTTTTATTGTTTTTTTGTTGCCCCCCATGTGTTGTAAACATGCTAATTTTAGGAGTCTTGGTTGGCGTGGAATATATATATATATAATATATTATTATTATATTAAATTTTTCGCTTTGGTATTCTAAGCAATTTCTATAAATAGGGTGCTTAGGTTAGAATTGAAAATCACACCGTAAATCGAAGTTTTTCTCTCTATATTATCGGCGTATTCTTGTGAGTATTTTGAGTATACTTTGAGTATTGCTATACGGTGCAAGTTCAAGTCATAGCCTATATCCGGTGTTTCAACTAGAAGTACTGTCTTTCGAGGTAAGGGATGTTATTTTCTTCTCAAATGATATTATTTCTTCAATATCATTATGCTGAAATATTGGTTGGAACTTTTTATCAAATTTGGAACTTTTTCATGTCGGGGTTACTATTCACGAGTTACTATTCACGAGTTACTATTCACGAGTTACTATTCATGAAGCGTGAAGATGTTTTTTGTGGAATTTCTATCTTTTGGTGTCGGAGTTACTATTCACGATACTCAAGACTATTCACGTATCTAGACTATTCACGAATCAAGACTATTCAATCAAAAATGAAAATTTTTCTTTTCGTCTAAAATATCTATTCTGGATACTAGCTTTGATTGTATCCATGTTTTGATCATTCTTGAATTTTACACCCCTATGATTATTTTTGAGGTATTTTTGGACGTGGATAAAACAAAGTACGAATCCTTAATCCTTAATCCTTGTCATTTTGTTTCATTGGATTCGTTTCTTTAAAAATATTTTTCATCATCTTCAGTCTTAAATGATGATATTATGGAATATCTTTGGCCTGTAGTGCAAAGATGAATGATTTCTGAAGAATATCTTTGGCCCGTAGTGCAAAGATGAACAGGTGTTTAGATGAACATGATCAACTGATGAATATCTTTGGCCTGTAGTGCAAAGATGAATATTTGATTCCAGATGTATGTTGATTGATGTTACAGGGATAAAAGAGATGAGCGACGAACTTTTAAATTCATACATAGAAGATAGTAGTTGCATTCTCTACTTAACTCTTCTAATGAATTATTATTCATTGCGAATATTGGTTTAAAAACTTGTTGTCTATTGTATTCTATTAGTTTTTTTTCCCCTGTTGAAGACTAACGATAATTTGTTGTATATTATCTTAGTCATAATATTCTTTCTTGGGCTAGTTGAGCTCACCCTTTTCCTTGTTGTTCCATTTTTCTTCTCGGGAGGCGAGAATGTAGCGAGTACTAGTCTGGGGTATGGAATGAAGGTTCTAGAGAGAGTTGTTTAGTAGTCCTCACCATTTTTGTAAAATAATGTATCAATAATTATGATGGGGATTTATTTGCATGTGGATATTGTCTAGATGGGAATATCTGTATTTAACTCACAGTTTATATGTTGTAATAATAAAGTTGTAGTTATTTCTGTACCATGTATTTGGCGACTCAGAATGGGTTGGATGGAATGGACCTATTTTGGGGGCGTCACATGAAGTCAACACTTGGAATTTCTGATATATATATATATAGTAGGATAAGACTTGTACTAAATTAACAAGTCTAACTAGAAATGCGTGTTATGTGGGAATGTGAATGTTAGTATATCTAATAGATATTGTGGTTCTAATACTATGTGTAGGTGAACGTGAGTTTTAATATTATAGCTTACGCTCGAGGCAAGTTTTCTAACTCTACATTTTCGTTGAGCAAGTTCTTACTCTAAACTTTAATTAAGCGAATTCTTGTATTCCTAATCATTATTTGAGCAAGCTATAGCCTAAACTTTATTCAAATAAGTTTTGAATCCCAAGAGTTATTAATGTATTCTAACTTGTTTATTGTTAGACAAGTTTCTTTAATGCCATTCTTGTATTGTGAATGCAAATTCTTGAATTCCAATTTCTAATGTCCAATTGTTTTATTTCAATTACTTGACACAAGTTATTCTCATAATGAGCAAGTTTTACTTTCATCTTGCTATTACTTAATATATATTCAATAATTTTATATCTTATTTAATAAGATTATAGCCCTAGCTTAATGTTCTTCAAGCAAAGTTTATTGTTATTCAATACTTATGCTTTGTAGTTGTTTCTAAGCATGAGTTTAATATATAGTTAGTTCACTTACAATTATTCATTGTTCCATGTTATGTTGTTATTAAACAATTGTTGTGTTATCAAACCTTATTGATTCAACTAGTCCCCTAGTTGATGATCGTTAAACTTTAAATTACCCTTGAAGCTTATCCAAACCAAACTTTCTTTTGTGTGGACTTGTATTCTAAAACTAAGAAGAACAACCCTATTATAGGGGTTACGCAATGCATTTAGATGTTTGTGCACAATACATTGTACGAAGGGTTGATCCCCCTAAGTACGTGAAGTCCCTACAGTATAATTGTTAAGGTTAAAGTTAAAAGATTACTTGTAACCGTGGACATAGTTTGTGGTCTTATGACCCTTAGATATATTTCATATTTCGATTCCAGTTCTTGGTTATCATTGATAGAGTACTATTTAGTTTTGATGAGCCTATTCATTGGCAGTTATCATATTCTTGTTGATTCATTGGTATATCTAGTGAGCATTTGTTTTGCTCACTCTTGCATAAATATAATTATTGCAGCTAAAGTGGAGAAGGTCGATGAGCCTTCAACTAGCAAAGAAAAGGGAAAAATGTGCAAGTGGTGAAGACTTGTAATTTTACTTATTGTCATGAATGATAGACTTTTGATTTAATGATGTGATGTAATTATTTTATTTCTGCACTTGATTGATGTTTAAGGTTAGACAACCTGGGAAGACTTTTTGGTTAATGATGTAACCCTTTAAAGGGAGAATTTCTAAGTTAATTTTATTATATTTGGGTAGATAGATATGTATGAATGGAAAGTGAACACCAAGTCTTATGGGAATAAAGTACCTAGATTTGGGGGTGTCACATAGGAAATCCACTAAGGATATCTTTACAAACTTTGAATCACTTAGATTCCTTTAAGACTAGTAGTCTTAGGACTTCTTAGTTCACTTAAAACTCTTCAAGTCCAACAAACTTGGAATACACATAATGACAGTTGAGTTCTTAGGTAGTGTTACTCAGTTGTTGTTAAGCATATGTTAGAAAGAACTAAGTAGCTGAGTAAGCTTTCTTTCTTGATCGTAGAGTTGAGCGTTGAGTGTTCTTAAACTTTTTGTTGTGTACTTGCTTATCTTTGCATCTGTGTTTGATGACTTGTATATAAGGAGCCTTTGAAATATGTCCGTTTGAAGGCATCCGTTGAAGCATTAAATGCATCAAACATTTCTGAGCACTGATGGTGACTTCTTGGAAATTTGTTGTTTATCCGTCTGACTCACTGACATGGCAGACTGCTATCTCACCTAACACCTGAAAAAAACTTTTTTAGCAAGCATGCAATCCTTTTCCTTAGCTTCTTCAATAGATACTAAGGATAAGCATTGGGATTCCCGAAAGTCTCAACGTCTATAATCCATTCTTCATTTGTAGTATTTTATTCTTCAACTAATGGATAAGGCTTGATGTTTTTGATGCTAATAGGAGATACACTACGATCATGATCGTGGTGTCTTGTCGTATTCGTGCTTAATTCGGACTAATAGAGAAGAACACTATGATTTCTCTTAAGCACTTATAGACTACGATCCTTGACTTGATTATTTTTGCAGACTCTATGCTTCCGAGAGCAGACTACGATTCTTGACTTGGCTCTGCAGACGCTTGGACCAACTCTACTATTCTGAGTGAGGCCCTCCAAAGCAGACTATGATTCTGTAGCAACTTTCTCGATACTCTACAATTCTACCTTAGCTTCTGAAATCCCTAGGCTATCTCAACAGACTACGATTCTGTTGATGCCTATTTATTACATCTCAAAGTGGATTAACCTAACAGCTTTGATCTTTTCTTCTATACATTAATTTATATAATGATAAACGTAAAGCACAAATCAACCTAACAACTTTGATCTATCACCTAAGTTCTTGTACATATGTTCTTTGAATAACTTTACATATAAGCTTGTTTATTTACTTTCAACATCAAATTTGAATATGCAATTCCCAACATCTTCTGCCATCTGTGTTTTTCTTCCTTGGACAGTCCTTGATCCGATGTCCCGCTTCTCCACAATTAAAACAACATCCTTTCTTCGCCTAAGGACAATTGGGTGAAATATGCCCTTCTTGTCCACAAGTATAACAGACCATTTTTCCTTTCATACCTCTCCCGAGTGACCCTTTCCACAATTCCCATATACCTGCATCTTCTGCTGCACGCTCCCTTGCTAAATTTCGGAATTGCTACCCCCACTGCTCCATTTACGCTTCTTGTTGTTGCTGCCACCACTGCTAACATTCAAATTTCCTCCTTCTACCTTCTTCTTATTCTTTTCCCGATTATATTTCAAAACCACTTCACTCCCACTTTTAGCAATGAGAGCTTTCTCCAACAAAGTTGAGAACGATGTAATTTGTAAAACTGCTACCTTGATGTAGATCCACGACGTTAACCCATTTTCGAATCTTCTTGCCTTCCTCACCTCAGTGTCCTCCTGATATGGAGCGAATTTGGCCAATTCATTGAATTTTGCAGCATAATCTGACACTGACATATTTTCCTATTTCAGCTCCAAAAACTTGATCTCCATTCTCGCCCGCGTACTCTTAAGGAAGTAGTTCTCGAAAAATAACGTCTTGAAAGCTTCCCACGTCACGATTCCAGTTCCGGCTTTGCTCTGGTTGGCTTCCCACCAAAAGTTAGCATCACCTTTCATTAAGTAAGTAGTTGTGACAACCCGAATTTTTATAAGTTATTAAAATAAGAATTTAATAATTAAAATTCTTATTATGTGATGTATATATATTTTGGTGTGAGTGAAATAAATTTATATGAGTTTTAATAGTTGATTAAACTATTAAAGAAAGTGAAGAAAATTAGTTATGAAAAAGGAATATGGTGGCAAAAGAAATTAACTAAATAATATTAGTTAATTAAGATGAAAATTATATTATGGAATAATATAATTTAATTTGTATACCTCTGTTGGTAATGAAATTATTATGAGTTTAATCTAAGTAAATGAAGCTTAGTAATTCACTTAATTTAAATAATGAGTTAATGCAAATATAATTGGTTTAATAAAGTGGGAAAGTAATATATTACATGTAAGAGTAATGTGTTTATGTAATGGCTTAATATATTATATTTAGCCGATTGAATGTAAATGGAGTATGAGAATGAGAAGAACCAATATAATTATAAATAAATATTGGTGTTAGGATTAATGAATTAAATAAATATCTAATTTTTTATTAAAAGTATAGATTAAATCAATTGTCTTGGGACAATTTATAAAATGAAAGAAAATTGTATAATTATACATAATAATTGTATAAATTATTAAAATAATTAGTGAAATAAATATTAATTATCTTAATAGAAATGTTTAGTTGATTAAAGTGTTTTACTTATGAATGTAATTCCATAAGTCATATGGGTAAATAGATGGGAAGAGTGTTGGCTGAATAAAAGAAGAAAAAAACGAATGAAGTGTGACATATTGGAGGAATTAAAGAAAAAAATATATATTGTATAGTATGAAAATGAAATAAAATGAAGATAAGTCAAATGAGTTTGTTTGAGGTCAAGCCAAACATGGCCTAGACCTTTTGTCTTTTATAACGGTTGGGGCTTCTGGGTTTATAACTGATACAAGTTAAGATCACGTATGTTTCATCAGTTTATTCCTCCTTCATATGAGTAAAGAAAACACAGAGAGAAAGATGGAACTTAGAGAGGAATTGAGAAGAGGGAAGAGATACTCTAAGAATCAAGAGGAAAAAGAGGATTAATCAAGGATTTCTAATTATCTAACTAGAGCTTAGAAGAATCAAAGGTAAATTCCTAAGTTTCTAGTTTTTGGTTTTTGTTTTCTAAAGTATGTGTAATTAGGTTTTTGGTGGTTGAAGTTGTTGAAGTATAGTTTGTATATGTTTATGGGTATATATATTCTGTTATATATCATTTATAAGCAATTTTTAGGTAATTGAATTCATGAAACTATCTAAGGATGAAGATCTTGTGTTCTTAATGAAATATGTATGTTATGGTTTAGTTGGAGTCAAAGTTTAGTTATGAAATCATGATGAAAACCTTAAATTGATCATGTATTCAAATAGTACTTGGAAAAACAAAAACAACCCAAGTTGAATGAGTCAAAATGGATGTAAAACGAATTCGTAGTGAATGAAATTACTAAATATGTGTGAAACATAAAAAAATAGCATGAACACTGAATTGGAACCCTTAAAATGAATTGTTAATATTCTTGAAGTGTTAGAATTAATCTTTAGATAAGTAGTTCAGTGTTTCACGAGTTCATAGAGTCGAAAACCAACTAATTCCGACTTAAAATGAAGAAGTTATGAAGGTTTAAAGTAAAAACATCGCAAAAACTATAATCTGGGCGAAGCCAAGCGCGGCCGCACTGCCCAGGAGCGCGGACGCGCAGTTGGGCGCTACTAGATGGCACGGGCGCGCTAGATTTGTGAAGGAAAGGCGCGCGGCCGCGCCCATAGTGTGCCAGGTGTGACTGCTTTGACCGGTCTTGGTAAAATGGTTATAACCTTTTCATACGAACTCCGATTGAGGTGATTCAAGATGATCTGGAACGATGACGAATAGGCCTACAACTTGTATTCTTTAAGTGTTTCAATTTGATGTTTGTAACAGGAGTAAAAATGGTCATATTTAGGACTGTTGTGTTTTCGGAGGCAATCGGAGGGTGTCGGGCATGCACGTATGCAAGTGTAGTGCTCTTGACGATAAAAGATGTTGTTCTAAGTTATAGAATATGAATATTATGAATTATAATGATGCTTAACATTAATAAATGATATATTAGATAAGTTGTATATGTATACTAAGCACATACAAGAGAGATAAATTGAGCGTTTGACGAATAAACGCCGTGATAAGTGATAATGAACGTAAAAAGTGTTTTAAATCAAATGAAATGAATATTATAAGATATTGAATAGTGTTAATATAAAACCAATAAGTAGTCCTAGCAAGACTTAAACACTTGAATGAACTTCGAATATGAAATACAGTGAGATATAAGTTTAAAGTTAACACAATCAAATTGAACATTGTGTATCTATGATAGGAAGGGTTATGAAACATAGAGTAAAGTTTACATTACAACTATTATGCGTTGTTATGTGACTAATAGTTAATGTGAATGATTATATAATTGTGTAGAGCACGTGAATTGCAGATATCTGTAAGCTGTTAAACTGTTATTGGTAAACAACGATCAAGGCAAGCCTTTCAGTTCCTATTTGCTATGTGAATTTGATTGTTTTAAATATTTATTGCAAAGAGCATGATGTGTTATATATATGTTGAATGTATGAAACATTAAAGTCAATTTATGACTACGTTGATTTAGTAAAGCATGCTGATTGAGTAAGGAACTCAATCTTTATACTTGTTATATGAACTGTAGCATGTATGTTATGTTAGTCCAATGTTTATGAGATATATATTGAGCATGTTATTATGTGCTACGTGATGCATGAAAACTATTAGATTTGCTGGGCTGTCGAGCTCAACCTTGCAAATAACCATTTTTGCAGGTTAAGGATTGAAGGTAGCACTATGTGCTACTTCAATGACGTGGAACAGAAATAGTACACGAAGATTATTATTTTAGCTAAAATTGTTATTTCTTTATACCATGATTAAGATTTATGAGATGTACTAAATGTTTTATGATGTATAGTATTATGTTGAGTTGTAAAGCTAAAGTTAGAGTTATCTGATATGTAAAGGTTATCGGATTGAAACGTAAAATTTTATATAATAACAGTGATAAAGTGAATCATAAAATAAGATTGATTCAAAGACATGTAGATGATAATGGTTTTGATTCAGGGAATTAAATTAAGAAGACATAAAAGTTTAAATTATTCTGCATTTTATAAAGTTTAACTACGAATATTAATGAATTAGAAGTTAGTTGTGTTATTAACGACCAAAGTTGAGAACTAAATTGTATGAATTTTGGGGTTGTTACAGTTGGTATCAAAGTTGATAGGTTATAAACCTTAGGTAGGAGTACCGTAGGCTATAACCTTAGAGAAGGAAGATGAAGATAATGAAAGAATAAGCTCAGATAGAGTTTGTACAATAAGAAGTAATTTAAGAAATTTATAAAGAAGGGATTAAAACATGCGTGAGAGGATTCAAAGAAGAATCTCATAGAGTTATAAGGAGTATGAATGTGGGGTTACCCAACTCCAATAATAAGGATGTAAGGTGATAATAAATAGACAATGTCTATAAGATGAGAATGATAAAGAAGTTAAGAATAAAAAGTTATAGTTGAGTATGGTACAGTTGTACTCTTTAATAGTTGATGTATGGTATCTGGGCTAAACAATTCCTTCATAAAGCAGAGGTATATACGAACTAGCAACTCGGAACCTAATTTGTTGGTTGTTTGTGGAAAACCACTCAGCATACCATATTAAAACTGTTAGAGACTCGATGTGTATCAAGTATAGAAAATGGATACGTATGATGAGAATGTGGAACTCGAATGAAATATTGAGTAATGTAAATGAAGTTAGAAATTCTTAAAGGAAGAATTGTTATATAAACAAGAAAATTTAGAGAAGAATCTTGAAGAGATATAAAGATAAGAAATGGAAGTTGCTTAACTCCAATAGCCAAGATAACGAATAATGTCGTAAATGATGAAAAAGGAAAGAAAGAGGATCGTAAAACAAAACAATCACGAGTTAAGAAAAGAATTTTAAAGGAGATGATTATGGAATAAGATCACGATGTGATCTATTTAAGTTATAAAGGAAAGATGGTATGTAATGTTTGAATAATTATAGCATGATGCTATGAAGATAATGTACTATTAAATAGTATGAGATAACTCACGAGGATTTATAGATGATGAGGTACGGAAAAAAAATTCGTATCGAGCAAAGAGCAAGTTATAAGCAAGATAGAGTTGGGTGGGATTTCAATTGAGGACTCATGTGATGGCAGAGTTGTACAAACCTTTGTATGGGCGAGGGTTTTGTGCTAGCACTCAGTTTATCACATTGATAATCATTGGAATGTTGGTGTCGCTATTATCAATGTATATGTATAAAAGGTGATTCTTTTCTCATGTGTATATTTGATAGTTAGAAACAATTAAGATTAGTCAGATATTATTAGGATTAGGTGCGGTTCTTAAAACTAATACATATGGTAAGTTCGTGACTCATAATAATATGGTATGTTTTGAACCCCTCAGCGAATGGAAGCCTATGGTCTGACAAGGACAAGTGCTTAAACTCATATTATTGTGGTATGTTCCTGGATTTCCAATGTGTAGTAAGTTTGATGAACTATACTGGGGATATAGGAGGATTATAAGTTGAAATACAAGAATATTTAGTATAAAGATTGAAATTGATAGAGAAAAATTAGATATTCCAAATCTTCTAGCTAGCTAGACTTTCAAAATTTATTGACTTCGTGCTGATGTTTGCACTTCTATTTTCTTGAAAAACATTGGAACAATTGATGAAACCAACGAGTTTTAAAAACAATACTGTTATTCGTATGTCTATGCTAATTGCTTTGGCTAGACAAAAATGATTTGAAATATATCAAAATATATTTTTTTTATATCATCAATGCATCATGGAACCTGGTGCAGAGATGATAAAAATGATGGAGTCATCAATGCAGTATTTGTGACACCCCCAAACTCAGGTACTTCATTCTCACAGGATTTGGTGTTCACTTAATCAAACATTCATATCTAACTATCCAATCACAATAAAAAATGAATAATAAAACCTTCCCCATTAAAGGGTTACATAATAAAAATCTCCCAGTTTGTCTAACCTTTAAATACAATCATTCAAATGCGAAAAATAAATAAACTTCATTACAACCATTCAATTAAAATCTGATAATAAAATATCAACATATTACAAGTCTTTAATACTTGTTCATCTTTCCTTTTCCCTTACTGGTGCTAGGTACATCAACCTTCTCATCCATAACTGTAATAGTTATATAAGCAAGAGTGAGCAAACAAAGCTCACTTGAAACAACAATGAATGGAAATCTTTACAACAACAGTAAAATAAGAGGCTCAATAAAATTAAACAATATGGTCTATCAACATTCTGAAGTATATAACTGAGGGTCCTAAGACCACAAACTATGTCCATAGTTATAAGTAATTTTTCAACTTTAACTTTAACAGTCATAAGACTATAGGAACTCCTCGTACTTAGGGGGATCAGCCCTTCGTACAATGTATTGTGCACAAACATTTTAATGCTAAGCGTAAATTACCCCTAATAAAAGGGTTGTTCATCTCAGTATTTAGAGTACAAGTCTGCACTAAAGTGAGTTTGGTTTGGATACATTTCAAGGTAATTTGGAATTCAACAAACATCAACTAAGGATTAGTTGAATAAAATTAATAACATTACACTATGGAATAATCATAACTGAATCGACATGGTAAATTAAAATCATGCTTTAGAAATAATCTAATAGCATACATATTGAATAACTATAACACACCTTGCTTGAACAATATTAAGCCAAAGTTATTTAGAATTGAGTACTAAAAATGCATAGCAATTTGAACGATAAAACTGTTCAACGTTAGTATATATAAATTTACATACTAAATAACAAGTTAAATACAAGAATAACTTGCTCAATATCAAAATAAAGTTTAGAAATCTTGCATCATTATATTGTAATCGAATTGGAAACAATAATTGGCTCAACGAGATAATAGATTTAGAGAACTTGCCTTGCTCGTAGGCTAAACCGAACAATTCGATCACAATCTGAGTATATATATATATATATATATATATATATATATATATATATATATATATATATATATATATATAAGTCATCATGACATAGTTAGTCACTACCACATTACATACATAACTAAGTACATTCATCATGTAAGATTTGATTTTTAATCACATAATCAAGTTACAAAACTAGTTAATTGTTAATAACATGCTCATTCTTGGTATAGAAAATCGAAATCATAATTTAATGATTCCTACTATTAACACATAACAATTCCTTGGACTTTGTGTACAAAAATTACCTTTGTCGACCATTCGCTAACTTCATGACTTACATGCCCGATTTATCTTGTGGGTCGGTATTATGGGCCGAGACACAAGCCAACGAGTGGCGCCATGACGTCAATGGCCAAAGACTCATGACGCAAGAACTATACTATGAGGTCGCGTTGTGACGTCGAATTGCAGTCCTCGGCGACTAGCTACGGAAATCACATGAACAAAGCCAATTTTGGCTTACAAGCTACTTTCTAACAGCCTAATTAGCATGTAATTCATATAAACATATTTCAAAGACTCTTAACATGATTCTACTCATAAAACAACATAAACATCGAATTTAAAACATCTAATTTCACTATTTTTGATAAAACCTCTCTTTTTGATGTTTTCAATGAAAATCAACAGTGTGATTTTGTTTTTCAACCAAAATAGTTTATTTAAAATACCTTGTTTATGATTATACATACTCTTTCAAATTCAATAGTCAATTTATAAATTAAATAACTAATTAAACCATAATTTTTACTTTAAACTCAGCCATATTCATATATATTCATATAAACTCACTATAATAAGGTTTTCTTCACAAATTACATACATATCATAAATTCATTGACTATACTCGTATATAAACTAATGACAATAGTTTCACAACACTAATTTATCATATTAAGCCATATACAATCAAATAATTTATCCTTTCACAAGAATTTTACAGAGAGTTTTGGAATAGAAAACTAAAATATTAAAGAACTTGAAAAAAAAGGTAGGATGATACCTTGTTTTAGAAGATGACACTTTTCTCTTTAATCAACAAGCTTTTTTCTCCAACTTCTCTCTCAAATTCTCTAGGATTCTCTCAAGTTTTCACTCAATTCTTTTCTTCTTCTCTTCTTCTTCTTCTGAGTCTTTCTTCCTAACTCTAACTAACGTACTAACAAAATATAACGTATATAATATAATATGTAATAATTGTATAATATAAATATATCAATTAACTGACATCAGTTTCTTTTCTTTTTTAAAACTCAAAAGCCATAAGGCTTGTTTGGCTAACTAACTAAAAATAATTCATTAAATCTTACACCTTGTTTGGTAAAACACATTTAAAATAAAGACTTAATATGTATTAAGCCATGTTTGGCAAAAACTGAATTAAACTCCTTTAATTTATTTTAATAACTCCTTTATAGAAGGTTATTTGTCACACTTTTATTTAATTAAATTTTTCAATAATCGTTAAATTAATTCTAATAACAATTTATTAAATTAATTTAACACATAAATCACTACCACAAAATTATAATTTTCTTTATAATTATAACTTTATTTAATCAACTAACACATCCTTTTAATTACAAATTCAAATTAAAATATAATAATTCATTTAATCAACATAAACTCTCTAACTTAATAATTAAATTAAATTAGAATATAATAATTAATTTCCTTAATTATTTACTTAACAAATAATTAACAAAATTGAATCAAATTTGAACAATTATTTATTCAACAATAAACACATCCATTAAATACTTATATAATTCAATAAATATTTAATATACCAATTTAAAAAAATTCTGGAATGTTACATCATTCCCTCCTTACAAGGATTCTGTCCTCAGAATCACAATTCAAACAACTCATTCGTCACATTCTCCCCTACTTACAAAGATTATGTCCCCAGAATCGCAGATACAGATTAAACAAATAACTCAAGGTAATTCTTCATCATTTTAGCTTCGAGTTCCCACGTAGCCTCTTCGACATTGTGGTTCCTCCATATTACCTTCACAGAAGGTATCACTTTATTCCTGAGCACTTGTTCTCTCCTGTCGACTATCTGGATAGGAA
The DNA here is from genome assembly GCA_020205615.1 of Panax quinquefolius. Classification (NCBI taxonomy): domain Eukaryota; kingdom Viridiplantae; phylum Streptophyta; class Magnoliopsida; order Apiales; family Araliaceae; genus Panax; species Panax quinquefolius. Next base: position 81,081,863 of record CM035152.1, read on the forward strand.
CCTCTTCATAAGACAAGTCGTTATCAAACTGCAATGGTTCGTACTCGATCACGTGCTTGTAATCGGATTTATACGGTCGTAACACCAAAACGTGAAAACATTATGAATGTTTTGCAATTCTGGAGGTAGAGCTACCTCGTAAACCACCTCTCCAACTTTTCACAGCACTTCGAAGGGTCCAATAAACCTAGGGCTTAGTTTTCCCTTTTTATCGAACCAAATTTTTCCCTTCCAAGGAGAATCTTTTAAGAATACGTAATTTCCTACGTCGAATGCATGATTTTGTCTGTGTTGATCAGCATATTTCTTTTGTCTGTCTTGAGAAGCTATCAATCTTGTTCTGATGAGTTTGACAACCTTAGTAGTTTGTTGTACCAGTTCTGGTCCTAACAGTTGACGTTCACCAACTTCATCCCAGTACAGTAGAGTTCTGCACCTCCTGCCGTATAATGCTTTGTAAGGCGGCATGTCGATGCTTGCGTGGTAACTGTTATTGTAGGCAAATTCCACCAATGGTAATTGTTCATCCCAGCTCCCTTTGAAATCCATGACGCATGCTCTCAGCATATATTCCAATGTCTGGATTGTTTATTCACTTTGGCCATCTGTTTGCGGATGATATGTCGTACTCATTCGCAACTGTGTTCCCATACATTCTTGTAATCTCTTCCAGAAGTTTGATGTGAACCTCGGATCTCTATCTGACACAATTGACACTAGAACTCCATGTCTCGTCACGATCTCTTTAACATATAGCTTTGCCAGCTGATCAAGATTGAATCTAATCTTTATTGTCAAAAAGTGTGCAGATTTTGTCAATCTGTCCACTATCAACCATATCGCATCGTATCCTTTCTAAGTCGTTAGAAGACCTACCACAAAATCCATTGTGATTTGTTCTAATTTCCATTCTGGTATCTCTAACGATTGAAGTAATCCGCTTGGCCTTTAATGCTCAGCCTTGACTCTCTGGCATGTTAAGCATTTTGCAACGCATTCTGCAACGTCTCTTTTCATATTTGGCCACCAAAAATGTCACCGCAAATTTTGATACATTTTTGTACTTCCTGGATGAATCGAATATCTCGAGCTATGAGCTTCTGTCAAGATGTCCTCTTTAATATTTGGTACTGCTGGAACCCAGATTCATCCCTCGAATCTCAGCATTCCCTCAGTATCAACCTTGTATTTCACTTCTTTTCCCTCAACCACACTTTCCCTTATTTTTCTGCATTCCTCATCTTGCAGTTGAGTGTTCTTCACTTTGTCCACCAAAGTTGGACTGGTTTCCATCTGGTATAATTTTTCATCGGATTCTTTAGGAAATTTGATTTCCAACTCTTACCTTGCCATTGCTGAAATAAGCTCCTCCTTATCAGTTAACAACATCAACTTTTCTCTGCCTTTCCTACTCAAGGCATCTGCAACCACGTTTGCTTTGCCTGGATGATAAAAGATCTCACAATCGTAATCCTTTATCAATTCCATCCATCTCCTTTGACTCATGTCCAAGTCTTTCTGAGTGAAAATGTACTTCAGACTCTTATGGTTTGTGTAGATCTCATATTTCTCTCCATAGAGGTAGTGTCTCCATATTTTCAAAGCAAACACAACCGCCACCAATTCTAAATCATGAGTCAAATACCCTTTTTGGTAGTCTTTCAATTGCCTTGATGCATACGCGATGACTTTGCCATTCTACATAAGGACACATCCTAATCCCTTGTGTGAAGCATCAATATACACCACAAAATTTCCTGTATTATCTGGTAATGACTACATAGGTTCCATACTTAACTTCTTTTTCAATTCTTGGAAACTTCCTTCACACTTCTTCGTCCAAACAAATTTCATAGATTTCCTCGTTAAATTTGTCAATGGAGTGGCAATCTTGGAGAAATCCTGGATAAACTGTCTGTAATACCCTGCCAATCCCAAGAAACTTCTCACTTCTGATGGAGTTCTTGGTTGTTCCCAATTTATCACAGCTTCGACCTTTGATGGATCCACTGAAATTCCATCCTCGTCAATTATGTGGCCAAGAAATTGTACACGTTCTAACCAAAATTCACATTTAGAGAATTTTGCATACAACTTTTCCTTTCTTAGCGTCTTCAGCGTTAGGCGTAAGTGTTCCACGTGTTTTTCTTGAGTTCTAGAGTACACCAGAATATCGTCGATAAACACCACCATAAACTTGTCTAAAAATGGTTTAAACACCCTGTTCATCAAATCCATGAACGTTGTAGGGGTGTTTGTTAAACCAAAAGACATCACCAAAAATTCATAATGTCCATACCGAGTTCGAAATGCCGTCTTCGGTACATCCTCCTTCCTTACTTTTAGTTGATGATACCCACTTCTCAAATCTATTTTTGAGAAATATCTAGCACCCTTCAACTGGTCAAACAAATCATCTATTCTCGGCAATGGATATTTGTTCTTAATAGTGACTTTTTTAACTCCCTATAATCAATGCAAAGACGCATTGACCCATCCTTCTTCTTTACAAATAACATTGGTGCTCCCCACGGTGACACACTCGGCTGAATGTATTTCTTGTCTAACAGCTCCTGCAGTTGTACCATCCGTTCCTTCATCTCAACCGGAGCCATTCTATACGGGGCCTTCGATATCAGAGCGGTTCCTGGCGCTAAGTCTATCTCGAACTCGATTTCTCTGTCAGGTAGAAGTCCTGGCAAATCCTCCGAAAACACGTCCACGAATTCCCTAACTACTGGTATTTCTTCCAGTTTCACACTCTTCTTCTGAGTATCGACTATGTAAGCTAAATAACCCACATAGCCTTGACTCAACAACTTCTTGGCCTGCATAATCGTCAGACATCTCATTTGTCTAGGAGATTTGCTACCATTGAAAACTACCTTTGACGGAGTCATAAGGTTTACACATTTCTTTTGGCAATCAATTATCGCTCCACAATTGAACAACCGATCCATTCCCAAAATAACATCAAACTCTCCAAGCCTAATCGAAATCAAATCTACCATCATAATATTTCCCTTAATATTCACCCTACAGTTCTTGTATACGAACCTAATAGGAATTACTTCCTTATTCGTAATTTCTATGTTTAAAGGGAAATTCAATTCTTCACTAGGCAATCCTAATCTCATAGCAAATTCATCAGATATAAATGAGCAAGTAACACCCAAATCAAATAATATATAAGCATCAACATCATTGATTGGGATAATACCTGACACCACATCCTTTGATTGACAAAGATCTTGCATGATCATGTTGAAGGTTACGGGTCGTGGGTTTGTTTGATGTCGTTGGTCCAAGAATGGCCCATGTACCTCCATCGCTACCTCCCTTGTTTCCGTTGTCTCTCCACTTTTTCTTCTGGGCACTCACGAGCAAAGTGATCCTTGGACCCGCAAGTGAAGCAAACGTTCTTCTTGGGTTGATTGTAATTTGGGGCGATGTGACCCTCCTGGCCACAGTTAAAGCATACTCGTTTCCCCATCAAGCATACACCCTTGTGAAACTTCCTGCATGTAGCACATGCTTTAAACTTCTTATTCTACTGGTTACCTTGGTGATTTTCAGCACCCATATTTTCATTCCACTTTCTTTTCAGATTATTGTTACCATTTCCACTACCACTGTAATATTCCAGAATTTTTAAATTGTTATATTAAATATTTCTTGAATTATTTAAGTATTTAATAGATGTGTTTATTGTTGAATAAATAATTGTTCAAATTTGATTCAATTTGGTTAATTATTTGTTAAATAAATAATTAAGGAAATTAATTATTATATTCTAATTTAATTTAATTATTAAGTTAGAGAGTTTTGATTAAATGAATTATTATATTTTAATCTGAATTTGTAATTAAAAGATGTGTTAGTTGATTAAATAAAGTTATAATTATATAAAAATTATAATTTTGTGGTATTGATTTGTGTGTTAAAGTGATTTAATAAATTGTTATTAGAATTAATTAAAATGATTATTGAAAATTTTAATTAAATAAAAGTGTGACAAATAACCTTCTATAAAGGAGTTATTAAAATAAATTAAAGGAGTTTAATTCAGTTTTGCCAAACAAGGCTTAATGCATATTAAGTCTTTATTTTAAATATGTTTTACCAAACAAGGTGTAAGATTTAATGGGTTATGTTTAGTTTGTTAGCCAAACAAGCCTTATGGCTTTTGAGTTTAAAAAAATTTTGATGTCAGTTAATAGATATATTTATATTTTATAATTATTATATATCATATCTTATACATTATAACTCTAGTACGTAAGATATGAATAGAGAGGAAGAACTCAGAAGAAGAAAAAGAAGAGAAGAAGAAAAGTGAGAGAAAACTTAAGAGAATCCTAGAGAATTTGAGAGTGAAGTTGGAGAAAAGCTTGTTGATCAAAGAGAAAAGTATCATCTTCTAAAACAAGGTATCATCCTACCCTTTTTAAGTTCTTTAAAATTTTAGTTTTCTCTTCCAAAACTCTCTGTAAAATTCTTATGAAAGGATAAATTGTTTAATTGTATATGGCTTTATATAATAAATTAGTGTTGTGAAACTATTTTCATTAGTTTATATATGAGTATAGTCAATGAATTTATGATATGTATGTAATTTGTGAAGAAAACCTTATTACAAAGTGAGTTTATATGAATATATATGAATATGGCTTAGTTTAAAGTAAAAATTATGGTTTAATTAGTTATTTAATTTTTAAATTGACTATTGAATCTGAAATAGTATGTATAATCATAAACAAGGTACTTTGAATTAACTGTTTTGGTTGAAAAACAAAATCACAGTGTTGATTTTCATTGAAAACATCAAAAAGAGAGGTTTTATCAAAAACAATGAAATTGGATGTTTTAAATTCAATGTTTATGTTGTTTAATGAGTAGAATCATGTTAAGAGTCCTTGAAATATGTTTATATAAAGTTTCTGTATGAATTACATGCTAATTAGGCTGTTAGAAAGTAGCTTGTAGGCCAAAATTGGCTTTGTTCATGTGATTTCCGTAGCTAGTTGCCGAGGACTGTAATTTGGCGCCATGAGACTACCTCGTAGTATAGTTCTCACGCCACAAATACGACCATTATACGCAGGCGCCACTTTCGATGGCTTGTGTCTCGAGCCATGGCGCCATATCTCATCTCCATGTGCAGTATGAGTTAGCAGAATGGTCAGACAGTGTAATTTTTGTACACAAAGTCTGAAGGAGATGTTATGTATTAATAGTAGGACTGTTAAATTATGATTTCAATATTTCTATACCACGAATGACCATGTTATTAACAATTAACTAGTTTTGTAACTTGATTATGTGATTAAAAATTTAATCTTACATGATGAATGTACTTAGTTATGTTTGTAATGTGGTAGTGACTAACTATGTCATGATGACATATATATAGGGTATTGTGATTCGAATTGTTCGGTTTAGCCTACAAGCAAGGCAAGTTCTCTAAATCTATTGTCTCGTTGAGCCAATTATTATTTCTAATTCGATTATAATATAATGATGCAAGATTTCTAAACTTTATTGAGCAAATTATTCGTGTATTTAACTTGTTGTTTAGCATGCAAATTGATATATTCTGATATACTAATGTTAAACAGTTTTATCGTTCAAATTGTTATGCATGCTTAGTTCTCAATTCTAAATAACCTTGGCTTAATATTGTTCAAGCAAGGTGTGTTATAGTTATTCAATATGTATGCTATTAGATTATTCCTAAAGCATGCTTTTAATTTACCATGTCGATTTAGTTATGATTATTCCATAGTGTAATGTTATTAATTTTATTCAACTAATCCTTAGTTGATGTTCGTTGAATTCCAAATTACCCTGAAATGTATCCAAACCAAACTCACTTTGGTGCGGACTTGTACTCTAAATACTGAGATGAACAACCCTATTACTAGGGATAATTTACGCTTAGCGTTGAAATTGTTAGTTCTCAGTAGGCAGAATATAGATCTAGAAGGGGGGTTAAATAGATCATTTGAATATCAAAATACTTTTTCTCTTTTAAGTTGTATTGCTCATTAAGTGGCATATGACAAACATAAGAATCTTTTCAAGCACAACGGAATAAGTAAAAGATCCCCTTCATTCATATATCCATAATCAATTATACATTGTTCGTAGAGTTAGCTTAGTAGTAAACAGTTAGCACATACATAGCAGTTATAGCACTTAATGTACATAATATAAATGACATAAAGTAAAAGACACAAGGGGTTTTAAGTGGTTCAGAGACTCAAGCTCCTAATCCACTCTTTTGCTTTCAACTAGCAGAATTTCCACTAAGGAAGGGCAGCACCCTGAATCACTAAGATTCCTTCAAGGTCGGCAGCCTTGGGACTTCAGTTCACTAAGAACTCTTCAAGGCCAGCAGCCTTGGAACTTTTCAAGTTCCCTAGGAACTCTTCAAAGCCAGCAGGCTTAGAATCTTCATTTAGTCCCTCCGGACAAGGACCCCTCAGGCCCTGGATTCTTGTTGTTGTAGTTGTTGTTGTTGTTGGTGCTGAGCTGCTAAGATGTCATTAAGCTCTGAATATCTTTTGTACTTAGCAGCTTGGTGTGGTCCTCTTTGCATTCTGCTTCGAGTCTGGACCACATCTTCCTTGGTGCAGCTGATCTTTACTCTTTTCTGCTCATCTTCATCTTGTATCAACTATGCACCATCACCATCTAGATTTGTTAAGAATATGTGATTTTGGCAGACTTCGTCTGACACTTAACAATCCCTGAACCCCTCTTAAATACTTTGCAGATATTATTCTGCATTTGTTCAGTTTCAGCTTTCGGTTCATGGTGATTCTGAGATTGGCTCTCTTGATCTTCTTTGTACTCAGCCACTTTCTTGAATGCTATCTTCTTGGCCTTCTCGGCTCTCAGCTTGGCTGCCATCTTTAGTGGCATTCTCATCTTTGTTGAGTGAAGCTTTGATCTATTTGTGTTCTTCATTAAAGCTGCTTCACTTCCACCTTGGTAGTCTCACTGTCACTGAGACTTGTTCTGTTGATCTTTGGTGGAACTCGTAGAGTCAACAATAGAATTCACCAACTCAATCATTCTGCAACGTAGCAATCATCAGTAGTTCTTGATCTTTGAAGCTCTGTTGATATATACTACCCAATCTTCCTGTTGGAAAGTAGCCGTTGAAAGCTATTCAAATTGCCTCGCAGATCTCGAGTTATTTGGTGCAGACTGCAGATATGACATGAGATCTTTTCGACTTTCGACATTGCGTATCTCATTGTTTCACCAACTCTGTCAGATATGTCACTTTGACATCTTGGGCAGGTTGTCGACTTTATTTCTCCCTTCTGATTTATCGATCAGAGGTTGTCCTTGCATCGATGCTCTCAATAAGCTCTTGTCCGAATATTACCCTTCAGAATGAACCGTTGCCAATGCTTCAGTCTTCAGCTATTCAAACTCTACGATTTTGATGCATGTCTTCATGGACTTGATCGTAGTGTCTTCTTGACTGGTAGAGACAACACTACGATTTTGAGAAGTGTTCACTTGATCTTATGTGTAGAACACATCTTCCTCTTTTTGTGCAGTGCTTCATTACTTCTGTTTGCCTCGACTGTTCTCAAATACTGATGACTTGATTCCTTGCTCTGGCCTCTTCTGAATAATAAGATACTTCAAATTTGTGGCGTGTCCAGCTCGCTTTCTCCTTGTGATCTCTCATTCACTTATCATCAATGGACTGACCCAATGCTTAATCACTTTAGCCTTGTTATTCAGAGGCTAACCAGTATCTCTGTGTGTACTCTATCAGTTCCTTCTTAGTTTGGTAAACATTACGATCTTGATTACTTCCAGGATCATTGACATCTTTCTACTTGACAGCTACTGCACTTGCTGACTTTCCTTAGTCAGTTACAAAAGTCTTCTTCTGATCTCCTTGTGGAAGACTTCATCTCAGATGGTTTCATAACTCAATCTTGATGTTGATTGGGTTGGTGCTTAGGTCTTCTGTTAGCTTGCATGCCATTCGTTGAGTGCTCTCTGGTTTTCTTCAGATGGGACGTATCTATGCAGTGCCAACCAGAGGCTTCATTCCTTTGGATATTCAGGGAGTGCTCATTCGTTGAGAATCGTATTTGCTCTATATGATTCTATCTTGGCATTGTGAGCACATCTGTTGAGATCTTAGTTCTGCACTCTACGATTCAGCTTTGGCTGTGCAGACACTACAACTCTGAGATCAAATATTGATACTCTACGATTTCTATCGTTGTGTTTGCTATCTTCATCTGATCTTAATCGACTACGATCTCTGCCTTTGATTCGATCAGTAGACTCTACGACTCTAAGTGTAGTCTACGCTCCTTAACTTGGCTAATAGTAGACTCCACGACTTTGAGTGTAGTCTACGATTCTTGATTTGACTTCAGCAGATGCTCGGTCAGCTCGTAGGCAGGCTGTCTCTACGATTCTAAACATGACTTCCTCAGTAGACTACGGCCCTGAGGAAGTTCTCCTCGACACACTACGATCCTTCCTTGTCTCTCCGGAAGTTTACGAACCCCGAGATCTCTCTTGTCTTGCGCAGACTACGATTCGCCTCGATAGCTCTTGAGTTTTCTTGACTCTCTAGCAGAGATCACAATTTCAGTGCGGTGCTTTGAGCGATCGACATGCCTATCTATTACATTATAAGATCAACCTAACATGCTTGATCTTTCTATATTTATAGTCCTTGTACATCATTTCTTTTTAAGGACTTTACAAAGCTGTTTTGCTTATGTACGATTAACCTAACACATTTGATCAATTCATTCTAAGTCCTTGTACATATGTTTCCATTATTTATCAAAGAACTTTACAGCTTTTCTTAATACAAGCATACTTTCATATTCATTCATATATATATATATATATATATATATATATATCATAATCAAATCATATATAAATAGGAATATCATTCACATGCATATTCCTGACAATCTCCCCCTCTTTGATTAAGACAAAAATAATAAGTGCATATGCATGTTATGAATGTGTGACACCCCCAAATTCGGACACTTCATCCCCACGGATTTGGTATTCACACTCCAATTAAATCATAACTAACTACCCATAAATCAAGGATATAATTAAACTCAAAAGTTTAAACAATAAATCTCCCATTAAAGGGTTACATAATCTCAAATAAATCCCAGGTCATCTAACCTTTATTACAATCATCAACGGAAAATTAAAACATGTTCATAAATAAATCTATTACATAAGCTTCATAAATAAAATATAAATTAAACATTTTCATCTAATCAAGCACTTTGTCATTGCCCTTGCTTGTAGAAAGCTCTTCAAACTTCTTAACTTCATCTGCATTGTATTGTGCAAGAGTGAGCAAACAATTGCCCACAAGAAGGATAGTATACAATAACATTTTATGAATGACAATTAACTGAGCTTTCAATGGTAAAGTGTTCTTACCGGAACAATAAACTTTAATTCAACAGCTATGAGTTCAAAGGAATAATGAACGTTTAAGTTAATAATAGATAACAACATCAAAGAATACACTGAGGGTCACAAGACCACGAACTATATTCTAGGTTTTCAAGTATTTCTACTTTAACCTTTAACAGTCTAAAAGACTATAATCATCATCTATGTCCTAGGTTCACAGGTGTTTCTATTCTAACCTTTAACAATCTAAACGACTATATGGACCATCATTCCGTACTCCAGGTGATCATCCCTTTGTACTATGTATTGCGCAAACATTTTAACACTATTGCGTAGCTTTAAAATAATCCCCTGATATAGGGTTGTTCATCTCAGCTTAGATTATCAAGTTCTGAACCAAAGGAAGTTTTGTTGGGAATTAACTTCAAAAGAAGTCTAGATTTTTATAACGATCATCAACCAAGTACTGGTTGAATCAGATAGGAACCAATAATTATTCAAGGGTTTGATTACAATATCTTCATGAACAAGGTATGTCGATGAATCAATAAGAGCTAGAGTATTAACAATTTCTAAGTTGAACAAATGTTATCATCGATAACATGCCTTTAAAGTTGTGTGAGTACATAAACAAACCAAAGGAAGTTTGGTTTGGGTAGACTTCTAGGGTAATTTAGAGTTTAGAACATTCATCAACTAAGGATTAGTTGAAGTGGTAAAGAATCGCTAAACAACTTAGAGTTCGGTACAATAATGTAAGATAGTACAATGATATTGAGGAACGAATATCAAACAATAGTTATTAGTAGCTGAATAAACACACTTCTTACAATAAATTTACAGACTTTAAATAACCAAGGTAATCTCGATTGGAATAAAGAAACAAAGATTAACTAACTTGTTCAACAATAAATGAGGGTTAGAGAACTTGCATGACAATAAATCGTTAAACAAGAGATTAGAGATAAAGAATTTGCATATGTATAACATAACAGTGAAAAGTAACCTTGCTAAATAATAAAGTAGCAAAGGTTAGGGAACTTGCCTCTTGCGTAAGCTATACAATTACAACTCAGGTACTCCAATATCCTACACATACCATTAGGATTATCACATCAATTAGCTACATACACATTATCCTCATAGATTAAATTCTCATCTTAGTTACGTTATAACCTTTAGTTTAAGGTCTAACCATAATACTAAACCACATAACACGAATGTAAAAACTCACTAACACATACATAAGACTTTTAGCATCCACTTCCAAAATAACACCCATTTCTAGCTAAACTTGTTAATTTAGTACAAGTCTTATGCTACTATATAAATATCAAAAATTTCAAGTGTTGACCTTCATAATACTTATTTATTAATCCTCATTCTCAATAAATCACAACATGTCATTTTCATAGTTTACTAACTTCTTATAACTTTAGAATCACTAACCACATAACACTATGTTGTTTTAACCATGACGTTATACATTCGACACATTAACATAACCTTAGACCAAGTTATGTTGATACCCCAAGTCTGCAGCAACAACATAACTCACCATCTCAGAATAGGGTATGGCGCAATTGCATTGCATATATTAACTGGGACTGGCAAGGCCTTGGCAGCTGCTTTTTTTTTGACACTTGACATCGACACGAAATTGGTACCGGTTGCAGCGATTGAGGCGTAAAATGAAGCGGCATGAGCGATGAGTTGACTTTAGCCCAACCAACACGAATTTCACCCACCAAACAGTGAAATTAACACAAACAAATGATATAAAACTATTACAAACATGTTTCCTCACATATATATATCAATATAGAACAATTTAACAACAACTTAAACTAGTTTAATTTTTCAAATTCCTCATTTTCATATAAAAACTCAATTTTTGATATTCTTCACAAAAATCAACACTATGATCTCTATACTTGACCAAATTGCTTCGTTCAAATTACGTTCTCTTTGTTTCTTACTGAACTAGCATAAACAAGCTTCAATTCACAATTTAACATACAAATTGACCACTAAAATTGGTACTTTTACAGGCCACATACAAATATATACTGTAATTTATTTTTCTTCCTTTTTAACTGTAATTAGCATACGAATTCTTGACTAAATACTAGTTCTAGTAATCACAAACATATACAATAACAAGTAATCAATTGTATATCAAAAATTCCAAAAAGATGAATTCACAGAACTAGAAGTTATATGCTGTAAAATTCATATATATACATATATATAAATATATAAAATTAGGGTTATAAGTAATACCTTCTTATTCTTGAAAATCCTTGCTAACCAACTGAATTTGCTTTGAAACACTTAGTTTTTCTCAAATTTTCTCTCAATCTCTCTCTAGTTTCTCTCAACTTCTCTGTTCCTTTCTCTTCACAGTATAGCATAGGCCAACTCTTAGTTAAGCGTAGCAATAAAACTGTCAGGCCATAATGCGTATACTAAATATATCAGTTACAAGGATATAAACGTATAAATTATAATTATATTTTATTTATTATTTATTTATTTAAATTTGTTATAGTAAAATTCATAATTAAAAAGAGAAAATCCAAAAGCCATAAGGCTTTGTTTGGCAAAAAGTCTTTAAAATTAAAGAGTTTATATCCTTAAGCATTGTTTGGGTAAAACTAGATTAAAACAACTTTAATTTATTTTTAATAACTCCTTATACTATAGTTATTTGTCACACTTTATTTAATCAAGTTTTCATATTTAATTTAATTAATTCAAATAACAATTAATTAAATAAATCATTTAATCACATAACTCAATACAAATAATTAACCATCAAATTGAAATATCAACATAATAATAATTTCTTTAACTCATAAATTATTTATTTAACAAATAAATAACCAAATAAAAATCAAATCAATTATACAAATATTTATTCAATGATAAACACATCCATTAAATATTTATATAACTCAATAAATATTTAATATTATAATTAAAATTCTGGAATATTACATCATTCCCTCCTTACAAGGATTCTGTCCTCAGAATCACAACTTAAACAATCAAATCGTCACAAACTCTATTCTAGGTTTTCAAGTATTTCTACTTTAACCTTTAACAGTCTAAAAGACTATAATCATCATCTATGTCTTAGGTTCACGGTGTTTCTATCAGAAACCTTTAACGATCTAAACGACTATATGGACCATCATTACGTACTCGGTGATCGGCCCTTTGTACTTTATGTATTATGAAACATTTTAACGTTATCACAGTAGCTCTAAAATAATCCCCGATATAGGGTTGTTCATCTAAACTTAGATTATCGTGTTACGAATCAAAGGAAGTTTGGTTGGGAATTAACTTCAAAGGAAGTCTAGATTTTTAGAACGCTCATCAACCAAGTACTGGTTGAATCAGATAGGAACCAATAACTATTCAAGGGTTTGACTATAATATCTTCATGAACAAGGTATATCGATGAATCAATAAGGGTTAGAGTATTAACAATTTCTAAGTTGAACAAATGTTATCATTGACAACATGCTTTCAAAGTTGTGTGAGTACATAAACAAACCAAAGGAAGTTTGGTTTGGGTAGACTTCAAGGGTAATTTAGAGTTTAGAACATTCATTAACTAAGGATTAGTTGAATCGGTAAAGAATCGCTAAGAAACTTAGAGTTCGGTACAATAACGTAAGATAGTACAATGATATTGAAGAACGAAGGTCAAACAATAGTTATTAGTAGCTGAATAAACACACTTCTTACAATAATAATATAGACTTTGAATAAAGAGATAAAGATTAACTAACTTGCTCAACAATAAATGAGGGTTAAATAACTTGCATGACAATAAATCGTTAAACAAGATATTCGAAATAGAGAATTTGCATAAGTATAACATAACAGTGAAAAGTAACCTTGCTGAATAATAAAGTAGCAAAGGTTAGGGAACTTGCCTCTTGCGTAAGCTATACAATTACAACTCACGTACTCCAATATCCTACACATACCATTAGGAATATCACATCAATTAGCTACATACACATTATCCTCATAGATTAAATTCTCATCTTAGTTACGTTATAACCTTTAGCTTAACGTTTAACCATATTAATCAACCACATAACATGAATCTGAAAACTAATTAACATATAACATAAGACTTTTACCATCCAAATCACATTCTCAACTCTTACAACGTTGAGTTTCAATCTATTATAACTTATTAATTAATACTATATTTCTTCTTAGTCAAACTCGAAGTTCATTCAAGTGTTTAAGTCTTCCTAGGACTCCTTATTGGTTTTATATTAATCACATTCCATATTTTATAATGTTCATTTCATTTAAATTAAAACATTTTTTTTAAGTTCATTAACACTTTTCGCGGTGTTTTGACGTTCATTCGTCGCACGCCCAACTCGTCTCGATTGCGTACACTTAGTATGCTTATACAACTTATATAATACATCATATATTAATGTTAAGCATCATTATATTTAGTAATATTTATGTTTTATAACTTAGAATAATATCTTTTATCGTCAGAAGCACTACACTTGCATATGTCCATGCCCGACGCCCTCTGATTGCCTCTGAATACACATCAGTCCTAAATATGATCATTTTTACCCCTATTCTCGACCGCAAATAGAAAAACTTAAAGAATGAAAGTTGTAGTTCTATTCGTTATCTTTTTGAATCATCCTGAATCACTTCAATCGGAGTTCGTATGAAAACGTTATGGCTGTTTTACCAAAGGATGTCAAAATAGTCACATCTGGCACTACATGAGCGCAGCTGAGCCCAAATAAGCCTTGGGACCAGCACAGCTGTGCCCTAGAGCGCAGCTGAGCCCCAAGAGACTTAGGGCACAGCGCAGCTGCACCTAATAGCAGAACCAGGATTACAAGTTTACAGTTCTTGCGATTTTTGACCCTTTTTCTCCTACTAATCTTCATAACTTAAGCTATACACATCCAAATTAGTCCGTTTTAGATTCTATGGATTCTAAATTCATAGAACTACAATAAACCAAAGAATGAACAATTTACAAAAACATTAACTAACCCAAATCTTGACCTAAAACTCATGTTTATACTAAATTTTCATATTTTAACATGTTTAGCGAATTCATTCACTACGAATTCGTTTCTTAACCAAATTGATTCATTTAACTTGCGTTATTTTTGTTTTTAAATGTATTAACACAAATGATCATCAACATACAATTTATTACATGAATCAACCACCAATTTTTGGTTTCAAAGTAAACTATTTTACACATATTCAACCTAAACCATTTTCTTCTTCTCAACCATGACTACCTATGAACTTGATACACCAAAATCATTAGTAACTACATATAACAGATTATAATCATCAAATAACATATATAGACCATATCTCATCAAATTATACAACAAAAAATCAAAGTCTCTATGAAAGAAAACTCAAAAACATATAAACTAAGAATATAACCCAAATATTCATTAAAAACATGTTTCATATGAATTTGATTTCTGAAAATCATTTCTAGATGACAATTATCAGATTTTAAACATCTTCCAACATATATATAACATCTATTTAGCAACTAATCCAACTAAATTTCTAATTTTAAAGGATAACTCAAGAACACCCAAACTAAGAAAAAACTAGGTTATTTACCTCTTGATTCTTGTTTAGCCTTGTTAGAAGATGATTCCCTTCTTTTTCTCCTTCTTGGCTCTCCAATTTGGCTTACAAATTCACAGTCATCGTTGCTTGGAGTTTATCTTGAACTGGATGATCTCCTGTTGCGGTCATCACCATCTTTGACTCCTCATTGATTAGAGATAATTTCTCAACCAGCTCAGCAGAATTCTTCAATAGCTCCTTCTCCATAGGAATTTGGTTATCTGATTGAATAGCTTCTTGTTGAGCACTAAATTGGATTCTACGATATTCGTCCTTGGATAGATTTTCGAAAGTGTTGACAATCTGAAAGATCATTGAGTACCAATCGTTGTTGAAGGATAAAGAAATATTGGTCAAGAGTGCTTGAGAAGATGGAGACATCTTATTCTGGACTTGATCATCATCAGTGGTAGAGTGAATAGACTCTTCGATCAGTGTCTTTGCCATATTCTTTTTTTCCATCAGAGTCCACTCTACGATCATAAGGAATATAATGAATTTCAGCATGTCGGTAGATCTTGTAGTGGGGCTTGTCATTGATCATCATGGTGGCAAACTTCTTTACCTTGGGAAAGTTTTGTGACACCAGTTCCAAATTTGGAAATTGAGAGTAGCACCAGCTGAAGTAACTTTCATCTCTATCAGTTTGTACCTTTAACCACGACATCCATGGGAAGAACCACCTCATCAGTAGGTCTTCAGAATTGTACAATATAGTTGTGCAATCTAACTCCATATTTTTCCAGTTATGAAGCACTTCATCTGTAGTCATCCTAAACACTCGAAGTTGTTCATTTCCATAATTTATCCATCTTGCTGCTGGCTCTGCTGGTGGCTCATCAAAGACTTCCACTACAATTCTTTTGTTGATTCTGGCCGGAGAGAGAACAGTATAGTAGTATTCTAGTTCCTCAGATTCCTGATTTGCAGAATCGGAATCTTTCTCTATCTCTTCCCTTTTTGAGCTTGAATTTTGCTGATTCCTTTCATCATATTCATCTATGAATTCTTCTTTTGAATCATCTTCTTCATCACTTGATCCATCCTTAGCACTTACTTCCTGTGATACCGACTCATCATCACTTAATTCAACGACGACATTGGAGTGATCATTTTTCTTTTTGGAGATAATTTGAGCCAGTAGTCTGTAGCTCTTTCTTCTTGTTGGAAGTTCAGCTATAGGAGTTTCAGACTCCTCTTCTTCGTCAGATTCTAAAACTTCTTCATCATCAGACAGACTTTCTTGACGTTTAGCAATAGTGGGGGCATTTCCTTCTTTATCAAAATCAGCATCATTTGATCCATCATCTGGGTTGGTTAGAGCATTTGCATTTGGAGATGAAGTTTGGTCATCTTGCAGATTTTCTTCATCTTCAGAGTGAGTACTCTGAGAGTTAGTCACAGGACTTGCATATTCTTCTTCTTCATCCTCAACCTTGGTTCTCTTTTCCACAGATTCAACTTCTTCTTCATTTTTAAGTTTGCTCCTTGAGGATTCAATCTTTGAACTTTTAGTTCCTTTCTCATCTTCAGACTCTTCATGTTCTTCTTGGTTGGACGGAATTTCCTGGGGAGCTGTGGCTGATTTCTTCATCACTTTTGCTTTCTTCTTGGGTGGTTCTTGGAGTAGTCTGTTACTCCTTCTTTTTGGGTTTTCAGCAGTAGATGTTTGTTTTTCTCCTACTCCTTATTTCTTCTTGCTAGTGAAGACATGTCTTCACGAAACCTCTGCATTCTTCACATTCTTAGGCTTCTTCTTTGCCTGTGTTGCAGCAACTGATACAGAGTCATCAGACTCAGAGCTTTCCACCTCCTTTACCTTTCTTTTCTTAGCAGAGATCTTTCAACTGCCCCTGCTGTAGTTAGCCTTCTGTTCTCCTTTGGGTTTTTCTTCCAATTCACAAACAGTTGTGGAGACATTACTTTGTGAACATTCAAGGGTTCTCCCTCATCATCCTTGATCTTGCTTCCTAGCCTTTTCTTCATCACAATACTCAGCAGTCTTCCATAAAACACCTTTGTAAGTGGTTTTTCGTAGACTCCTTCAACTCAGCCTTTTCTATCCATTTGCATATTTGATCGAACAGGATAACTCCAAATTTGATTTACTTTTTCAGAACTATAGTAGACATGATCTTCAATTGTTGATCAAGCATAGTGTCATGTGCAGTATCCTTGCATAATATACATTTGCCTACTATTTCAGCAAGGAACTCGAATTCCTCTGGAAACTCCTTTTTCTTTATGTCCTTCAGACTAGGGTTTCTTTGGTACCCCATAATCTCCTTTGCTTTCTTAGTGTCAATCTCATCAAGGTTTTTCAGTCGTAGGTCAGGAAAACCCAAGCATTGGTTGATATCGGATTATTTTAGTTTTAGAGACTATCCTTTAACCTTGGTTGAAAGAGTCTCAGCTTTTATGGATGCATTTGAGTAGAATTCCTTAACCAGTTCAGTGTATACTCAGGTGCTTGCTTCAAGACATTCTGAGAATCCAGCTTTCTTCACGAGTTCAAGAATGTCTCTGAACTTCTTTTTGGATTTATCAAATGACTTGGTTCCGAGTTGAATGCCAGTGATTACTCGTCAGTGTTCCATTTGAATGATTCGAGGAATATGGATATTGATTCAGGGAAATTTATGGAGTCTGGCTGATTGTGATTTGGATTCTAGAAATTTGAGTGGTTTGGCTTCGAGGAGAATTCTAGGGTTTGAAAATGGGAGGGAGAGAGAGAGATTAGATAGGTTAGGGTAGCTATTTATAGATTTTGAATTTGTCTTAATGGCAGTTTCTTCTGACTCTGCATACTCTGTGATGTGTCAACCAGTCATTGGTTGCACGATGCCCAATAACTAGTTGTAACTCCCCATTAACTTGTCAGTTAGCTGTCTCGTTTAGAAGAGTGGACGTTTGATTGACGTGGATTGACCTTTGACCTTTTGAACTGGTACAGTAGCTAAATAAAACAGCTATTGACTCTACATTTTTCCTTTGTTGACTCACCGATCAATTCTCTGAAAGATGTTGTACTGAATGGTTTTGGTAATTCTTCTTATTTTGAATCTTCTTGATTCAGCCATTGATTTACTTCCTGAAGTCTTGGGCACTTTTTTTCAGCAAGACATCTTTCCACTCATTATTCGAACTTGTCTCCCATTATCTGAATGCTTGAGAAATTTTCCTATTCTTTCAGCTCCTCATGAGTTAAGAGTAGCCTCTTGTAAGACTGCGATCATCGAGTCTGTTTCTACAATTGTTGAGGTTGCACTACGATCGTTGAGGTTACATCACGATCGTTGAGTTCTCTCAAAATCTACTCTGCAATCGTTGACTGTCTTGATTCTTGAGATGAACTTGATTAAGCAATTCTTCTGGGATAAGATAGCTCAGGAAGAGCCAACCTCTTAGAGTGAGCTAAGGGTCAGGTTTGTCCCTGAGACGCTTTCCAGATGAATTTGCTTTAGGAGTAATTTTCTCTAATATCTCTTTTGACCTTTTCTGGTGAGGAGGTCCTTTATCATTTTTAGACAATTATATTTGTTGTGATCGTGGTGTCTTTTTACTTTTACACTACGATCATATGTTTGATTGTAGACACTCCATGATTTTGAATTGGGTGGCTGATAGGTTATCAATAGTACATTTTGAGACGTTTCTACTGACTATGGATCTTCATTTGGTTCATCAGCCACAAAGTTTTGGGACTTTGTAACTGGTACATTGCTTCATAAAACATTTCAGTACTGTTGTTCCTTAACAGATCACTGCTCCCCCATGGTTGATGTTGTCTTTTCAGCGAGGTGTGATTCCTTTTTCCTTATGTACATAAGGAAGCATCCCTGCATATCTACTTCTGACTGAAGTCATTAAATCTTCTTATGTCGTAGAAATAAGTATCTTCAGGGTTGATCATTCTACGATCCTTTGATAGCACTACGAACGTAATCTTCTTTATCAGCTTGTGCTAGTGGAGTTCTGCTCCCGTACTAAGTTCCTAATGTTTGATGCTCGATAGTCCTCTGATGTGAGCTTCCTTGAGAACAAGTTTTGCATGCTTGAGCATCTAAGACCCTTTTTCATCTCTGGTTGAGTGGCCTGCTTTCATATAAAGGTTTGCAGCCATTTGAGCTTTATTTAAATTAGTTCAGCAGGTCTTCAAGGACAGGCTTTGACATGTAGAAGTTTTGTCAGAATTATTTCTAAACAGTCCTAAGCCTTCTGCTGGTTAACTCTTCTTAACTGAAGTCTTTTGCTTTAGCATTCCTTAGTGTGGTCAGATAGACCAAGTACCTGTAGGTTATACATTTCTAATTTTTGGTACCCATGGTTAAATGGGTCCTACTAGGTTAGTTTACTTAACCCTTGTTCCTCACATATTTGGATAAACATCATATAGACCACCATCAGTCGTATTCATGCATATACTTCATTTAGATAATGTATTTTGAGAGGCATGGTGGTGAGTGAAAGAAATCTGTCATTTTAATAAAACACTCTTTTCCTTAATGGTTTCATCTTTTGCTAATTTATGTTCACAGAGTTTAAATGTTCACAGAGTGAGAATCAACTCTACGATTTATTAACATCTGGTTGATTCATGGAGGTGATCAATTTCTATGAATCTTCAAGATTTTCTTGTAGATCGAATCATACTCTATGTGTCATTAAACACTTAGACCATAGGATGTATAAAGCACATTAACTCATCAGTAAAGATTACTTCACATTCAATCGACCTATGAGGCTCTTAAAACCATTTCAGGTCTCTTTCAAGTTATCATCTTTACCTAAAACTTGGTTGGAGAGAAAGTTTATAGACATTTGAGTTTCCATCATCAGTTTACTTTCTCTCTTCACCTTTTTAGATAGATTATGAATACTTGAAGGAAACCTGTTATAGTTCATAAGTAAGGTGCAAATATGATGTTCATATCTATGTTAGCGAGGAACCGTACCTTTTTACTGTCAGTTTCTTAACAGACATTTATCTTAGATATACTGAGTTTAGGCATTGATGTGCATGTTTTCTCATTTGCTTCTGATAGCCGGTTGCTCCAGTTGATCTTCAGTCAATCAGTCGTGGTCTTGAAGACACAAGCTAAGAGAGTGACAGCATTTTTAAGTCCTTTGATATCCTTGAGTTTACAAGGCTTACATCCAGCTGCTGGTTGGCCAGATACATGTTTGAGAGATTCTTCTCTGAATAAAACATTTCTTAGCATGTATGGCCTTTTCATCTCTTCAGGCTTGTGGATGTTTGACTCTTTTCTGTTGATGTCATTTGAGCTTTCTAGCTTTGGTCTTCGCATACAACAAGATTTTCTCTTTTAAGGTATTGTTTATTTCATTCCCACAAGGAATAAGTAAAAGGTGTTCATAATAAATCAACACATTCATATCTAGGTAACCACGAGGATCCGTGTTCACTTAATCAAACATTCATATCTAACTACCCAATCACAATAAAGCTGGATAAATAAAACCTTTCCCATTTAAAGGGTTACATAATAAAATCTCCCGGGTTATCTAACCTTTAATTACAATCATTCAAATCACGGAAATTAAATAAACTTCATTAAAACCAAGTCTAAGATCATCATAATAAAAGTATAAGATCATCATAATAAAAATCTAACATCTCGATCAAAGTAAAATTACAAGTCTTCATCACTTGCACATTTTCCCTTTCCTTTGCTAGAGCGAAGGTTCATCTACCTTCTCTTCTTTTAGTGCTGATGAGTTTTAAAATATGCACGAGAGTGAGCAAAACAATTGCTCATTGGATAAAATATGAAATCAATAAGGAGTATAGTAATATTAAGCGCCAATAATAGGCTCATCAACAATGAATAGTACTTTATCATCAATAATCAAAAACGAAATCCAAAATGTAGAATAACTATAAGCGAGGTCATAAGACCATGAACTATGTCCACGATTGCGAGTAATCTTTCAACTCAACTTTAATGATCATAAGACTATAAGGACTCCTCGTACTTAGGGGATCGACCCTTCGTACCATGTATTGTGCACAAACATTTAAGCTACTGGCGTAAGTTATCCCCTAATAATAATAGGGTTGTTCATCTCGATTATTTGAGTACAAGTCCGCACCAAAGAGAGTTTGGTTTGGATAAGCTTTCGAGGGTAATTTGAAGTTCAACGATCATCAACTAGAGGACTAGTTGAATTAATAACATCATATTACGAGAATAATCGTAATTGAATCAACATAGTAAACCAAAATCATGCTTTAGGAATAATCTAATAGCATATATTTTGAATAATTATAACATGCCTTGCTTGAACAATATTAAGTCGAGTTAAATTAGAATTGGTACTAAGCATGCATATGAGTTTGAGCGATGAAATTGCTCGACATTAGTATAAATAGTTGTGCATGCTAAACAACAAGTTAAATACAAGAATAACTTGTCAACATTAAACCAAAGTTTAAAAGCTTGCATCATTTATAAGGTAATCGAATTGAAACAATAAATAGTTCAACAAGATAAAGAATTAGAAATCTTGCATTATTATATTAGGAACAATAATTGATTCCAATTACAAAAGTAGAGTTAGAGAACTTGCTCGATGTAAAAAGAAAGTTTAGAAAACTTGCCTTGCTCGTAGGCTAAACCAAATCAATCTGAATCACGATATCCTATAAACATATGTCATCATGACATAATTAGTCATTACCATCTTACAAACATAACTAAAATCGTTCATCATTTAAAATTGGATTTTTAATCACATAATCGAGTTATAACACAAGTTAATTGTTAATAACATACTTATTCATAGTATAGAAATACTAAAATCAACATTTAGCGATCCTATTATCATCACATAACTTTTCTTAAAATTTTGTGTACAAAAAAGTACCTTTGTCGAGACCATTACGCTAACTTTCGCCCGCATTTACACGATTTTATATTGTGGGGGTCGTGACATGGCGTGAGCATAATATTTATGTGCGGTGAATAAGGCTACAAGGGCGTCTTTATGCGTGCGTAGTCTTGTGGCTACTATGATGTGAAACTACTCTTTGTTGGGCCGTCATGGCATGCATCAAAGCTGCGATTTCATTGGCGACTTGACAATGAGTGCGGGAAAAAGCCAATTTTGGCCTACAAGTTCGTTTCTAACATGGTGATTTACATATAATTCATACAAAACTTCATGTAAACATAATTCAAGGATTCTAACATGTTTCTACTCATATAACAACATAAACAACAAAATTAACACACCCAATTTCATTATTTTTTGGCTAAAACTCATTTTTTGATATTTTGAAGAAAACAACCACTTTGTAATTTTGTTTTGCAACCAAAACCATTAATTCAAAGCATTTTATCAAAGTATATATATACTCTAACAAATTGAAAAGCCAATTTATCAATAAAACAACTATTCAACCCATAATTTCTATTTTAACTAGACACGATATGTAATCACCAAAACTTCATTTGTAAAATATTTTTCTTCCCAAATTACATACATATCATCAATTCATAGATTATAATTTATGAAAATCGTTTTAACATCACTAATAAGTCATATAAAGCCACATAACACAATAATTCATGCTTACACAAAAAATTCTAGAGAAATTTGGGGAGAGAAACTAGACTTTTAAAACTAAAAAGAAATTGGAGAATACCTTGATAGAAGAAGATGATATGGCTATTCTTTTCTCTCTCAAGCCTCTCCTTCCTCA
Source organism: Panax quinquefolius (assembly GCA_020205615.1). Lineage (NCBI taxonomy): Eukaryota > Viridiplantae > Streptophyta > Magnoliopsida > Apiales > Araliaceae > Panax > Panax quinquefolius. Next base: position 81,104,706 of record CM035152.1, read on the forward strand.
ATCTCTAGCCTTTCTTTCTTTCTTTTCTTCTTCTTCTTCTTTCTTCTTCTTCTTCTTCTTCCTCCGAGTTTTCTTTCTTCTCTCTAACCTCTCTCCTCTAACATACGTCTTAACAAATAACGTATATAGATATTATATATATTAATTATATAATATAATTATAAACATAACTGATATCAGTTATGTGAATTTTTAAATCAAAAGTCATAAGGCTTGTTTGGTTACTAACTAAAAAAAATAACCCATTAACCTTACACCTTGTTTGGTAAAACTCAAATAATTAAAAGACTTAATAGGCATTAGGCCTTGTTTGGCCAAAACGGAATTAAAACTCCTTTAAGTTATTTTAATAACTCCTTTATAAAAGGTTATTTGTCACACATTAACTTAATTAAATAAATTCTAAAAACAATTTATCAAATCACTTTAACACATAAATCAATATCACAAAATTATAATTTTCTATATAATTATAACTTTATTTAATCAACTAACACATCCTTTTTAATTACAATTCCAATAAAAAGAATAGTAATTCAATTAATCAAAATTCTCTAACTTAATAATTAAATTAAATTAGCAAAATAATTAATTTTCCTTAATTATTTATTTAACAAATAATTAACCACATCAATTCAAATTTGAACAATTATTTATTCAACAATAAACACATCCATTAAATATTTAAATAATTCAATAAATATTTAATATAACAATTAAAATTCTAGAATGTTACATCATTCCCTCCTTACAAGGATTCTGTCCCCAGAATCATAATTCAAACAATTCATTCGTCACATTCTCCCCTACTTACAAAGATTTTGTCCCCAGAATCGAAGACACAGATCAAACAAATAACTCAGGGTAATTCTTCATCATTTTAGCTTCGAGTTCCCACGTAGCCTCTTCGACATTGTGGTTCCTCCAAATTACCTTCACAGAAGGTATCACCTTATTCTGAGCACTTTTGTTCTTTCTGTCGACTATACGGATAGGAATCTCTTCATAGGACAAATCTTTCTCAAATTGTAATGGTTCGTACTCAATCGCGTGCTTGTAATCGGGTTTATGCGGTCGTAACTGCTGCAAACACGTGAAAAACATTATGAATGTTTTGCAACGGAGGTAAAGCTACCTCGTAAGCCACCTCTCCAACCTTTCCTTGACACTTGAAGGGTCGATAAATCTCGGACTTAGTTTCCCCTTCTTACCAAATCAATTTTTTTCCCTTCGAGGAGAAACCTTTAGGAATACGTAACTTTCTACGTCGAATGCACGATCTTATGCGTGTTGATCGGCATATTTCTTTTTATGCATCTTGGTAGCTATCAATCTTGTTACGATGAGTTTGACAACCTCGGCGGTTTGTTGTACCGATTACGGTCCTAACGGTTGGCGTTCACAAACTTCATTCCGGCCGAGTGGAGTTACGCACTTTACGCCATATAATAACCTTCGTAAAGGCGGCATACCGATGCTAGCGTGTGATAAGCATTATTGTAGGCAAATTCCACAATGGTAATTATTCATCCCAACTTCCTTTGAAATCCATGGCGCGTGCTCTCAACATATCTTACAATATACGAATCGTTCGTTCGCTTTGGCCATCATTTTGCGGGTGATATATTTGTACTCATTCGTAATCGTGTTCCCATACATTTCTGTAGTCTCTTCCGGAAGTTTGATGTGAACCTCGGATCTCTATCGACACAATTGATCTTTGGAACTCCATGTCTTGAAAGCGATCTCCTTAACGTCAGTTTAGCGGTGATCAAGATTAAATCTAATCTTTATTGGCAAAAGTGTCTTGATTTTGTCAATCATCCACTATCACCCATATCGCATCGTATCCTTTCGAGTTGTTGGAAGACCTACCACAAAATCCATTGTGATATGCTCCCATTTCCATTAGGTATCTCCAGCGGTTGAAGTAACCCGCTTGGTCTTTGATGCTCGGCCTTGACTCTCGACATGTCGAAGCACTTTTGCAGCGCGATTCTGCAGCGTCTCTTTTCATATTTGGCCACCAAAAATGTCGCGCAAATCTTGATACATCTTCATTACTTTCCGGATGAATCGAATATCTCGAGTTATGAGCTTGGTCGAGATTTCTTCTTTAACCTCTGGTCTTGCTTTGGAACCCGTATTCGTCCTTCAAATCATGACATTCCATCGGTATCAATCTTGTATTTCACCTCTTTTCCTCAACCACACTTTTTACGATTTTACGCATTCCTCATCCTGCGGTTGAGCGTTCTTCACTTTATCCACCAAAGTTTGGTGGCTTCCATCTGGTAACATCTTTCATTGGATTCTCTTGGAAATTTGATTTCCAACTCTAACCTTGACATTCTTTGTAATAAGCTCCTCCTTATCGATTAACAACATCAACTTTTCCTGCCTTTTCTACTCGAGGCATCGCTGACCACGTTTTGCTTTTGCGGATGATAAAAGATCTCACAATCATAATCTTTTATCGGTTCCATCCATCTTCTTTTGATGCGTGTTTGAGTCCTTACGTGTGAAAATATACTTGAGACTTTTATAGTGCGTGTAAATCTCACATTTCTCTCTGTAGAGATAGTGTCTCCATATCTTGAGAGCAAACACAACCGCCTTGACTCTAAATCATGAGTCGGATACCCTTTTTCGTAATCTTTCAATTGTCTCGATGCATATGCAATGACTTTACCGTTTTGCATAAGAACACACCCTAATCCCTTGTGTGAAGCATCACTATACACCACAAAATTTCTGTATTATCTGGTAATGACAACACAGGTGCCATACTTAGCTTCTTTTTCAATTCTTGGAAACTTTCTTCACACTTCTCCGTCAAACAAATTTTCTGATTTCCTCGTTAAATTTGTCAGCGAAATGGCAATCTTGGAGAAATCTGGATAAGCCGTCGTAATACCTGCTTAATCCCAAGAAACTTCTCACTTACGATGGAGTTCTCGGTTGTTCCCAATTTATCACGACTTTGACCTTTGATGGATCCTTTGAAATTCCATCCTTGTCGATTCGTGCCCAAGAAATTGTACGTTTCGACCCAAAATTCACATTTAGAGAATTTCGCATACAACTTTTCTTTTCTTAGCGTCTCGGCGTTAGGCGTAAATGTTCCACATGTTCCTCTTGAGTTTTTAGAGTACACGAATATCATCGATAAACACCACCACAAACTTGTCTAAAAATGGTTTAAACACCCTATTCATCAAATCCATGAGCGTTGCGAGGGGCATTTGTCAAACCAAAAGACATCACCAAAAATTTGTAATGTCCATACCAGAGTTGGAATGCCAGTCTTGGTACATCCTCCTTCCTTACTTTCGAGTTGGTGATACCCACTTCTCAAATCTATTTTTGAGAAATATCTAGCACCCTTGATTGATCAAACAAGTCATCTATTCTCGTGATGGATACTTATTCTTAATAGTGACTTTGTTTAACTCTCTATAATCAATCTGAAGCGCATTGACCCATCCTTCTTCTTTCTGAATAACACCGGTGCTCCCCACGGTGACACACTCAATTTGAATGTATTTCTTGTCCAGCGGCTCACTGTAGTTGTACCATCAGTTCTTTCATCTCCACCGGAGCCCATTACATCTGGGGCTTTCGATATCGGGGCGGTTTCACGGCTTAAGTCGATCACGAACTCGATTTCTCTGTCAGGCGGAAGTCCTGGCAAATCCTCTGGAAACACGTCCACAAACTCCCTAACTACTGGTATTTCTTCCAGTTTCGCACCCTTCTTCTGAGTATCGACTATGTAAGCTAAATAACCCACACAGCCTTGACTCAACAACTTCTTGGCCTGCATCATCGTCAGACATTTCATTTGTCTAGGCGATTTGCTACCATTAAATACTACCTTTGACGGAGTCATAAGGTTTACACATTTCTTTTGGCAGTCAATTATCGCTCCATAATTGAACAACCAATCCATTCCCAAAATAACGTCAAACTCTCTGCTTTGATCGGAATCAAATCTACCATCAAAATATTTCCCTTAATGTTCACCCTACGGTTCTTGTATCTGAACCTAAGGAATTACTTCCTTATTATTCAAATTTCTATGTTTAAAGGGAAATTCAAATCTTCACTAAGCAATCCTAATCTCTCATAGCAAATTCATCGGATATAAATGAGCAAGTAGCTTTTGAATCAAATAATACATAAGCATCAATATCATTGATCGGGATAATACGACACCACATCCTTTGATTGCCTGACATCTTGCTGATCATGTTGAAGGTTACGGTTGTGGGCTTATTTGTTGTTGTTGGTCCATGATATAGCCGACGCACCTCCACTAGCATTTCCCTTGCTCCCATTTGTCTCACGAGATCTCTTCTTAGGGCATTCACGAGCAAAGTGATCCTTGGATCCATACGTGAAGCACACACATTCTTCTTAGCTTGAGTGCAATTTGGGCGATGTGACCCTCCGGCCACAATTGAAGCATACTCGTTTCCCAGCAAACACACTCCCTTATGAAACTTTTCATACGTAGCACATGCTTGAACTTCTTATTTTCTTTGGTTTCTTTCTTTGATTTCCGGCTCCCACATTTCCATTCCACTTCCTCTTGAGGTTGTTGCCATTACTACCGTTACCACTACTCTTAGCTTCACCTTCACTTTTCTTCTTTCTTTCTGCTCTTGATTATGCTTTATTCTTGCCTCTCGCCTCCACTTTCGTGAGAATCGCCTTCTCCATCACTCTGCTGCAAATGTCTTCAATTGGAGCAGGAGACCCTCTTTGTACAACCAGGGTTTGGTCCTGCTCAAAACCTTTTGCCTTGCTTCATACATCTTGACTTGATATGGGCGCAAACCTCGCTAACTCGTTGAATTTTGCGGCATACTCAAACTTGACATTGTTCCTGCTTCAACTCCAAAAACTGGACCTCTAGCTGACTCTTTGAACTCTCTGGGAAATAAGTCTCGAAGAACAGCTCCTTAAACCTATCACAGGTCATTACTTCTGGTCCTTCCCGAGTTTTGTCTGCCTGCCACCAATAGCTAGCCTCCTCTTTCAACATAAGCGTTGTAAAAGCGGTCTTACGATTCTCCTCTACCCTAGCAACATCAAAAACCTTCTCGATTTCCATAATCCAGTCGTGCTTCAAGCTGGGTTCATGGATCCACGGAATTACGGTGGTCCAACCGCCTTGAAGTCCTTAAGCGTAGCACCTTGGTTACGAGGTTGATTGATTGCGGTTGATTTTGCGAGTGCACGGTTAGTAACGTCACCAGGCTTCTTTGAGCGGGGTTATTTTGACATTATCGTTGTTGGTTCCTTGGTGGTTCTCTGCGGGGTGGTTGGCGTCTTGGAGGCATTTTACATTAAAAAAATACACTCATTAGATTATTACTCAACTCTTTTCAAGTAATTTCTAATTAACTTGCCCCCATAAAAGTAATCATTCCATAACACATACACACTTTGGATAAAGAAAATAATATCTTTTATTCAAAACTTCTTTGAAAACATCATATCAATAGCATCTTTGCTATTTACATTATTTTCTGAACTACTAAAGTTTGAGGATATCATCATCATCATCATATCCCATAGGTTATCATAACACTTGGGATTTAACAAATTATTTATCATCAACATCACCTATCAATTACAATCTCTACGATGTCCTATTAAGATATTGTAGTAGGCCTTACGACGCTCTTCTTCCATAACTTTCGGAACATGGTCAAGCGATCCAATATGTATGATGGTAGCGTCTCTCGGCCCGAATTGGATAACCCATGACCCGATCTTGAGCTCGATTGATCGCGGTGTTGAATACGTTATCCATTTCTTCCATCTTCTCTTCTCTTTGCTTGTGCATCGTCTCCTTTGCTATTTTGGCTTGTTGATAAGCTTCATTTGCACGCGCGTCTTGGCTCTTGCCCTTTTTAGATTCTTCTCTCAACTTGCTCTTGACTCTCGCACATCTTCTCTCTCATTTGATTCGTTCTCTTCTTGGTGTGGACCGGCTTCTCTTCAACATTGTTGGTCGTTCTTCTCGATCCACGAATCTAAATGTCGTCATACATACTTGCGAAAGTACATTGTTGACTACTATCTCTTGCAATTCCTCAAGCGGTATCTTGAAGTTCCACGTTGCGGTCATGCACCTCATCATATATATCTGACCCACTATCGAGTTAAGTGGAATCCTTTCCTCCTCGTCCTCTTCATCCGTCTGTGGCGACTCCACGGAATCTTCCTCATCTGTTTCTACATCATCATCATCATCATCATCATCCTCGACTCACTGCGAGTAATGGGTGACTCTCGTGGAAGCAATTGTTCCCCAAACCACTTGAATATCACGAGATTCCTCCTCTCCGAGCATCCGAGGTCCTTCCTCCTAGCTTTGATTGGATTCTCCGACATTAGTCATCCCGACAACAAGATTTTTAAGTTTTAGTTATTAATCATCACTACTCTCGACTCTCATGAGCACATAAGTTGTAAACACATAAGCACATAAGTGTTTTATTACTTTCTCTTTCCTTAAAACTTCGATAATAGTTTATCATCACTATCTTCTTCGAAGGTTACTTCCTAAGGCTTTTCCCCACCTAAGGTTCATAACCTAAAGCTTTGATACCAACTTTGTGACACCCCCAAATCCGGTACTTCATTCCCACGGAGGATCGGTGTTCACTTAATCAAACATTCATATCTAACTACCCAATCACAATAAAATTGGATAAATAAAACCTTTCCCATTAAAGGGTTACATAATAAAATCTCGGGTTATCTAACCTTTAATTACAATCATTCAAATGCGGAAATTAAATAAACTTCATTAAAACCAAGTCTAAGATCATCATAATAAAAGTATAGGATCATCATAATAAAATCTAACATCTCGATCAAAGTAAAATTACAAGTCTTCATCACTTGCACATTTTTCCCTTTCCTTTGCTAGAGCGAAGGTTCATCTACCTTCTCTTCTTTAGGCTGCAATGAGTTTTAAAATATGCAAGAGTGAGCAAAACAATTGCTCTTTGGATAAAATATGAAATCAGCAGGAGTATAGTAATATTAGCTACCGATAATAGGCTCATCAACAATGAATAGTACTTTATCATCAATAATCGAAGCTGAAATCCAAAATGTAGAATAACTATAAGCGAGGGTCATAAGACCATGAACTATGTCCACGATTGCGAGTAATCTTTCAACTCAACTTTACTTGATCGTAAGACTATAAGGACTCCTCGTACTAGGGGGATCAGCCCTTCGTACCATGTATTGTGCACAAACATTTAACGCTTACTGGCGTAAGTTATCCCCCCTAATAATAATAAGGTTGTTCATCTCAGTATTTGGAGTACAAGTCCGCACCAAAGAGAGTTTGGTTTGGATAAGCTTTCAAGGGTAATTTGAAGTTCAACGATCATCAACTAGAGGACTAGTTGAATTAATAACATCATATTACAGAATAATCGTAATTGAATCAACATGGTAAACCAAAATCATGCTTTAGGAATAATCTAATAGCATATATTTTGAATAATTATAACATGCCTTGCTTGAACAATATTAAGTCAAGGTTAAATTAGAATTGGGTACTAAGCATGCATAACAGTTTGAACGATGAAATTGCTCGACATTAGTATAAATAGTTGTGCATGCTAAACAACAAGTTAAATACAAGAATAACTTGTCAACATTAAACCAAAGTTTAGAAAGCTTGCATCATTTATAAGGTAATCGAATTGAAACAATAAATAGTTCAACAAGATAAAGAATTAGAAATCTTGCATTATTATATTAGGAACAATAATTGATTCCAATTACAAAAGTAGAGTTAGAGAACTTGCTCAATGTAAAAAGAAAGTTTAGAAAACTTGCCTTGCTCGTAGGCTAAACCAAATCAATCTGAATCTGATATCCTATAAACATATGTCATCATGACATAATTAGTCATTACCATCTTACAAACATAACTAAGTACGTTCATCATTTAAAATTGGATTTTTAATCACATAATCGAGTTATAACACAAGTTAATTGTTAATAACATACTTATTCATAGTATAGAAATACTAAAATCAACATTTAGCGATCCTACTATCATCACATAACTTTTCTTAAATTTTGTGTACAAAAAGTACCTTTGTCGAGACCATACGCTTAACTTTCATGCTGCATGCGGCTACGATTTTAATGTGGGTGTGACTGTGCGCGTGAGCATGAGCTATGGCGCGGTGAATAAGGCTAAATAAAGGCTATGGCATGGTGGTCTTTGGCGTTCTTTGCCATGAAACTAAACTATTGTTGGGCGGCGTCGTCATAAAAAGCTACGATTTCATTGGTGACTTGGCGCAGCGATGCGAGGAAAAAGCCAATTTTGGCCTACAAGTTCGTTTCTAACAGACTGATTTACATATAATTCATACAAAACTTCATGTAAACATAATTCAAGGATTCCTAACATGTTTCTACTCATATAACAACATAAACAACAAAATTAACACACCCAATTTCATTATTTTTTGGCTAAAACTCATTTTTTTTGATATTTTTGAAGAAAAGCAACCCTTTGTAATTTTGTTTTGCAACCAAAACCATTAATTCAAAGCATTTTATCAAAGTATATATATACTCTAACAAATTGAAAAGCCAATTTATCAATAAAACAACTATTCAACCCATAATTTCTATTTTAACTAGACAATATGTAATCACCAAAACTCACTGTAAAATATTTTTCTTCCCAAATTACATACATATCATCAATTCATAGATTATAATTTATGAAAATCGTTTTAACATCACTAATAAGTCATATAAAGCCACATAACACAATAATTCATGCTTACAAAATTCTCTGAGAGAAATTTGGGAAGAGAAACTAGACTTTTAAAACTAAAAAGAAATTGGAGAATACCTTGATAGAAGATGATATGGCTATTATTTTTCTCTCTCAAGCCTCTCCTTCCCCAATCTCTAGCCTTTCTTTTCTTCTCTCTTCTTCTTCTTCTTCTTCTTCTTCTTCTTCTTCTTCCTCGAGTTTTCTTTCTTCTCTCTAACCTCTCTCCTCTAACATACGTCTTAACAAATAGCGATATATAGATATTATATATATTAATTATATAATATAATTATAAACATAACTGATATCAGTTATGTGAATTTTGAAATCAAAAGCCATAAGGCTTGTTTGGTTACTAACTAAAAAAATAACCCATTAACCTTACACCTTGTTTGGTAAAACTCAAATAAATTAAAGACTTAATAGGCATTAGGCCTTGTTTGGCCAAAAACGGAATTAAAACTCCTTTAAGTTATTTTAATAACTCCTTTATAAAAGGTTATTTGTCACACATTAACTTAATTAAATTAATTCTAAAAACAATTTATCAAATCACTTTAACACATAAATCAATATCACAAAATTATAATTTTCTATATAATTATAACTTTATTTAATCAACTAACACATCCTTTTTAATTACAATTCCAATAAAAGAATAGTAATTCAATTAATAATTAAAAAATTCTCTAACTTAATAATTAAATTAAATTAGCAAAATAATTAATTTTCCTTAATTATTTATTTAACAAATAATTAACCACATCGATTCAAATTTGAACAATTATTTATTAAAAGACATGAGGATTTTAACAATAAACACATCCATTAAATATTTAAATAATTCAATAAATATTTAATATAACAATTAAAATTCTAGAATGTTTTTCTGTTGATATATACTACTTCCCAATCTTCCCGTTGGAAAGTAGCACATTGAAAGTTATTCAAATTGCCTCGAGAACTCGAGTTATTTAGTGCGATCGTGAGATATGACATGACATCTTTTTCTGACTTCCTGACACTGTAGTCTGCTGTTTCACCAACTCTGTCAGATATGTCACTTTGACATCTTGGGCAGGTTGACGACTTTATTTCTCCCTTCTGATTTATCGATCAGAGGTTGTCCTTGCATCGATGCTCTCAATAAGCTCTTGTCCGAATATTACCCTTCAGAATGAACCGTTGCCAATGCTTCAGTCTTCAGCTATTCGAACTCTACGATTCTGATGCATGTCTTCATGGACTTGATCATAGTGTCTTGTTGACTGGTAGAGACAACACTACGATCTTGAGGAGTGTTCACTTGATCTTCAGTGTAGAACACATCTTCCTCTTTTTGTGCAGTGCTTCATTACTTCTGTTTGCCTTGACTGTTCTCAAATACTGATGACATGATTCCTTGCTCTGGCCTCTTCTGAATAATAAGACACTTCAGATTTGTGGCGTGTCCAGCTCGCTTTCTCCTTGTGATCTCTCGTTCACTTATCATCAATGGACTGACCCAATGCTTAATCACTTTAGCCTTGTTATTCAGAGGCTAACCAGTATCTCTGTGTATACTCTATCAGTTCCTTTTGTGATAACCCGGGATTTCGAATAATCAAAATTTTAAGAATAATTTTTTTATTATTTAATATTGACATTGACTGTTAATATTGTACTGAGAATTTGTGAGACAAGTCTCAAGAAATGGTGAATTTAAGTATTGACTGAGAAAATAGAGTAGAGTTGTGCTTAACAGCTTTAGAAACCCTAACTCTAATTTTTGGATAGGGATTCGATAGAAAATACAATTAAAATAATTGTACTGTTGATTATTTGTTTGGACTGTATAGACATGTTGACCAATGGTTGACTGGATGAGGTTTAATATTAATAAACCTAGTAAGAGATTAGAAACCCTAATTTCAAACTAGGAATTGTAAACCCTAAATTAGGAAACCCTAATTCTATTTGGCAAACCTAATGGGTTCATTAAACTTAAATATAATTAGAAAGCCCTAATTATATTTTTAGTATATTAATTTTCTATTTTAGAAACCCTAATTGTATTTTAGAAATTTTATTTTTCTATTTAAACCCTAAATTTGAAAATTTTGGGAATTAGAATTTTAAACCCTTAGGGTTAAACCCTAAGGGTCAAACCCTAAGAGTTTGTACATTTGTCTAGAATGCCATTTAAAATAATTAAATAATGACAATAATACCCTTTTCACATTTTTAGTAAGCTAACTTGTGCAAAATTTCAAAACCTTTAGTAGGTGAACAACTATGTTGACTTTGTGGCTTCTAAAAGCTCAGCAACCAGCCTCCAATTGACACCTAAATCAGATCTAGCAACTTGACAAGTATTATATAAGAGATTTAGAGAGAAAAATCATAAAAATCTAGCCATTTTGCAACTTTGCTCTCACCAACTCTCTCTCTCACCTAACCTCCGAATTCTTCAAGTGTTTCAGTCATTTTTTAACCCCTTATAACATCTAGATCAGATTGTTAGAGCCAAGATCAAAGCATCCTCAAGAAAAGGTATAAACCTAAACCAATCATAGATCTTGTGTACTAAGAAAGAATTTGTGTTTAAGTGTTTAAGAAAGTGTTATAGAGTGTTTTTAGTGTATCTATGTTGCTCCATCATGGATCCATAGCATCTAAAGCTTAAAAAATGGAGTTTTTGAAAAACTGTCCAAGAGCTTGATTATGGTCTGACAAGCAAATGTCAGGAGCCATAAATCGTTGCTCGTTTTTTATTTTAGTGTTGTAATAGTTGTTATTTGTAGCCTGGTTTATAGGCTTTAATCTAAAAGCGGTAGTACAACTAAATGATGTCTATATTACAAGTTATTTAAGGTCAAACATCGTTGACCGACGTTGACCGAGCCGAATCTGGGCAACCCAGAAGTGCTTGAACAGCGCCTGACAACGTTTTACAAGGCCGGATCTAACATATTTGATTATTGTTTGATGTTGTTATTTGATACATCTTGTATCTTGTTAATTGGACTACAGATTCATACTTATAGAATATTAAAACAGTTAATAGATTGATCGTGACAAATGGTCAAACTAGTCCATTTGGTCACATCTGGAATTTTCTGGGAATTTCCAGATTCTAAGAACAAGCCGTCTAACATACTTTGACAGTGTGATTCATAGTTATTCTGTTGATGATAAAGTTATTTTCGGCTTTAGTCTTGTTCCTTGACATAAGGAGTATATATTTGAACATTAAGATAGCTTGAATCAAGATCAGAACCTAGATTAATTTAGGCTGGAAAATGGCAAGTCGAGTTGCCTGGGTTTCTGGGTTTGCCCAGAAAACCCAGGTATGATCTGACAGGGAATTTGAGAGTCCAGATCTTTTTTCTGTGTTATTATTTTGATCAAAATTCTTGTTGGATGTTGTAGTGTTACATGAGTACTACACGAGTGAGGTTTAATTTGGCCTAGAACATGAATACACTGAGAATAATCGTTGGTCAAACGAGCAGCCTTGATCATGGAGCTGTCAGTGTTCTTGAGCTCAAGAACACCAACAGCGACGCTTTTTGTCGCTAAAGCCATAAGCAACGGTTTAATTAGTTTTATTTTCTGTTTTTCCTGAAAATAATTAAAAATAAGAAATAAATTATAAAAATTACCAAAAATGATTTGAAAAATTATTTTAAATTATGAAAAATAATTTCTGAACAATTGGGATATTTTTCATTAATATTTATATTTATTTAAATATTAATGATATTTAATTTATTTAATTAATGTATTAAATAAATTAGAGAAAAATTATTTAATATTATGAAAATCATTTTAAATAAGAATAATGAATTTAAAAATATTTTGAGTTATAAAATGTAACTTTTAATATTTTTGGAGAATTTTCATTAATAATTTAATATTAATGATATTAGATTTATTTGATTATTCAATTAAATAAATAAGATAAAATGATTTTAATGATTTAAAATCATTTTAATTAAGAATAAAGTGTTAGAAAATATTTTAAATTATAAAATATAATTTTCAATATTTTTGGAGAATTCTCATTAATAAATTAATATTATTGATGTTAGATTTATTTAATTGTTATATTAAATAAATGAATTAAAAATAGTTTTATTGATTTAAAAATCATTTAAAAATGAGAAAAATGATTTAAAAATATTTTAAGTTATAATTAATGACTTTTAATATTTAGATGATAACTTCATTAATATTTATATATTAATGGTGATGATTTAAAATGATTTTTAATTACTTTAAAAATCATTTAAGTGGAATATTGTTGATTTAAAAATATTTTAAGTTATTAATAATAACTTTAATATTTTGACAAGTATGTTATTAATATTTTGATATTATTAAATATTAATAATGATAAGATTATTAGATAATTAAATCATTTAAAATGATTTCGATGTTTGAAAAATTATTATAAATTATAATAATTGCTTGATAATTATTAAAAGCTTCCGAAAAATATTATAATTGATAATTGACTTATCTAAATTAATATTGAAGCTTAGAGACCAAGTTTAATTGATAATAACTGTGTTAATTGTCGGATAGGGTGACCAGAACACCGAGAAATGGACCGAAGTCCAACCAGACTGAATTAGTTTGACTTGTTAAGTGTTTATATAGGTTATAAACACTGTTGTGGCTATGTGGTAATGTGTCTAGGAGAAGTTTGACTGTGAATTACAGTGTTGTGTGTTATGTGAATTATTGTGCTAATTGTTAGACCGATATTATTGGTTATAGGTCTTTCGAAAGCAGATAAGTATTTTGTGTAGCTGTAATCAGTGGAAGAGGCAAGTTCCCTAACTCAACCTTGAGTTATTTTCATTAATTATTATTGGTGGATAATTATTGCTAATTAAACCACGTCCAGGGATTTATTGTTGAAATTAAATTACTGATTTAGAAAATATATATTCGTAGAATTACTGTTGTTGGATATTCATATCTGTAAAAGTTAGAATTGACAGTACAGATAATTCTTGTTTATTGTCAAATTATACTGAGAAATATCTTAGCTAATTATTCTGGCTAGACGAACATTTGTTAGAATTTGATAGATTCGAGAAAATAAATTCAATTATTATTGACAAGATCGATGCCAATTATTTCGGCTAGATCGAGAAGTAAATAGAATTTAAAATCACAGTATTTCGTTGTTAAATCAAATCTTGATTCTGAGACTGAGAAGAACAACCTTTTATAAAAAGGGAATATCATTAAATCGTATATTCGATCATTTTGCGCGACATAAGTATTATGCATAATATAGGGTACAAAGAGTTGGCCGGCTCTGAGTACTTGTAGAGGGGTATGATTTAATCTTTATGGTTATCTGATACACCTGAGTAGATATCAAAGTAAATCTTTGATAGATACCCGAGAATATAAGTTCAAGATCTAGTGTGATCGCTCAGTATAAATTTAGAAAACATTCCACTTTGTTATTTCGTAGAATTGATTCTTGATTATTCATTAGAATATCGTAGAAACTTTGAAAGCGTTGTACTCTTTCATTATTGAATTATTGTGTTATATAGTATACGAGAAGACTTGTTATTGAATAACGATTTGTTCAGCTATTTCAAAGTTCCCCGAACTTTGGTTTCATTCTATCAAAATAGATAGTTTGTTATATTGAATTCTTATACATTTATTGTATGTCTTAACTTGCGGGGCAAATTAGTTGCTCACCCTTGCTAAATAAAACTTTTCAACTAGGGATGAAGTTGCAGGAGGTGCTGCAAAGGACAAAGGCAAAGGCGTTGAAATAAATTAGTTATGAATAGCATCATTAGTATGTTATGTTTGTAAACCCTTATGTATATCTAAAGGGTATGTTTGTAATGTTAAGGTTAGAGAACCTGGGTAATGTATTATCAAACTCTGATAAAGTCTTATGTATGTTACTATCTATATAATATGGGTAGTTAAATATTATTTATATTATGGATCGTGAGCACCAAACTCGGGGGTCAGGTAACCCGGATTTGGGGGCGTCACAGGCAAAGGCGTTGTAATAAATTAGTTATGAATAGCATCATTAGTATGTTATGTTTGTAAACCCTTATGTATATCTAAAGGGTATGTTTGTAATGTTAAGGTTAGAGAACCTGGGTAATGTATTATCAAACTCTGATAAAGTCTTATGTATGTTACTATCTATATAATATGGGTAGTTAAATATTATTTATATTGTGGATCGTGAGCACCAGACTCGGGGGTCAGGTAACCCGGATTTGGGGCGTCACACCTTCTTAGTTTGGCAAATACTACGATCTTGATTACTTTCAGGATCATTGACATCTTTCTACTTGACAGCTACTGCACTTGCTAACTTTCCTTAGTCAGTTACAGAAGTCTTCTTCTGATCTCCTTGTGGAAGACTTCATCTCAGATGGTTTCATAACTCAATCTTGATGTTGATTGGGTTGGTGCTTAGGTCTTCTGTTAGCTTGCATGCCATTCGTTGAGTGCTCTCTGGTTTTCTTCAGATGGTACGTATCTATGCAGTGCCAACCAGAGGCTTCATTCCTTTGGATATTCAGGGAGTGCTCATTCATTGAGAATCGTATTTGCTCTACGATTCTATCTTGGCATTTTGAGCACATCTATTGAGGTCTTAGTTCTGCACTCTACGATTCAGCTTTGGCTGTGCAGACACTACGACTCCGAGATCAAATCTTGATACTCTACGATTTCTATCGTTGTGCTTGTTGTCTTCATCTGATCTTGCTCGACTACGATATCTGCCTTTTATTTGATCAGTACACTCTATGACTCTGAGTGTAGTCTACGATCCTTGACTTTGCTGTTAGTAGACTCCACGACTCCGAGTGTAGTCTATGATTCTTGATTTGACTTCGGCAGATGCTCGATCGGCTCATAGGTAGGCTATCTCTATGATTCTGAACATGACTTCCTCAGCAGACTACGGCCCTGAGGAAGTTCTCCTCGACACACTACGATCCTTCCTCATCTCTCCTGGAAGTCTACGAACTCCAAGATCTACTGTCTTGCAGACTACGATTCTGCCTCGATAGCTCTTGAGTTTTCCTTGACTTTCTGGCGATCACGATTTCAGTGCGGTGCTCGACGATCGCATGCTTCTATCTATTACATCATAAGATCAACCTAACATGCTTGATCTTTCTATATTTATAGTCCTTGTACATCATTTCTTTTTAAAGACTTTACAAAGCTATTTTTCTTATGTAGGATTAACCTAACACATTTGATCAATTCATTCTAAGTCCTTGTACATATGTTTCCATTATTTATCAAAGGACTTTACAGCTTTTCTTAATACAAGCATACTTGCATATTCATTCATTCATATATATATATATATATATACATATATATTTATATATATCATAATCAAATCATATATAAATAGGAATATCATTCACATGCATATTCCTGACAGAAATGTTTGTGCACAATACATTGTACGAAGAGCTGATCTCCCTGAGTACGAGGAGTCCCTATAGTCTTATGACTGTTACAGTTTAAGTTGAAAAATTACTTATAACTATGGACATAGTTTGTGGTCTTAGGACCCTCATTTATATATTTCAGAATGTTGATATATCATATTGTTTGATTCTATCGAGCCTCTTATTTGACAGTTGTTGTAAAGATTTTCATTCATTGTTGTTTCAAGTGAGCTTTGTTTGCTCACTCTTGCTTATATAACTATTACAGTTAAGGATGAGAAGGTTGATGTACCTAGCACCAGTAAGGGAAAAGGAAAGATGAACAAGTATTGAAGACTTGTAATATGTTGACATTTTATTATCAGATTTTAATTGAATGGTTGTAATGAAGTTTATTTATTTTCCGCATTTGAATGATTGTATTTAAAGGTTAGACAACCTGGGAGATTTTTTAATTATGTAACCCTTTAATGGGGAAGGTTTTATTTATTCAATTTTATTATGATTGGGTAGTTAGATATGAATATTTGATTAAGTGAACACCAAATCCTGTGCGAATGAAGTACCTGGGCTTGGGGGTGTCACAAGTTGGTATCAAAGCTTTAGGTTATGAACCTTAGGTGGGGAAAAGCCTTAGGAAGTAACCTTTGAAAAGATAGTGATGATAAACTCTTATCGAGTTTTAAGGAATAAGTAATAAAACACTTATGTGCTTACGTGATTACAACTTATGTACTCGTGAGTGTCGAGTAATGATGATTAATAACTAAAACTTAAAAATCTTGTTGTCAGGATGGCTAATGTCGGAGAATCCAGTCAGGCTAGGGAGGAAGGACCTCAGATGCCTAGAGAGGAGGAATCTCGTGACATTCAAGTGGTTTGGGAACAACTACTTCCACGGGAGTCAGCCCCGTTACTTACAGTGGTTGAAGATGAGGATGATGATGTGGAAATAGATGAGGAAGACTGTAACACCCCCTTCCCGAAAAGGAAAGGGTAGTCACGTGCAAAGCACAACAAACCTCAAAATAAGTGAACAGGGCACTAATGACTTCAAAATATTAGTAGTGATATCCATTAATGGTCTAGGTTTCAGAAAAGAGAAAAGTAATCTAGCTACTACTCATCAACCTCGAAGGATCGTAGAGTCCAATAAAATCAACTCTACGAACCAACCAGGAAGACATAGTAGAAGTAAGATATACTCTCCTCAATTAATGAAACAAGAGAACACATGGAAAAGGGGATATCAGCCTAGCAGGAGGATGACCAATAACCCACAAAAGCCCAAATGGAGGAAGAACTTTCACACACACATTTACATGCATCATATCAAATGCTTTGAATGCCACAGAGTTGGTCACAAGGCTGTGAATTGTCATTATAATTCCATGCACGTGAGACCCAAAATCAAGCAGATTTGGGTCCCCAAGGGTACTAACATAGTAGGACCCATGCAAATATGGGTACCAAAATGAAGGCTTAATGTTACCTCAGGAAAGGAGCTCCACGAACACAACCTAATATCTTGATAGTGGATGTTCAAGGCACATGACTGGGAACAAAGCCCTTCTGTCTAACTTCATAGAGAAGGAGGGTCCCTCGGTCATATTTGGAGATAATGGCACTAGTAAGACTAGAGGCTATGGCTCAGCAGGAAATGGTGCAGTATCATTCAGTAAAGTGGCCTATGTGGAAGGACTACAGCATAACCTTCTAAGCATTAGCCAACTCTGTGACAAGGGTCATCAAGTAACATTCATCAACAATCAATGTCAAGTCCGAGACCTGAAGACATCTACAGTAAAGCTAACCGAAACAAGAGAAGGAAATGTCTACACAGTGAATCTTGGACAACTAAGCTCAGATGAGACAATATGCTTTCTGGCTAAAGCATCTGAAGAAATGAGCTGGCTATGGCATCGAAGATTATCTCATCTCAACTTCAAAACATGTCCAAATTAGCTTCAAAAGATCTAGTTGCAGGCCTACCCAAATTCAACTTCGTTAAAGAAAGGCCCTACAATGCCTGTCAACTTGGGAAACAGACCAGAAGCTCATTTAAGAGCAAAACCATCAACTCAATTGACAAGCCTCTGCAATTACTACATATGGATCTTTTTGGACCAATTCCAACGACGAGCCTTGGGGGAAAGAGATACTCACTGGTCGTAGTCGACGACTACACCAGATTTACATGGGTATTCTTTCTAACCTCAAAAGATGAAACAAGCACCCAACTAATCAAGATGTTCAAGCTGGTGATGAATGAGAAAGGAGAGAAAATCAAGGCCATAAGAAGTGATCATGGCAGAGAATTCGATTTCTCAAAAATGGATCAGTTCTGCACAGACAATGGGATTAGTCACAACTTCTAAGCTCCACAAACTCCCCATAAAATGGAGTTGCTGAGAAAAAGAACAGGACATTAATAGAGGCTGGAAGGACTCTACTAGTTGGAGCTCATCTACCGGAGTACTTCTGGGCAGAAGCGGTTAACACTGCATGTTATACTCAGAACAGATCACTCATACACTCTACGATTAAGAAGACTCCTTATGAACTTTGGAAAGGAAGAAAGCCAAATGTCAGCTACTTTTATGTGTTCGGCTGTGCATGCTACATACTCAACAATAGAAAGCAGTACTTGACAAAGTTTCAACCAAAATTAGACGAAGGAATCTTTCTTGGATATGCCACAGACAACAAGGCCTACAGAGTGTTTAACAAGAAGACACTAAGTGTAGAAGTCTCAATTCACATCATCTTTGATGAAACATACTTAGACAAAACAAAACAGTGCTCCAAGACAATGCGACTAATAGTTCAAACACTACGAAAGAGGTCGTCGAGCCTAATACTACGATCGTAGTGCCCGATAATGAAATCGTTGAGCAAGAGAATGAGATCATTCAAATGCGAAAAATAAATAAACTTCATTACAACCATTCAATTAAAATCTGATAATAAAATATTAACATATTACAAGTCTTCAATACTTGTTCATCTTTCCTTTTCCCTTACTGGTGCTAGGTACATCAACCTTCTCATCCTTAACTGTAATAGTTATATAAGCAAGAGTGAGCAAACAAAGCTCACTTGAAACAACAATGAATGGAAATAGTTACAACAACTGTCAAATAAGAGGCTCAATAAAATTAAACAATATGGTCTATCAACATTCTGAAGTATATAACTGAGGGTCCTAAGACCATGAACTATGTCCATAGTTATAAGTAATTTTTCAACTTTAACTTTAACAGTCATAAGACTATAGGGACTCCTCGTACTTAGGGGAATCAGCCCTTCGTACAATGTATTGTGCACAAACATTTCAACGCTAAGCGTAAATTACCCCTAATAATAGGGTTGTTCATCTCAGTATTTAGAGTACAAGTCCGCACCAAAGTGAGTTTGGTTTGGATACATTTCAAGGTAATTTGGAATTCAACGAACATCAACTAAGGATTAGTTAAATAAAATTAATAACATTATACTATGGAATAATCATAACTGAATCGACATGGTAAATTAAAATCATGCTTTAGGAATAATCTAATACCATACATATTGAATAACTATAACACACCTTGCTTGAACAATATTAATCCAAGGTTATTTAAAATTGAGTACTAAGCATGCATAGCAATTTGAACGATAAAACTGTTCAACATTAGTATATATAAATTTGCATGCTAAATAACAAGTTAAATACAAGAATAACTTGCTCAATATCAAAATAAAGTTTAGAAATCTTGCATCATTATATTGTAATCGAATTGGAAACAATAATTGGCTCAACGAGATAATAGATTTAGAGAACTTGCCTTGCTCGTAGGCTAAACCGAACAATTTGAATCACAATACCCTATCATCATGACATAGATAGTCACTACCACATTACATACATAACTAAGTACATTCATCATGTAAGATTTTATTTTTAATCACATAATCAAGTTACAAAACTAGTTAATTGTTAATAACATGCTCATTCTTGGTATAGAAATACTGAAATCATAATTTAACAGTCCAATTATTAACACATAATAATTCCTTCAGACTTTGTGTACAAAAATTACACTGTCTGACCATTCTGTTAACTCGCGCTGTGGCGCCATAGTTTATAATATAGGTCGACGCGGTGTTGGCGCGAGACACAAGCCATCGAGTGGCGGCATGGCGTATGGCAAGCTGATTTATGACGTGGTGCCGAATCTTTATGACGTGGCGCGCCAAGGTCTTATGACAAGTGCGAGAACTATACTACGTAGGTCTTGTCATGGCATTTGAATTGCGATCCTCACGACTAGCTATGGAAATGACATGAACAAAGCCAATTTTAGCCTACAAGCTACTTTCTAACAGCCTAATTAGCATGTAATTCATACAGAGACTTTATATAAACATATTTCAAAGTCTCTTAACATGATTCTACTCATAAAATAACATAAACATCAAATTTAAAACATACAATTTCACTATTTTGGATAAAACCTCTCTTTTTGATGTTTTCAATGAAAATCAACACTGTGATTTTGTTTTTCAACCAAAACAGTTAATTTAAAATACCTTGTTTATGATTATACATACTCTTTCAAATTCAATAGTCAATTTATAAATTAAATAACTAATTAAACCGTAATTTTTACTTTAAACCCAACCATATTCATATATATTCTTATAAACTCGTTGTAATAAGGTTTTCTTCACAAATTACATACATATCATAAATTCATTGACTATACTCATATATAAACTAATGAAAATAGTTTCACAACACTAATTTATCATATAAAGCCATATACAATCAAATAATTTATCCTTTCACAAGAATTTTACAGAGAGTTTTGGAAGAGAAAACTAAAATATTAAAGAACTTGAAAAAAAAGGTATGATGATACCTTGTTTTAGAAGATGATACTTTTCTCTTTGATCAACAAGCTTCTTTTCTCCAACTTCTCTCTCAAATTCTCTAGGATTCTCTTAAGTTTTCTCTCACTTTTCTTCTTCTCTTCTTCTTCTTCTGAGTCTTTCTTCCTAACTCTAACAAACGTACTAACAAAATATAACGTATATAATATAATATGTAATAATTGTATAATATAAATATATCAATTAACTGACATCAGTTTCTTTTTTTTTAAAAACTCAAAAGTTATAAGGCTTGTTTGGCTAACTAGCTAAAAATAACCCATTAAATCTTACACCTTGTTTGGTAAAACGCATTTAAAATAAAGACTTAATATGCATTAAGCCTTGTTTGGCAAAAACTGAATTAAACTCCTTTAATTTATTTTAATAACTCATTTATAGAAGGTTATTTGTCACACTTTTATTTAATTAAATTTTTCAATAACCAATTAAATTAATTCTAATAACAATTTATTAAATTACTTTAACACATAAATCACTACCACAAAATTATAATTTTTTTTATAATTATAACTTTATTTAATCAACTAACACATCCTTTTAATTACAAATTCAAATTAAAATATAATAATTCATTTAATCATCATAAACTCTCTAACTTAATAATTAAATTATATTAGAATATAATAATTAATTTCCTTAATTATTTACTTAACAAATAATTAACCAAGTCGAATCAAATTTGAACAATTATTTATTTAACAATAAACACATCCATTAAATATTTATATAATTCAATAAATATTTAATATAACTATTTAAAAAAATTTCGGAATGTTACAAGATTACTTAGTGTTGGATGTGATCTAAGGATCGCCAAAACCACTATGGTATGATGTAGTATGATAAAATCACCAAAATGAGAATCCTCAAACGGACTATAAATACTGATCTTGGTATCGTGTTAGCGTCATAAAAAAACACTACAAGAAAATGGGGCTATAGCGGCGGTCGTAAATCGTCGCTATAGATCAAAAAAGACCGTCGCTATAGGATATAGCGACGTCGATTTACGATCGTCAGCTATAAGCCGTCACGAAACCTATAGCGACGGTCTTTTTTTCTTATATGACGACCGAATAATCGCTAGAAAACTCCACAAAACGCGCTTGAAGGTTTTACCGACGATCGAAAGTGGATATACCGACGGCCATGAATGGTCGCTATATAAGATTTGGGCGTGAGCTATTGCAGTGGGCCGTGGCCAGTCAGTATAGGTGAGATTTGGCTATGAGCTATTGCGACGATCGCCGACCGTCATTTATAGGTGAGATTTGGTGTGAGCTCTCGCGACGACGCCGTAAAATCGCGCTATAGACGAGATTTGGTGTGAGCTCATCGTGACGGCGTGGCCGCCGCTATATAGATTTATATTTGGTGTGTGAGCTATCGACGGCCGTGGCGCCGCTATATCTTCCCCAAATTTTTAAAGAAAATGCTATTTCTATACAATAATTTTATTTATTTTTACCGTTAAGAAACATAACCACATTCAACCATCCAATCTGAATATAACATTTATAACTAAAAGAATAAAACAAATAAAGTCTATTAATGTATAATATCATCTAAATATACATAACCATCCAAAATATCGTTTTTTATGTATCAAAACAAGACATAACCAACAAAGACATTTAACATATTTTTTAGTATCACATCTAACAAATTTTCATCAAAAATAAGTGTTACATATAACAAATTTCCAAAGAAGACGTGACATGTCACGGGTCCTCTATAGGATTATTTGATCCGCTAATATCACCATTATCTCCCTTCGTGTATCGATCCTACAAATTAATTATCAAGTGAACTTGTTAATCCATAAAAACATAATGATAGCCCCAAAATTTAAGCATAAGTGAAGTGAGAGAGCAACACACGATTGTTGGATTGAGCATTTGGAATCGATGAATTCTTCATAAATTTTGTCATAATTGATAATAGTTCATCCACTTTCTTGCAGATCATCTCCTTTTTCCGCACCTTTTTCAACTCGACTTTTCAATTCTTGATTCTCACGTTGTACCTCATTATTTGTGTCACGAGGCCCCAAGTGTTTGTAGGATTTGTGGCACCAACTCCACCTTATCGAAGTCTACCACGTAAGCCGCTCTGGTCCAAGAACTTGTGCAAGTATATCATTCCGTCCCTGTATTCTCGCTTTCACCAGTCGATTCCTGAGTCTTCTTTAACTCAATAATTTTTTCCTGTGAAAATATATAAGGCAAATTATACACAACTTAAATATACAAGGCAACTTAAATATACAAGGCAATTCAACATAACTTAAAGAAGAGTAGCAAATAATAGTAGTAATTCTGTTATGTTATTCTATTCCACTTACTTAAATGTTCCTTCTTTCTATATTGGTTACCTATTTAGACATTGTTCTTGAGATACCATCTTGTATTTAGCTTCCTGAGTATTGAAAATTAAAATAATTACACTACAACAATGAGTATTGAATTTTAAAGAGTGAGAGATTGATTTTTCATCATTGCCACATTTCCCTTTGCTCTTCCTCATTGGTTGCATACCCCATATGCAAACAACAAACATATAGCTTGAAAATTAAAATAATTACACTAATACAAACTAGAAGAGAAGTAACACTATATTTGTTGAGGTCTATATGATATTGTTTCCCTGATATTCTTTTATGCCTATGAAAAGTCTTCTTCCGAGTTGTTCATTCTCGATCTTAGGGGAGAGAATTAGTCCGATAAATGTCAAGTTCATAACATCATATGTTTAGCTAGGAAGCTGCATGTATGGCTATTTTGACTCTACTTATAAGGTTGGACGTGCATTGCTTTGTCCCATATACAACATGTTCAATGACATTAATTTAGTGTGTAATATAGTAGTATTGGCAACTATTTATGTAGAATCATTCAATTTAATTTATTCATTAAATCGTGTTTTTATAAAATGAAATGGTCTCTCTATTTATGCTTACTAATTTATTTTGTTGATCTTTTGGGAATTTGATACTCTAGTTTAGTGACTAATTTATTAATGAACAAATTAAAGGTCATGCTTCTAGGAACATATTAAAGTAGGAAGTTTTTCTTGGTGCCTCCATAATGTGACTTAACTATATTCTTGTAGGGATCACATGATTTAGAATCGAAAAGGCCAGTTTAAATTCATGTAAATGAATGCTCTAAAACAAACTCACACACACATATGAGGATAAAGAGTTAAAAAAACCCATTGTTTGAGGATTGATAAATCACGTACCACATTCGAGGATGCTCCCGGTAAAATTGAGTTATCACTTGAGTGTGGGATTTGTATATACATATCTCGCTCGATCAATCTCTTTTTTATTTATTTGGTACTACAAATAAAACAAAAATAGTTCATAATTAATAATAATACTCTATTTATAAAAGTATAATACATGATTAACGATAAAAATATTGAAATAACATCAAATATTACCAATTCACGCTTCTTTTTTGGAATTGATTTAGTGCCCAATGTATGACCTACCAACAATTTTTTTCGATTTTCACAATTTTTGTTGCTATATCCCGCATTGTATGTATTTATAAATTAATAATAATATATAACAATAAGTAAGAATTGATAATACATAAATTAGAATAAACCTGACTTTGCATCATCAGTTAGCCAATAATCAACCAACGCATGACCCATTGATTAGGATTTACTCGATCATTGTTGATAGTATTCGCTATCGATTTGGCACGGTCACCGAGCACAAAATTATTACTCTTTAAGTTAGACTTCCAATCTCTCCACCTATTGTTCATGATAGTCATCGGTTTTTCTCTTAGCATTGGGGTGATCTGTGGTAAATCGTTTTCTACAACAAACAAATTTACACATATATTAGTTTGTTTCAATGTGCTTAATGTCAAATTCTATAAAATGGTATGATTAATAACCTGAATTTCATCCCAAGCCCTCATCATGTTAGCCTCATCATATTGGACCATGTTGGAGTACTTATTGGAAAAATTCTCCATCATGAAAGCAAAGACACCCGAGAAAAGTGGTTAACTTATTGGCCTCTCCCCAACAGTTGACCATTTGCATCATAAATTACTTTCTTGGGTGCATCGATATTTGACCATAATTTTGCTCCCATCGTTGGTCCACGCTTCCTCTTAGGTCGAGAACCTAAAAAGAGAGAAAGAATCAAGATATATGAACTAAACAAAACTAAAATATAACATGAGGAACAACTTTCAAATGGTATACATAGACAATATAAAGGTGTATATAGGTAGAGGTCAGACCGATTTTGTGTTTTTAACTGTTAGGGCTCTTAAAGTACTGGATATTTCATAAATCCAACAAGCATTATTGATGATGCAAGAGTAGTAGTGATTTGAAATTTTTGGGGTGAAACATCTTTATCTCTACGCTTGTTTTTGTGTAAACAAGCCGTGTAATTTCACAACACACATCGGTAGTGTAATGTATTTATTGCTTTTTGCTTCGCCAGAAACCAAAGATGAACCAATGGTACCGCAATACCCAGTTAAACATTATTCTGCAATTTGGACACCCACCCAATCTGCATAACAATAAACTTTCATACAAAGAGAACTACAGCACACATGAGATTTCCTTGTCCGGGAGAAGATTTTAGGTACTTAGCTAGTTTCAAAGTCACTCAATGTGAGCCAGGTTTAGGGATGTCCAAAATTGATCGAGTACATGAATAGAGTAGGCTATATCGACCTTATTATAGTTATTAGGTAGATTAGTCTACCTACTAATCTAGAGGTATTCTCACATGCATACGCATCCAAAGCAGAAGAATGAGAAAGAAAGAATGTATGATCAACCATGAGATTGGTGGAAGCCAAACTATTTGAGAGTCAAACAGGTTTAAGAAATCACCGCTCAGGAGCTTGTTTTAAGCCATAAAAAACTTTATAAGTTTTCAAAAAAGAGGAGCATCCGTAGAGGAAGTAGAAATACCAAATCCAGGTGGCATTGTCATATAAACCTCCTCATCTAAATCTCCATGAAGAAAAGCATTAGAGATGACTGAACAAGACTATTTGGAAGACCTATAAAATCCTTAAATCTGAGTAGGAGTACTAGTTTCTTGCACTCACATTTTTCATGTTTAATTATAAATGTTTTAGGTGCTAGTGTTTATGAACAAGCTCGTAACCAATATTCCAGTATAAATCCAATACTCCAATATTCCAGTATAACTCTCATCTCTAGTGTAACTCTCATCTCTAGTGTAGATGACCTTCTGCTAGAACCAATATTCCAGGAAAAATAAATCCAGTTAGATAGTCTCTATGAAGATCAGTAGAATCTCATATGAAAATGAATATATATATATATATAAAGTCCTGGAGATGATAGAGTGAAAAGGTTGTAAGCCGAGTGAAACTAATGTACTTGAAGGAATTCTCATAGTATACCTACCAGGGTCAGAAATGGGGGTCCGAGTCCTTTCTCACATATTTAGAGTCATTGAGAGAAACACAACCCGAAACAAGCAAAATTATGCCTACACCCCAATATGTTCACAATTGCAAGCTCCTTTGCTCTCGCATTCAAGTTGATAGCATCATTCCGTAAACATTAATAATTCAGAGTGGCGGCAGGATCGATTCGCAAATAGCCCAAATACATTTCAAAATTCAGACTACCAACAAAATGATGCTTGCAGTTATTCTAAGTACCCGTAAGACCCTCGGTTACTACAAACAAATTTACATTATTTAATCTCTTTGCTAATATATTTTGCTCGCTAATAAAATGGCAACAATCTATTTTCAAAAAATCGGTAAGACCACAATCGTTTAAGGTATTCACGATAAGATTAATAAGTCGGTGCTAACTATTATGGCTAGGATGTCTCCAATTTTTGATAGTTATTGTATTACTCTCATCGGTGTACTCGAGTCTTTTTACTATTGTCGGTTCATTCAAAGATGGACACAAAGGGAAGCGATAGCAAATAGTTCAAGGCTTCAGCAAAGTGCTAAATTAAAGATGTTGGTGGCACAATTAGGCAAATGCTACAAACATAGAGTTGAGCGAATCTGGTTACATTTCACTATTTTTCATAGTCAAGAGCCTACCGCCATCTAAAAAGCGGCTACCTCTATGATTTAACTTGAACATAGTATTCGTGACACTAAGTCACCGTTTCTACATATCGCAACTCGCTTGTTGTAAAGACAAACCAAGATCAAGAAATAATCACGTAATTAAATGCATACCAAACAACATATCTATCAAATCAACTGCGCAGAAACAAAATGGAGTTACCAACGGTGTTTCAGATCAAATACTGAAGATTGCCTATAAAATTTAACCAAGCAACAAACAAATTTTTTCGAACATAAGTCGCCTTTAAGGCATGCAGGTTGATGGTAAATAAAATGAAGTAAAAGCATAACTACATCGAAAGTGTTAATTTACAAGGAGAACCTAAAGGTGCAACTGTGGGCTTCTTTGGTTCAATTATTCACGATTAGATGAGAGGAAGTTACCCACATAGATCGAGAAAGGAACGGTGGAAAAGTACCTCCAAATGATCGTAATTGTCAAGTTTCACAAACAATATAATTTAAAATTCGTAAATCATAAGAAAGTATGGGTTTTGGTAATAAATTTTGAATAGCAACGCCAAACTCTGTAAAAATTAGTATTTTCAGGGACTAATGATAGTGCAAGAAATTATCGAATTGAACAAACAATTTTTTTTAAAGTAAGAAGTGGCTAGTTTGGGGATTAATTCTTTTCTCTGATTATATCCAACATAAACCTAAGCTGGTATACCATTTTAGCAGAAGGTCATCTACACATTAAAAAAAATTAATTCTAAGTTTTTCCTGATTAATTGGTTCTAGCAGAAGGTCATCTACACATTTTTCTTGGATTTTAGGTGCTAGTGTTTATGAACAAGCTCGTAACCAAGTTAATTCTCATGACAATGCAAGTATAAGTGTAGATATATGCATGGTACCTTCAACATTCTCATGAATACTTTCCTCCTCTACATGTGGTTCATCGGCATGGATCTCATTATCATTAATTTTAGGGCCATTGAAGCAGATTAGCACGAGATCTAGACGCTCTATTAGAAGCCATTAAAGCAACCCGAGAAACAAAAATATGAATGTGACACTTTCGAAGAAAAGTTATTAGTTAAATCTAATGAACAGTAGAGCTTTCACGGTTATTAGTTAAATCAAACTAAGTCCCCAAAATTAACAAATACATCCAAATGAAATACATCCGAAAATAAGTTGGCTAGCTAATACGTAAATTTGTAGACACCAAGGTGGAAGGAGGAGGCGGCAGGTAGTCCATTTAATTTCGGTTTAGTCCAATTTGATCTTCAAATCTACTTACATTGAAATGTTGACAAAGAAGTGTGTTTAAAACACTAATAAGATGATGTAGAAAACAAAGTAAAAGCTATACTACATCTTTTGATATTTGCTAGATATTTGCTAATAGTCTAGATATTTGCTAATAAGACAAGGAGCACCAAGATATAATATCAAAACGGATCTATCAAAGTGTAACGGTTTCTCTTTTGGAGAAAATGGACAAAGTGTAAAAAACAGATCTATCAATTGTGATGTTTATCCTCTTCATTCTTCGTCATCTTCATTTTCCTCACTATCACCCTCCTCTTCATCTTCGGGACCCTCATCTTCTCCTTCATCTTCGTCTTCATCTTCGTCTTCGTCTCCATTCTCATCTTCATTTTCATCAACAATATGTTCAATCATTCGTCTTTTGAAACGAGATGTATCAATTTGAGATCCTAGTTTTCGCTTACTTTCCGGTCTTTTTTCGTCCATTTTCAACTAATTTAGCATCAACGTCATTCCTAACCCAATTTATGTTTTCAATATCAACTTTCGTGAATCGGAGTGATGAATTCTTCATTGGTATTGGGTAAATCGTCACTATCGTAATCTACTTCAAAGATCTTCACATAAATCTCTCGGCTTTGTTCAGATAACCACACGCCAATTGTTATCCCTTTGATCATCAACATAAAATATTTGTTGAACTCGAAAGGCATTACAAAGGGCTCATCGGTTGAACCAAACTTTTGATGATTTACAAGCGTGAAGCCATAGTCATCGATTTTGACCCCTCTATCACGTGCTAAATCACATACCACTTACATTTGAATAGAACAACTTTGCGAGATCCATAATAATCTAATTCAACAACATCTTCCAAAATACCAAAGTATTCAACTACATCTTCCTTAGGATTTCGATCTCAGCAGATGAATATCCACGAGTAGTTGCTACCACATATACCCCACTATTCTCGCTGCGTTCTCTCTTACTCTCACAACTTGTCGAATGGAATCGATACCCATTTACCAAATAACCATCTCTCTCCCCGCCTATCAAATTTGGGGCCAAATGCAAGAGCTTGAACTTCCTTTGAAGCATCGTTATTCATAGTTGCCATCTACAAAATGGTAGCGATATAAGCAAATTCCATCCATTTATTATTAATAACCATTACAAAATTTTGCATAAAATTACGTTCAAATAATGTAGTACTTACATAATTCTTAAACCATTCAGAAATTCTTTTTCTTAGCATTGTCAATTTCCTTGGCGTCGGTTTTTGCTTACGCTTTCCACGTCGCAACATATATGAATCTTGCCAAATACTACAAATAAATAAACAAATTAAACAAATTTTTTTTGTCATAGCTAGCTGGCTAACATAAGTTATTAATATTTCGAACAATAAATGTCATTCTTTATTTACTCACCTTAGATATGACTCAACCTCTGTACAATTAAATAGACATACGGTGTGCACTCTCGACATCATCGCTACATAGAGTACAAACTTTTGGGACATTAAGAAATCGACCTATGTTTCTAAATACTGAGAGAATCTCTTTTCCTTGTTCATATCCAAACTTCATTTCTTCCAACTCGTTTCCACGCAAAGATTGTTTTGACTCAAATATCTTGAGCAAAAATGTAACACATTCTTCAAAGAATATACCCTTCTACAATCAACCCTTACGGACGACTTCTATTGCGAATATACCCTTTTAACTTGCCCATGTATCTTTCAAAAGCCCACATTTGTCGATATTTAACATTTCCACTATCTTCGCCTCTTCAAATGAGGTGGACACACAAATGTACCATTATATCAAAGAAAGCGGGGAGAAACACCATCTCAAGCTTGCAAAGTATTAACGTAATTTTTTGTTCAACCGCTCATAATCTTCCGATGTGTTATAGTTGGAACATAATTCTCTCAAGTAGTTACAAAGTTCAATTATTGTTGAAAGCGACATATGTTCAGGCAAGTTGTACATCGTATTGCTATTGGAAGTAATTGTTGCATTAAAATACGGCAATCGTGACTTTTAAGACCTAAGATCTTGCCCCCTTCAAATTGATGCAACGTGAAATATTTGAAGCATATCCATCAGTACCTTAACATTTTTCAACACTTGCAAGAAATCATGTCTTTCTTTCTTAGACATCGAGTAGCTTGCTTAATGCAACCTTAAAAGGTACTTTGAATTGCTTGCTTTGCGGGTGTATGGATGGAGCTCTCTTCTTATACCCATTTTCATCAAGTCCAATCGTGCTTTTAAATTATCTTTTGACTTTCCTTGCACACTCAACAATGTCCCAATCAAAGCTATCACAAATGTTTTTGGCAATGTGCATTCCATCTAGATTGTGGCGCAACAAAAGGTTCCATGATATGGCAATTCAAAGAAAATAGATTTCTTCCTCCAATTATGTTTTTGAGTCACGGGAATGGTCTTCGTGCTAGTGGGTGTCTTTCCAAAAGTGACATTAATAGCATTAACTTGTTCAAGAATATCAAATCCTCGATGGGCACCACGGAGCTTCACTATGGTCACATTCTCCGTTAAATCTTCATGTATCAAACCTATAACTACTTAACCGACTCCGTAAAACAACGATGCGATATAACATTCCTTACTTTACAATCTACAAGAACGAGTGTTCATTTGACATGATGGACAAGCTAACTTACCTTTAGTACTCCAACCGCATAACATAGCAAGAGTCGGAAAATCACTAATTGTCCACAACAAGGTCGCACGATTTGGAACTTTGTACCGTTAGATGCATCATACGTTTCAACCCCATTACTCCATAGTATCTTCAACTCCTCAATTAAAGGTTGCATATACACGCCAATATCATTACATGGAGAGTTTGGACCGGTATTAACAAACGGCATGATAAAATACTCCCGCCTCATACACATCCATGGTGGTAAGTTATAAACAACAATTGTCACTGGCCATATACTATACGGTGACCCATGGGTAAAGGGACTCACATCAGTGGACAATCCGAGTCTTACATTTCGATGTTCTTGAGAGAATGTAGGGTACATTGTATCCAAATGCTTCCAAGCTGCAGAGTCAGCTGGATGACGATTCACTCCATCTTTCCGTTGCTTTACATGATGCCACATCATGTATTTTGCGATTTCTCTGAGACATAAATAGCCTCTGCAATCTCTAATTAACGCTAAATAACGTAATTGCTTCACGCCTACTTTTGCTCCTCTTCGCTTTTTGTATCTATTTGTGTCTTCTCCGATCAACCATCTCTGGATCCGCTTCCATCTCGATGATTTGCAAACTGTACAAGACTCTAATTTTTCATTCTCCCTCCAAAAGAGCATACAATCATTCTCGCATGCATCAATCTTCTCATAACCAAACCCTAAATTTCCAACCATTTTCTTCATTTCATAAAAATTATCAGGCAAGTTTGCAAATGATGGAAATGATGACTTGAACTTACGGAGCAATCCATCAAAGGACACATCAGTCCATTTGCTAACATTTTTATGATTGAAAAGCCATACAACGAATGAAAGGACTGTCTCATTTTCACATCCAGGATATAAAGGTTGATTGGCCTCTGACATGTACTTTTGGTATTTTGAAGCTTCCAGCAGCCGAATCTACACCGTGATCCCTAAATATATCATTTACCATCTCAGGCATACGATGCTCATCTTTGGATTGTGATGGTTCTTCGTGAACATCATCATTACTCACATCCCGACAATCACATCTTCCCTCGATGCACCCAATTCGTGTAGCCAAACATAAATCCATCACAAATCAAATGTTCACGAATAGTAGCTCTAACTGTATCGACCATTTACACAATTCTTACATGGGCAAGGAATTCTTCCAGTTACCATGCCCACTTTTTCAAAACCAAAGTCCGTAAATATTCTATGCCGCAAGATATTCTCTAGAATATCTTGGTAATTCCATCAACATCTTATCCATAATATTATGTCCCTAAATCAAATTGAACAACCATCGAATGATATTGTGTATAGAAATCTGTCCAACCAAACTCCCAGTTCACTCAAACAAAACAAAAAGGTGTATATATGTAAGATTTATGCCAAGTCCCCTTCCCACCACTCGGGATATTCATATAATTGCTCCTCCTCCCTAAATTTACCACACATGCATTATTATATAATTAAATCGGGGTTTCATGATTTTAGCCCTCTATAACCATATATGCTCTAGTACCAAATTCTACTAATATACAAGGTACGCAATTACCAAAGAAAAAAAAGAATGCAAAGTATATATGTAGCTTAATTAATTACTTGAGCATTATGGCAAATTGGCAACCCCAACCCGGGAACCATGAAAAGTATATGCAAATCCATCGATCCAACCCGAAATGACCACATAAAAATTTTCTTCACATCCTTCAACTTCTTCTTCTTCTTCTTGTTCACATTAATGAACTAATCCTCTTTAATTTCAATTCAATTATATTCTATCTCCTCAACTTAATTCTCATCATCATATCCCTAGAAACAAAATCTATCTCGCAAACCAAACCTACTTTGCCACAAATTTCTCTCCTTTGCCAAAACTTTCTTAATTACACTTCTAATTTTCGTGATTAGCTAGTTCATATACATACATTAATTCCTAGAAAAAGCATATATACGAGACTCAAGCATATAACCCTTTGTGCATCATCGGGTTAGTGGCTAAAGCATATATGAATTCATTGTTGTAATGCTTGCATCGAGATCCTGTGATTACTTGTAAAGCATTACAGGTGTCAAATCAAAAAAGAAAACAATGGAAAGATTTAACAATTATACCCATTTTAACATAGTTATAGCTTATGACTTGGACAGATCAAAAAATCATTACAAATCGTGAATCAAGAAAGAAATTCTAACGTACAAAACCTAAACAAGTAATTGTCTTGTAACACAAAATCAAGAAAATTTTCTTAAATCTGAAGCTATAAATTTCAATCAACTACAAAAGACATCACATAAATGACACACATAACATATAGATAGATACATATATAAATATATATATATATATAGAGAGAGAGAGAGGATGGAGCATATTGGGGATTGTTCGTAACTTTTTGCCTAAAAGAAAATAATTGATTAGGATGGGTAGATCAAAGAAAACCCGGACGAGGGGTGTGGAATGGAGAAGGCGAATCGGATCTTTAAGATTGGAGAAAGAAATTTCGATGTGTTCTCAATTTCCTTTCCCCGCAGTTTTACTAAGAGGAAGAGGAAGAGGAAGAGGAAGAGGAGAGGAGGATCGGCATTGATTGAATCGAGCAACCCTGACCCAGAAAAAAAAAGACCTTTCTTTACAATAGTATAGTAGTGAGTGCTTAATATTATCCTTCCAATGGACGGAGTGAGATGGAGTGAGAATCTCAAGAGGAGATGTAGAGTGAGTGAGATTCAATTGACTAAGATCGAGCGACCGAGAGAGAGTTTGGTTTGGGGAAAGAACAACACCGATAAAACGCCTTTGTTACCCTCGTTAAAATCCCAAAATAAAGACCTATCCGATTTTACCATATTGTGACCCTCGGAATAGAATACCTTCAGAGAGCTTATACCGACGATCACGCGGTGGTGATCGTCGCTATATATTATCTATTGCTACTTGTTGCTCGCCTCACCGTCGCTATACCTCGTCGCCATATCTTGATTTTCTAGTAGTGAAAATTTTGAGATTTCTTTAAGATATGAGAGTATATATATATATATATATATATATATATATATATATATATATATATATGTATATGTATATATGTATATTTCGATGATGTGAATTGTTGTAAAAGTCTATGCTATTTGATTCAAATTGAGCGAATATTGAAAGATGTTCATGAAATTCAAGCGTTTCTCGAGAGGTTATGCCAAACCAAATTATTTTTAGTGCGGATTCGAGATGTTGAAAAGTTGAGATGAACAACCCTTTTATAGGGGATTACGCTAAGCGTTTAGATGTTTCAGGCATAATACATGGTACGAAGGTACGATCACCCTAAGCACGGAGTCTCTCTGAGCCTAATAACTGTTAAGGTTTAAGTTGAAAGAGTACTTATAATCGTGGGTAGATGCACAATACATCGTACGAAGGGCTTAACACCCTAAGTACGGGAGTCCCTATAGTCTAATGACTGTTAAGGTTTAAGTTGAAAGAGTACTTATAACCGTGGACGTAGTTCAAGGTCTTATGGCCCTCATCATGATTTGGGATCTTTTAAATTCTTATTATTCATATCGCTTCCCAATTATTGAGCAGTTGTGGAAGATTCTTATTATTCTGAAAGGTGAAAATGGAAAGAATGAGAAATTTAAACAAAACATAATAATTTCAAGTAAGAATTGAAACTTTGAAAAGAAAAGAAATGTGGAACTCTTAGAAGAGGAAGAGGTGAGGAATATGATGATCTTAGAAAGATCATTAGAGAAAGAATTTGGTTGCATAACCTAATGAATAAATAGATATTAACGTAAAATCTATTTTGATAGATTGAATGAATAAAGATTAATAAATAAAATTTCAAGGACGAAATTCTTAGAAGAAAAGGTGAATGTAATATCCCGAGTGTTTATGATAACGATCCTTAGAAAAGGAAAGGAATGAGTTAAAGAATATATAATATTTGATATATGACTGTGTTTAATTGAAGGTTATGCAATAAAACCTAAAAGTTGTTGAAGAAATAAATGAAGTATATTTGTATGTAAAAAAGATTTTGCTAAGTTAACGTGTTGAAGTTATTCAACGATAATTGTGAAAGAGATTTTGTGAAAACCTTAGTAAGGTAGGGTTTCGATGATTCCGAGGACGGAATCCTTATAAGGAGGGAAGGATGTGACAACCCGAATTTTTATAGGTTATTAAAATAAGAATTTAATAATTAAAATTCTTATTATGAGATATATATATATTCTGAATTATGTATTTTGGTGTGAGTGAATTAAATTTATATGAGTTTTAATAGTTGATTAAACTATTAAAGAAAGTGAAGAAAATTAGTTATGAAAAAGGAATATGGTGGCAAAAGAAATTAACTAAATAATATTAGTTAATTAAGATGGAAATTATATTATGAAATAATATAATTTAATTTGTATACCTTGTTGGTAATGAAATTATTATGAGTTTAATCTCGTAAATGAAGCGAGTAATTCACTTAATTTAAATAATGAGTTAATGCAAATATAATTGGTTTAATAAAGTGGGAAGATAATATATTACATGTAAGAGTAATGCGTATATGTAATGGCTTAATATATTATATTTAATGGATTGAATGTAAATGGAGTATGAGAATGAGAAGAACCAATATAATTATAAATAAATATTGGTGTTAGGATTAATGAATTAAATAAATATCTAAATTTTTATTAAAAGTATAGATTAAATAAATTGTCTTGGGACAATTTATAAAAGGAAAGAAAATTGTATAATTATACATAATAATTGTATAAATTATTAAAATAATTAGTGAAATAAATATTAATTATCTTAATGGAAATGTTTAGTTGATTAAAGTGTTTTACTTATGAATGTAATTCCATAAGTCATATGGGTAAATAGATGGGAAGAGTGTTAGCTGAATAATTTAGCAATAAAAAAAAAAAAAAATGAATGAAGTGTGACATATTGGAGCAATTAAAGAAAAAAATATATATTGTATAGTATAAAAATGAAATAAAATGAAGATAAGTCAAATGAGTTTGTTTGAGGTCAAGCCAAACATGGCCTAGACCTTTTGTCTTTTATAACAGTTGGGGCTTTTGGGTTTATAACTTATACAAGTTAAGATCACGTATGCTTCATTAGTTTATTCCTCCTTTATATGAGTAAAGAAAACACAGAGAGAAAGATGGAGCTTAGAGAGAAATTGAGAAGAGGGAAGAGACACTCTAAGAATCAAGAGGAAAAAGAGGATTAAACAAGAATTTCCAATTATCTAACTAGAGCTTAGAAGAGTCAAAGGTAAATTCCTAAGTTTCTAGTTTTTGGTTTTTGTTTTCTAAAGTCTTTGTAATTAGGTTTTTGGTGGTTAAATTTGTTGAAGTATACTTTGTATATGTTTATGGGTATATATATTCTGTTATATATCATCTATAAGCAATTTTTAGGTAATTGAATTCATGAAACTATCTAAGGATGAAGATCTTGTGTTCTTAATGAAATATGTATGTTATAGTTTAGTTGGAGTCAAAGTTTAGTTATGAAATCATGATGAAAACATTAAATTGATGATGTATTCTGATAGTACATGGAAAAACGAAAACAAACCAAGTTGAATGAGTCAAAACAGATGTAAAACGAATTCGTAGTGAATGAATTCGCTAAATATGTGTAAAACATAAAAAAAATAGCATGAACACTGAATTGGAACCCTTAAAATGAATTGTTAATATTCTTGAAGTGTTAGAATTATTCTTTAGATGAGTAGTTCAGTGTTTTACGAGTTCATAGAGTCGAAAACCAACTAATTCTGACTTAAAATGAAGAAGTTATGAAGGTTTAAAGTAAAAATATCGCAAAAACTATAATCTGGGCGGCCGAAACATGGTCATGTTGCCCAGAGCGTGTGCTAAATTGGCATCTTTGCTAGATATGGCAAGCGCTTGATTTAATGAAAGAAAGAGGCACGGCCACGCCTATAGTGTGCCAGGTGTGACTACTTTGACTTGTCTTGGTAAAACAGTCATAACGTTTTCATACGAACTCCGATTGAGGTGATTCAAGATGATCCGGAACAAGAACGAATAGAACTACAACTTTATTTAATCTCCATATGCCTGTGTTGTGATTAATCTAATGGGGCAGGAGGTTAAAAAATCAACATATTTTTATGATGGGCATACTTTCAGTCTATTCTGATAACTCTTTTTTAATGCAGTTATACTTTTGATACTTTTCGGTGATTTGATATATGATTTTCGATAATGCTCGATAAGCGGTTGATGGAGGTTGATGTTTCCACCATCTTGATAATTTTACAATGTAAGTCACTTCGGATACTAAACTCTAAATTTTGCCTGTGTTTATTGTGCTACTATTTATAGTCAACATTGTCCATTGAGATTAGAACTACCAAAGGAAATGCAAATTGCATATCCTTGGGAATTTGAAGCTCTATATGGAACATGTAACTCATAATTAGACATCCTTTGGTTGGAGTATTTATTTTTTCTCGGGTGCTATATGGAACATGTGTAATACGTAAATTGAATGGCGAGACATGTTGGAGCCTTTTCGTTCATCAGAAAAATCGATTGTATCTATTATTTTTCACTTTCATTGGTATAATTTGTAGAAAGGACGGTTGTAATAAAAATAAATTTGTTGACTCTATGAAAAGATAGGATATTAGATGGTTTCAATTTGGTTAATTCTTATGTATTATTTAACCTCATTTTCTTTTGGCAAATCAACTTCCAGTCTTTCTAAATGACTTTTCAATTGCCACCCTGGTCATCATCCATGCATGGTTTTAGTTGCCCTAGGAGTTTGGTGGAACCATTCCCTCCAATTATTATTATAATTAAATATTTATTAGGTGATAGCTTTGGTTTCTCTTTTGTATATTCCATTGTGCTTTATGCTTGGATGTGTTGATTTATTTTGCTCTTAACATGGCTAGTCTTGATACATTTGGGCCACCAGCTGTTAGACATTTTTTTGTTGGGCATTTTATTCAATATACTCTATGCTTTGAATGTATATCTACTATGTTCCTTTTCTAATATTTGATCATTATTTGCGGGTAAATGACAAGAGACAAAATTCTAATTTACGAAATTTGAAATGGAGCAAGCTTCTCGATCCTGATAAGAAAGGTCAATGGTGGCTGTCTGGGGATTGGGTAATTATATTTTAGGAGATGAACTTGTATCTATTATATTGTAATGTTGTAATGTGAATGATTTTAAATCATGTATACAATATTTTTTTATGTTTTATTTTATATTGTATTTGTGTTTATT
The DNA here is from genome assembly GCA_020205615.1 of Panax quinquefolius. NCBI lineage: Eukaryota > Viridiplantae > Streptophyta > Magnoliopsida > Apiales > Araliaceae > Panax > Panax quinquefolius. Next base: position 81,143,292 of record CM035152.1, read on the forward strand.
AGATAAATGTACACAATTATTTTTTAGAAAAAATTAAAAAGTCTATAACGACGGTCATCGACCGTAGCAATAACTTTCAGCGACCGTTGGTAAAGAGCTAATACATGATTTTGCCAAAAGACCGTCGCTAAAAGCTTTACCGACGCCTTCTATAGCGACGGTCGGAGACCGTCGCTAAAACTTTTAGCGACGGCCTTTTGGCCTATAGCAACAGTCGGCGACCGTAGCTATAGGCCGATTTTCTAGTAGTGGATTCATTTAAGCCATTCTTTCCTACCTACATAAGTGGAAAATACAACCTATATACAAACTACCTCGCACCTGTTGAGGATAATATAAACCCTAGTAAACCAAAAGCAATACTAGTGCATCTATTTACATAACACATCTACCAACATCACTGCCCATCCTGAGAAGTCTCGTCATCATGCCCGTGCTACTGAGTCTGGGATACACATCCACGCACTCGACGTCGAACCGATTGACTAGACTCTCCAACCTCGAAGCGCATCCTCACCACCCCAGCTCTCTAGCCCATATAGGTAGTGTCTAGTGTTGGGATTTCGGCACATCAAAGCAATGCACAGCGGAATATAATTGAACAAAACAAAAATAATTTTCGAAACCCAAAACAAGATCTATGCGAAGCAGATATTAATTCAGTGTTAAGAGATTATGAAATAGCTTCTGAAACACTTCGAATCTCCAACGCAATTCCTCACGAAACTACGTCTCTATGGTATCCACACGAACGCACGCAAATCGTCGCACAATTCTGCAAAGGGAGCTACGTACTAGCCACCAAAGGAACATGATTTTCAATTTTCTCTCTAGTCTCTCTCTAAGAGCGGCTAGGGTTTTGGTTTTTGATTCTCACTCTAAATTGGTTGATATATTATCTATATATAGCAGTCAAAAAAGGATTATTCAAAACAAAATCTTATTAAAAACCTAAAATCCGAATTTATATATATTATATATTAATTAAGTCTTACTTAATAAATATACATATATATACAAATTAACCTATTAATTTAAATTTGTAATTTAAATACTATCAATCATATTAATATATTTAAATCCTTTCAATTTAAATTAATTCCCTTTTAATTACGTTCTATGTGTGTGACCCTATAGGTTATTATTATGTTGGCAATAATTTTAAAATCATATTATAAAATTATAAATAGTGAGCGGCATATAGTAATGCATCACTGCTACCCAAGTAATAATAAGATCGATGATTTGATGCAACCTTTTCGTGACCAATGTTACAATGTAATTTAAACCTTCTAACGTTGACATCCTAGATTAAACTCGAGTCATGGAATGTGTCATACTCTTCATAATTTAATCAGAGTTTTCTTGATCAATGAGTAGACTTTATGAAATAAATCACTATTTGAGCATGACCATGCATTTCATAGTCCTACTCAATCAAGAGGCCTATGGATATCACCCCTAATATATAAGAGGGTTAAATTCCATCTAGATCACTCATATTCCTCACACGATTTATGATGTACCCAATAATCACCTTTATAGTCCACCCTATTAAAGGTGACCTTTGATGATATCAAAGTACATAAATTTCCGTGTAGTAATATAGTGATTTCAGGACGGAGGATCATTACATCATTGTCACTATGAGAATCACTAATGACACTTTGCATAATGCTCCACGTAAAATTCTCATGGTGGGTCTCTCCAAAGACATCGTTCTTCAACATGTACCTACGCATCGACTCAATATCATATATATTTATGACCGATGAGATTTGGTCATCAGTCAATCCACATACTAGTCTCAATGCATCATTGTTGTCCCATCAATAATGATACTTGACTAGGGACATTTAAGAGCAATGATACTAATTGTTATTATATAATCTCATGTTCAAGTCATATACTTGAAACTATATAATTTGTATCACTATTCTAAGAAATTTTATTATGTTAACATTTATATAACGCAGTAAATAAAACCATAATAAAATCATTCATTTATTCAATCAAATATAATATCAAAATGTTAAGCAATTATATCAAATAATTGGCCTCTAGGGCATAAACTCTAACATCTAGTGCCCTCCCCAAGGTGTCAATCCTAACGTCCTTGGCCGTCATCTCCTCTCACAGGTGATCCACCATCCTAGCTGCCTTGATCCAAGCCTTTTCAATTCTTATCTTATCAGGTATCTCCAAATCAAACTCAAATTTAAGAGCCTGATTCTCAATCCTCTTTTCCCCTAGCTGGGTCTTGGTCATCTCCAAACTCTCCTGAGCCTGTGCTGACACTAACTGTGCTTAATACGCAGCATCCTTATACTGTTGCTCCATATACTGATATGTCATATCCTGCTCCTCTAACTATATAGTCCTCTGCTCTAGCTCATATTTCTTCGCTAGCAAGTCACCAATCATCTCATCTTGTGAGGAATCCACCATCACCTCTAGCTAGCACAGTCTCCTCCTGATCCACTAAATGACTCCCCTAACTATCTACAGGCATCCTATAATAAAATAAGGACACAACATCAGTACTATAATAAAATATATTCATTGGTAAAATGAAACAATATTTTATTAAGTACAACACATACTCGATGAAATTCCACAATCCATCTCCTAACATACTCTATAAGAGTTTTCTTTTCTAAGGTTATAACCTAGGTGTCGCATTCCTAATGTTTATAACCTACAGCTCTGATACCAACCTGTGACACCCCCAAATACGGGTTTCCTAACCTCGAATTCGGTGTTCATGATACTCAACAACTAACATACTTTCGAACTAATGCGGAAGAATAAACATACATTATTTATCATAATAGTAATAAAGTCTTACAATCATAGTCCCAAGGTTCTTTAACCTTAACTTAAAACGTACTTTTAATAGTATAAAGAGTTTACATAACCAAATAGCATTTAAAATAAACAAGTACATAAGCCTTCTCAAATATCTACTCTTGAACCTTCCCTTATCCTTTGTCTCCTTTGGACGTTTCTGTCATAGCTGAAATAAATGTCATGATATAGCAAGGGTAAGAAACTAATTTTCTTAGCAAGTTTATACACAATGGAGATATATCATGATTAGAAAGAAGTTTCGCTTTCAATGTTCAACAACAGTATAAATTTGTGAAGGAACATGAATTAATAGTCAACAGCTAAATATTCGAATAATTGACTAACAGATACTGAGTGGTTTGAAATAATCATGAACATTTGCCGAGGTTCTCATCATTTAAACTGGACCTTTTAATAAATTTTGGTAATCAAGGGGATCAGCCTTTCAGACCCCATTATTTATGCATAAACACTTAATAATCCAGCATTGATATCATGCTTTAATCAAATTAGTCCTTTTCTCAGCCAAGAGTTCTTACCATATCAATTTAATAAGAACATCTTTTAAAACACATTTGATTTAACAAATTTAGACATGCTTGATCTAGCTGATACAATTAGCATAGATCTATCTCATAAACAGTTCATGAATGAAAGAACTTTAATTTAATTTACAGTTCAATAATAATAGAACATGAATTCAATTGCACAAGGTGCGAATCTTAATAATCAGTATAGATGTGAATAATCAATAATAATTATTCACTAACATGCTTCGAAAATAATAACTCGAGTTTGAGTTAGGGAACTTGCCTGTTCGACGAGCTACGACTAACTAGCTTTAATTAAAACTCTTTGAACGTCCTAGCATTGACAATGTTGGTTTACTAATTAGTACTGCGTATAATTGTACGTCTATACTCTTACTTATACTATTATCTAGAAAATAATTCAATCACAAGGTACACATAATATAATATACCATCCTTAATCCTATAAGATATTTAATAAATCTTAGGTTAGTGATTTAATAAATTTATAAGGTTTTTCTTAAGTAATAAATACTTATTAGATCCTTAAACAATTTATTATAATTGTTTAATTAATGAGTCATTTAAATTATCTTCATTTATTAACTTTATCTTCATTTAATTACTATTTAATATTAGTTAAATAGTAATTAATTAATTAACTTTAGTTATTATTTAATAAATAATAGCTAATTACATCTACTTATTATTTAATGTTAATTAAACAATGAATAATTAAACTATTACCATTATTTGTCTTTAATTATTATTTAATATTAATTAATTAATCATTAATTAATCATTTATCCTTGAATAATAAATAATTGATATATTTTTTTTATTAGTCTTTAATTATTCATTACTATTAATAAATGAACAATTAATTAACATTTATCCTTATTTAATATTAATTAAATAATAATTATTTATTTATTTATCCTTAAATAATAAATAATTAATTCACTTCATAAATCTTTAATTATTCTTTCTTATTAATCTAAGAGTAATTAATTATCATTTGTTCTTATTTATTATTTAATATTAATTAAATAATTATTATTATTTTATAAATTTTATGTCAATGTAAGTAAGTAATTACATTATTATTACACAATTTACTTAAACATTCTTTAATCATTATTTAATATTAATTAATTAATGGTTTAACTCTATTTATTATTTAATCTTAATTAAATAATCAATAGTTAATTTATTAATACTATCTCTACTTAATTATCACTTAATATCACTTAAATAATAATTAAATAATTAATTACATTTAAATTACATGTAATTAGTTTAATAATCATTTAGTGGCATTAATAATTATTAATTAGTAAGTTTTAAATGATTTAAATGAGTTTAAACTATTAATTAATTAATAATTACATAATTGTTCAGAAATATTTTGGATTAAATATTTTAATATTCTTCAAAATTTTAGAAAATTTTGGGTCCAAAGATTCGTTAGGAATCTACCGAAAAGAGTGAGCAGAACCGGACGAAAAAAAATTGCTGTGGGATTGGTGAGCGATGAACCCAAGAATGTGTTTTGTAACATTTTTTGATTTTTTTTCCAGATTTGGAGTCCTTCACTAAAACTTAAATAAAATAAAATCTACAACTTCGATTTAGGTCCAGTCGGTCTCGTTGGATTCGTATCTTCCCGAACTACAATTTTCATTTATCAAACATCAAATTTGAATCTGTTTTGGTCTCGAAAAACTGCCCAAAAGTGACTGGTCATGCAACATGATTCCAACAGTTGGAGTGTTTTGGTAATAAATCCATAACTTGCTCATTTTTTAACATTTTTACATAATTCCAAAGAGATTTTGCCCTTAACGCGTAGCTCTAGCATACCAAGAAATAAAATCACAAAAAACCTTTGTAGATTTCAAAATGAAAAGCATAGATAACCCTTTTTAAATAAATTTTCCCAAAAAACCCCTTTAACTTCCTTTTCCCAAATTTTCCAACATAAACTTATATAGATGAACAAGTTAAACATATTATACTCAAGATTTATCATTCTGTTAAGATTCTAGCCTTTTAGAGCTTGCACTTCCATAAATCTATCACAAGATTACATAAAACATAAAACTAGAGTTTGATTTTTACATAGTCTTGTGGGATGTCCTCCTTTTCTTTCCAAAATAACTTATGAACTAGGGATGCATGAAAAAACTTCCTTCTCTTCCTCCCCAAGATCCGAACCCCTCTCTCTCTTTTGTCTCTTTGTATTTTGCTAGCTTGGGAGATAATAGAAGAAGAAGAATAGTAGGAGAAATGAAATGAAATGAAGATGAAATGAGGTGATTTAAATAATATCCCCCATATCTTTGTTATCCCTTGGATAAAAGCTCTACCTTATCTCTTCCAATTAAGCCTAATCATGTCATTAAAGGTGCTAAGTAGATTTTCCACCAATGGGAGATGGACACACATGTACTTGATGTAAGAGTTACTACTTAAGGAACTTGATTAGCATAATTTAGTTGTCTTAAAAGTCCTAATAGGGTCGGTCACTCCTTGCCCATTATCCCCTCCATTTTGCTTTTATTTTAATGCACAAACTTGATTAATCAAAAGTCTAAAATACCCTTAATCAAGTGGGCTAAGTATTGGTTTGCATTTTATTTTTTTGGGGCTTCTCCTTTAATTGTTTTGGGCTATGTAATAAACATAGTTTAACCATTTTAATATATATTACCCTAATTGTTTGTTTAGGGTTTCTATTTCCAATCTTATGGAATTTTAATTACTTACACATATCTCTTTAACTTGCAACCTAGTTAGGTTTACTATAATTAGGTTTAAAATTATTAATCACTTGCAATAAAAATATTATCCACTTAAGTTAGTATACATATTAAATACTAACTATTCCTTATTACCATAACCCTTAGGTTATTTAATTATCTCACCTAATGTATAATTAGGTTATGAAGTTTTTTCTTTTTAATGAAATTTATAAATATATATATTGTAAGACCTCAAATTTTTAAATAAAAAGGAATTTTCTTTATTTATTATTTTGAAATAGTAAGGGTTGATTTGATTAATGTGGATAGTTAAGGGTTAAATACGCAAATATTTCAAAATAAGCAAGTGGTTATAAAATATTCATTATTGTTTGGGAATATTCGTTTGGTCGTGGAATATTCATCACGTGGGGAATATTAAATACGACGCCAGCATGACCGTGTGTGGGCCCCATAACTAGAAAAGCGATTGGATAAAGAAAACGACAAATATAAGTTGTTTTTTAAATAACAGGCGTAGTTGTTATTGCTATTATCTTTGTTGGAATACCCGGTGGTTAAAAACACACTAATACGCGTTGTTGAAAGCAACAGACACAGTATTGCACCAATTATTGATTCTTACGTGAAGGCACTACTCAATAATGGTTACGATAATTCTTTATTCAAAGATTTTATTTTATTGATTCAATAATTGTTTGCATTGATATTTTATATTCTTTGTTGTTTCAATAATTGTCATTACACAAGATATTTTCATTATCGAAGCAATAATTCATATTATCCGAATAATATTATTAGATAACATTATTGGCAATGTCTAGAAAGTTACATCTAAGGAGAGGTTTGGTCACCTAATCAAGGCGCCAAGAAGAAGAAATTCTTATTGGAAAGCCCCTCTTTCTTGAGAAAGCGCACGGTTGTCGATATTGTGATTTGTAATATTATTTATGAATAATTAATTATTGATTCATATGATGAGAAAAATATTGATTTTATGTGGATATAGATGGAGAAAATTTTTATAGTGACAATTGTTGAAAATTGAAATTTTATCTTTTACGATAAAATAATTCATTTAAATATATTATTTTAATAATATATTAACGGTGATATTTTATAATGAATGTGGGATATATGAGTATACGAGGAGGAAGAGTATTTTTGTTGCAATAAATGTTTAAAATATGTTAAACATGTCGGTGGACCCCATTTATCGATTTGAAATTTGATTATAGCTTTGTAAAATCGCTTGGTTTGTGGATTTTGGTCGATTTCATTTGGAATTTGGAAAAACTTTCTTACGTAAAGTTGTAGAGAATTGAATTTCCTATAAAAACTCACGAGATTCAATTTTCGATGAAAGGGCTATTTATTATGAATTATTTAAGCTCAAGTTCAAATAATTAATTTTGGAAGTTTTAATTGTTTTATTTAAGAAAAACGTTTTTACAATCCCATGTGTGATACAAATGTGTGAATTCAGTTGGTCTAAGGTGGGCTTGAATTTGTTTAATTATATTATTATTTTATTAAATTTTTGCTTTTGGTGTTCTAAGCATTTTCCTATAAATAGGTGCTTAGGTTAGAATTGAAAATCACACCGTAAACTGAAGTTTTCTCTCTATATTATCGAGCGTATTCTTGTGAGTATTTTGAGTATACTTTGAGTATTGCTAGCGGTGCAAGTTCCTTCAAAGACTATACCCGGTATTAGCTAGCTAAGTCTTCGATCTTTCGAGGTAAGGGATATTATTTTTTTCAGTAATGATATTATTTCTTCAATATCATTATCTTTGAAATGTTGATCTTCAAGTTTTATCAAATTTGGAACTTTTTCATGTGGGTTACTATTCATGGGTTACTATTCATGAGTTACTATTCACGAGTTACTATTCATGAGTTCTTATTCACAAGTTACTATTCACGAGTACTATTATTAAGTAAGCGTGAAGATGTTTTTGTGGAATTTCTATCTTTTGGTGTCTGAGTTACTTATTCACGATATCAAAGATTATTCACGTGTCTGACTATTCACATATACTCGCATTATTCAATAGAAAAATAAAATTTCTTCTTTTCGTCAAAACATATATTCGGATACTAACTTTCGATTGTATCCATGTTTTGATCATTCTTGAATTTTACACCACTATGATTATTTTTGAGGTATTTTGGACGTGGATAAAACCAAGTACGAATCCTTAATCCTTAATCCTTGTCATTTTGTTTCTTTGGATTCGTTTCTTTAAAAAATATTTTTCATCATCCTCGCCTTAAATGATGATATTATGGAATATCTTTGCTTTTGTGAGTGCAAAGATGAATGATTTCTTAAGAATATCTTTGGCCAGTAGTGCAAAGATGAATGATTTCGAAGAATATCTTTGGCCCGTAGAGTGCAAAAGATGAGCAGTGTTTAAATGAACATGACTAATCGATGAATATCTTTGGCTGTAGTGCAAAGATGAATATTTGATTCCGGATGTATATTGATTGATGTTACAGGATAAAAGATAGACGATGAACTTTTAAATTCATACATGTAAGATAGTAGTTTGCATTCTCTACTTAACTCTTCTAATGAATTATTATTTTCATTGCGAATATTGATTTAAAATTTGTTGTCTATTGTATTCTATTAGATTTTTTCCCGTTGAAGACTAACGATAATTTGTTGTATATTATCTTAGTCATAATATTCTTTCTTGAGCTAGTTGAGCTCACCCTTTTCCTTTTGTTCCATTTTTTTCTCAGAGGCGAGAATATAGTGAGTATTTAGCTCTGGGGTATGGAATGAAGGTTTTAGAAAGGATTGTTTAGTAGTCCTCACCATTTTGTAAAATAATGTATCAATAAATGTGATGAGGATTTATTTGAGTATAGATATTGTGCAGAAGATAATATTTGTATTCAAACTCACGCTTTACTATTTGTAATAATAAAGTTGTAGTTGTTTACGTACCATGTATTGACAACTCGAATAGGTGATGTATACCTATTTTGGGGGCGCCGCGGTTGGTATCGAGCTATAAGTAAAGAGCCCCCGAGCCTCTCATTTGGTGACTTCCTGTTGATGGGGATGCACCGCAAGCCGGACTCTTCGTAGGGGACCTTAGTTTTATGTGGCAAACTGATAGGTACCATTGTGAGGTGCTGTGGTTGAAGCACCATGAGGGTCACAATTGGTATCAGAGCTTAGGGATATGATCTCTAGCGGAGATCGGGGAATAGAACTAGGAGGGGAGAGACGAGTAAATCCTTCGCTAGTGTGTCCTACCTAAGCTTATTTGTTAGTTGGTCAGTATATAGGATATTATGTGATATATTGATTTCCTTAATTAACCCTTGTTTTTATAAAGATTTGAGAATGTCGTGAGAATATTAACAATGGAAATGAGACAGAGTGGAGACGCCTGTACTCACCAACGAGGAGACGCGTGCAACAGTGGCAATGTTCCTCCTGTGAACAACACCATTGAAAGAGATGATGAACGAGGGATGTTTAGAAGTTTTTGCAGTTCATGCAAAATCGCACGAGGGAAACTCGTGTTCAAAATATGAGGAGGAAATGATAGCAATTCACGGGTTGTCATGCCAAGCGATTCAAAGAGTTGGGACCACGAATTTAAGGGAAAGCGAGATCCGATCATGGCGGAAACACGGGTCAAACAAATTACCAAGATATTCGATGTCTTGGGATGCACGGAGGAACGAAGGTTCCATTCGCCACCTTTATGTTTCCGTGGCGAGGCGTACTCATGGTGGGAGTCGTGAAGCGTACTCCATCCGGCGCACTTTTCGGCATGTCTTGGGAGACGTTTCAGAAGCTATTTAATGACAAATACTTTCCGAAAGTGTTCGTCGTATATGAAGGAAGTGGAGTTCATCGATTGGAACAAAACAAAACGACGGTGTCTCGAAGACGAGGCAAAGTTTGCAGAGTTATCGTGTTTGCACCTCATTTGGTGGAGAATGAGGAACGTATGACGCGGATGTTTCTTAGAGGTTCAACCCCAAGATACGTCAAGATATCTCATTTCTCATAAATTTCTCTTTATTCGGATGTTATAATGTGGCTCAATTATTAGAGCGAGATAACGAGTACTGTTCAATTGAGGACCACAACCAGGATCGTACTCGGAGATAGCGATCAATGTAATAATGATAACCAAACGGAGAAAGAAACAGACGGACAAAAATGGTTACCACTCCGGTGGTAATCATGGCCGTGAAAAATAGAAGAAGCGAGTCGGGAGGAGATTTTAAAAGAGGAGATTTAACAACGACCATGTGAAGATGGCAAGTCTTTGCAAAGAATCGGTTCTAAGGGAGGAGAACGACCACCCATCATATGCTACAAATGCGAAAAAGAGGGACATATCGGTCAAACCGCCCACAACATTCAAGGTATGCTATAATTGTGGAAAGGAAGGACATATCGCTCGAGATTATGCGAGCGTAAACCTAGTTCAACGGGACGGTGACTCAAAAGATTTTCCAGTAAAAGTCAAAGTCAACGATTAGGGAAGAGCGTTTGTTGTATTTGATCGGTCATAATGCGAGGAACCCAAACGAGGTGATCACGGGTAAGCTATTTATAAATTCTTGCGAAGTTTATACCTTACTGATCTGGGGTGCTACCCATTCATTTATCTCTCCGCATGTGCTCAACGTTTAAACTTGACTCGGAGAAATTAGACTTTGACCTATCTGTGGAAACTCCAGTTAGAGAAACTTTCATCACATCCATTGTTTATAAATCTTGTTTGATTCAAGTTGGCACCATTACCTTACTGTTGACCTTATCTCTTTAAAGATACTTGCTTTTGATGTGATTTTAGGGATTGATTGGTTAACTACTCATCATGCCAAAATTGATTGTTTTCGTAAGGTTGTTAGTTTTCATATTCCTAACCAACTTTGTTATGCGAATTCAAGCAACTAAACCATTAAAATCAATCACTATCATATCTAATCATAAAGCTATTCGTTTATTGAAAAGCGGATGTCAAGCTTTCTTAGCCCATGTTATGGATTTGAATAAAGACACGTCAAATTTGAATAATATTCCTGTTGTTATTGACTTTCCGACGTATTTCAGAAGAACTTCCCGGTCTACCCCCGTAACGTGAAGTTGAATTCTTTATTGATCTTGAACCCATACAAAGCCCATTTCTAAAACCCCATATCGAATGGCTCTATTGAACTTCAGAGTTAAAGGTCCAACTACTGAGGAATTGTTGGACATCGGTTTCATTCGTCCTAGTACATCTCCTCGGGGTGCTCTGTTTTATTTGTAAAGAAGAAAAGCGGAGTATGCGACTTTGTATTGACTATTGGGAATTGAACCATGTCACCATCAAGAATAGGTATCCTCTACCTCGTATTGATGACTTGTTTGACCGATTGCAAGAGGGCACAATTCTTTTCAAAATCGATCTTCGCTCGGATATCATCGGTGAAGATTAGGCGAGGATATTCAAAGACCGCCTTCGTAACTTCGGTATGGGCATTATGAATTCTTAGTCATGCCTTTCGGACTAACTAATGCTCCTATGGCTTTCATGAATATGATGAACCAAGTATTCAAGGAATATTTGGATCAATTCGTTGTTGTCTTTATTGATGACATCCTCATATATTCCAAAAGCCGTGAAGATCATGAGCACCATTTGAAGTCGGTACTCCAAAGGCTTCGTGAAAACCAACTATATGCCAAATTGAAGAAATGCGAGTTCGCTTGAGGAAGTAGCATTCCTTGGGCGCGATGGTGTCGAAACATGGAGTATCTGTTGATCCGTGAAGATTGAAGCAATACAAAGTTAGAGCAACCAAGTTGGTGATCAAGCACGTAGCTTTTTGGGTTTAGTGGTTATTATCGGAGATTCGTGGAAGGGTTTTCTCGAATCGCTACTCCATTAACTCTCGACTAACTCGGAAGGATACAAAATTCGTTTGGAGCGAAGAATGCGAGAAAAGTTTCAAGAGCTTAAGAGGAGACTTATTTTAAGACTTTTGTTAACAATACCATCCGGTTCGGATGGATTTGTTATCTCAACGATGCTTTGCAAAGGGTTAGGATGTGTTCTCATGCAACGCGTGGGAAAGTCATAGCCTTTATGCCTCGCGACAACTTAAAGAGTATGAGAGGAATTATCCTACTCATGATCTAGAGTCAAGCGGCGATCGTTTTCAGCGCTAAAAATATGGAGGCACTATCTATATGGGGAGAAAGTGGAGATATATTCGCACCATAAAAGCCTTAAATATTTCTTCACTCAAAAAGAACTCAACACGCGGCAATGACGTTGGCTCGAGCTATTGAAAGACTACGACCACACTATTCAATACCATCCCGGTAAAGCAAACGTGGTAGCTAACGCATTGAGTAGAAGATCGTATCACGGGAATGAGTGCGATGATGTCAAGTATAATCGCGTAGAACCAACTTTAATAGAAAAAGTTAAGGTTGCTCGAGCCACCCACCCGAAGTCGATGCGTATGAAGAAGAAAGTACAAGAAGGAGCTATTCCGAAGCGAGAATTGATGAAGAAGGAATACTTGAGTCCTCTAGACTTTGTGTCCTAACGACTCACGATTTGAAGTACAAGATTATGATGGAGGCACACAATACGCCATTTGCAATCCATCACGGAAGTACTAAAATGTATCGTGATCTTGACATACATTTTGGTGGAACAATATAAAGAGAGATTGCAAAGTTTATCTCGATGTGTTTAACTTGTCAAGCGTGTAAAGGCGGAGCATCTTGTACCTAAGGGTCCGTTGCAACCACTTGAGATTCCGGAATGGAAGTGGGAACACATTACTATGGATTTAGTTACGGGTCTTCCTACGATTTCTCAAGGCATCAATGCTATTTGGGTTATTGTTGATAGATTAACCAAGTCCGCTCATTTTTCTTGCCGATACGGAGACTTATTCCTTGAAAATCTTGCTAGTATGTACGTGAATGAGATTGTGAGGTTGCATGGCATGCCTGTATCCATAGTTTGGATCGTGACCCAAGATTCACTTCAAGATTTTGGGTTAGCTTGCAAAAAGCTATGAGCGCGGATTTACGATTTAGTTAAGCATACCATCCCCCAAGCGGACGAGACAATCGAGAGGACTATTCAAACTCTTGAAGATTTATTAAGACTCGTGTCCTAGACTTCAAGGCGATTGGGATAAGTATTTACCATTGGTGGAATTCTCCTACAACAACAGTTATCAAGCAAGTATAGGTGTGGCTCCATTGAAGCATTATATGGACGAAAGTGTCGCTTCTTCCAATATGTTGGGATGAGGTGGGTGAAGCAACATTGTTGGGACCCGAAGTTAGTACGTATGACTACCGAAAAGATCCAAATGATTCGACAACATATACAAAGCAAGCACAAGATCGACAAAAAGAGTTATGCGGATCTTCATCGAAAGGACGGAATTTAATGTAGGGATCATGTATTGTCATGAAGTTGCTCCATGGAAGGAGTTACAAGATTTGGGAAGAGAGGAAAGCTCAATCCACGATTTATTGGTCCATTTCAAATTCTTGACCGAAAGTAGGAAATGTAGCCTATAGACTTGCGTTACCTCGAAAGTATGTCTCGTGTTCATAATGTGTTTCACATATCCGTACTTCGTAAATATGTGAAAGACCCGAACCACGTTATTGAAGTTAGAACCAGGACGAGATAGCCAGAAGACTTAACGTATGAGGAGGTACTGTTAAGATCTTGGATAGGAAGGAGCATATCCTACTACAAGAAAGGTCATACCACAAGTTAAAGTTTTGTGGAGGAATCATGCTATAGAGGAAATGACACAGGAATTGGAAAGCGAAATGAAAGCGAGGTATCCTCACCTTTTGAAACACACCAGTACGTCACGTCAATTTCGAGGACGAAATTTCATAAGGAGGGAGGTTGTAAGACCCCAACTTTTAAATAAAAAGGAATTTCCTTTATTTATTATTTTGAAAAAGTAAGGGTTGATTTGATTAATGTGGATAGTTAAGGGTTAAATCTGCAAATATTTCAAAATAAGCAAGTGGTTATAAAATATTCATTATTGCTTGGGAATATTCGTTTGGTCGTGGAATATTCTTGTTGTCGGAGAATATTAAATGCGATGAGTAAAGATATTGTGTGGGCCCCATAATGTGAAAGCGATTGGATAAAGAAAACAACAAATATAAGTTGTTTAAAAATAACGGCGTAGTTAGTTACAGATTAATACTATTAAAATACGGTGGTTAAAACACACTAATATGCGCGAAACGCTATTGCACCAATTATTGATTCTTACGTAAGAAGGCACTACTCAATAATGGTTACGATAATTCTTATTCGATATTTTATTTTATTGATTCAATAATTCTTTGCATTGATATTTTATATTCTTTGTTGTTTGATAAATTGTCACACACGGTATTTTCCATTATGTATACGAGGAGGAAGAGTATTTTTGTTGCAATAAATGTTTAAAACATGTTAAACATGTAAATTGGACCCCATTTATTGATCGAAATTTGATTATAACTGTAAAATCGCCTGTTTGTGGATTTGGTCAAATTTTGTTTGGAATTTGGAAAACTTTCTTCCCGCAGTTATAGAGAATTGAATTTTCTATAAAGAGTAGCTTAGATTTGAATTTTCTAGCAAAAAGCGCTATTTATTATGAAGTATTGAAGCTCCAAAGCTCAAATAATTAATTTTTGGAAGTTTAAAATATTTAAAATTAGAAAATGTTTTTTTGTTGTTAGTCTGTGTAGTAATGGTTGGTGGTGATGTTGGGCAAATTAAGTGTATGCGTTGGAAAAAATATATATATATATATTATTAATTTATTAAATTTTCTCGCTTTTGGTGTTCTAAGCAATTTCCTATAAATAGGGTGCTTAGGTTAGAATTGAAAATTACACCGTAAGCTCAAGTTTTCTCTCTATATTATCGAGTGTATTCTTGTGAGTATTTTGAGTATACTTTGAGTATTGCTATACGGTGCAAGTTCAAGTCATAGCCTATATCCAGGTGTTTCAACTAGAAGTCATGCATGTGGCGCCCCCAAAATAGGTATACATCACCCATTCGAGTTGTCAATACATGGTACGTAAACAACTACAACTTTATTATTACAACAGTAGAAAGCGTGAGTTTGAATACAAATATTATCTTCTAGACAATATCTATACTCAAATAAATCCTCATCACATTTATTGATACATTATTTTACAAAATGGTGAGGACTACTAAACAATTCTTTCTAAAACCTTCATTCCACACCCAGGCACCAGTACTCGTTATATTCTCGCCTCTTGAGAAGAAAAATGGAACAAAAGGAAAAGGGTGAGCTCAACTAGCCCAAGAAAGAATATTATGACTAAGATAATATACAACAAATTATCGTTAGTCTTCAACAGGAAAAATCTAATAGAATCAATAGACAACAAATTTTAAATCAATATTAGCAGTGAAATAATAATTCATTAGAAGAGTTAAGTAGAGAATGCAAACTACTATCTTCTATGTATGAATTTAAAAGTTCATCCATCTATCTTTTATCCCTGTAACATCAATCAATATACATCCGAATCAAATATTCATTTTGCACTCTGTGCCAAAGATATTCATCGATTGGTCATGTTCATCTAAACACTGCTCATCTTTGCACTACTACCAAAGATATTCTTTGAAATCATTCATCTTTACACTATGTGCCAAAGATATTCAATAATATCATCATTTAAGATCGAGGATGATGAAAAATATTTTTAAAGAAAGCGAATCCGATTGAAACAAAATGACAAGGATTAAGGATTAAGGATTCGTACTTTTATTTTATCCATGTTCAAAAAAATACCTCAAAAATAATCATAGTGGTGTAAAATTCAAGAATGATCAAAACATGGATACAATCAAAGCTAGTATCCGTAATAGATATTTTGGACAAAAGAATAAATTTCATTTTTTGGTGAATAGTGTCGATATTTGAATAAGTGTCGATATCGTAAATAGTAACTCGACACCAAAAGATAGAAATTCCACAAAAAACATCTTCACGCTTCATGAATAGTACTCGTGAATAGTAACTCATGAATAGTAACTCATGAATAGTAACTCGTGAATAGTAACTCATGAATAGTAACCCATAAATAGTAACCACTTGCTTATTTTGAAGTATTTGCGTATTTTACCCCTAACTATCCACATTAATCACATCAACCCTTATTATAATAAATAGAGAAAATTAAATTTCATTAATAATAAGTTGGGGTCTTACAACCTCCCCTCCTTATGAAATTTCGTCCTCGAAATTGACGTACGTACCTGGTGTTTCGAAAAGGTGAGGATACCTCGCTTTCATTTCCGCTTCCAATTCCCGTGTCATTTCCTCTATAGAATGATTCCTCCACAAAACTTTAACTTGTGGTATGACCTTTCATGGCGTAGGACATGCTCCTTCCTATCCAAGATCTTTGATGGTACCTCCTCATACGTTAAGTCTTGACTATCTCGTCCTGGGTTCTATCTCAATAACGTGGTTTGGGTCTTTCACATATTTACTGAAGTACGGATATGTGAAACACATTATGAACACGAGACATACTTGGAGGTAACGCAAGTCATAGGCTACATTTCCTACTTACTGGCCAAGAATTTGAAATGGACCAATAAATCGTGGATTGAGCTTTCCTCTCTTCCCAAATCTTGTAACTCCCTTCCATGGAGCAACTCGCATAATACATGATCCCCTACACTAAATTCCACGTCCTTTCGATGAAGATCCGCATAACTCTTTTTGTCGATCTTGTCTTGGTTTGTATACGTTGTCGAATCATTTGGATCTTTTAGTAGTCATACGTATCAACTCGGGTCCCAACAAAGTGTTGCTTCACCCACCTCGCCCCAACATTTGGAGAGCGACACTTTCGTCCATATAATGCTTCAAATGGAGCTACACCTATACTTTCCTCGATAATCTTTGTTGTTGTAGGAGAATTCCACCAATGGTAAATACTTATCCCAAGCCGCCTTGAAGTCACAGGACACGAGTCTTAATAAATCTTCAAGAGTTTGAATAGTCCTTTTGATGATTGTCTGTGGTTTGAGGATGGTATGCTTAACAGATAATCAGAATCCGTGCCCATAGCTTTTTGCAAGCTAACCCAAAATCTTGAAGTGAATCTTGGGTCACGATCCGAAACTATGGATACAGCATGCCATGCAACCTCACAATTTCATTCACGTATATACTAGCAAGACGTTCAAGGAATAAGTCTCCGTATTGGCAAGAAATGAGCGAACTTGGTTAATCTATCAACAATAACCCAAATAGCATTGATGCCTTGAAAACCGTAGGAAGACCGTAACAAAATCCATGGTAATGTGTTCCCACTTCCATTTCGGAATCTCAAGTGGTTGCAACGGACCCTTAGGTACTAGATGCTCCGCCTTTACACGTTGGCAAGTTAAACACATCGAGATAAACTTTGCAATCTCTCTCTTTATATTGTTCCACCAAAATGTATGTCGAAGATCACGATACATTTTAGTACTTCGAGATGGATTGCAAATGGTGTATTGTGTGCCTCCATCATAATCTTGTACTTTAAATCGAGTCGTTAGGAACACAAAGTCTAGAGTGGACTCAAGTATTCCTTCTTCATCAATTCTCGCTCGGAATAGCTCCTTCTTGTACTTTCTTCTTCATACGCATCACTCCGAATTCGGTGGCTTGAGTAAATTTAACTTTTTTCTATTAAAGTTGGTTTCTGTGCGTATACTTGACATCATCGCACTCGTTCTGCATGATATGATCTTCTACTCAACGCGTCACTACTACGTTCGCTTTTCCGGGATGGTATTGAATAGTGTGGTCGTAGTCTTTCAATAGCTCGAGCCAACGTCATTTGCGATGTTGAGTTCTTTTGAGTGAAGAAATATTTAAGGCTTTTATGGTCCGAATATATCTCCACTTTTTCCTCATATAGATAGTGCCTCCATATCTTTTTAGCTGAAATCACGCGCTAACTCTAGATCATGAGTAGGATAATTCCTCTCATACTCTTTAAGTTGTCATGAGGCATAAAGGCTATGACTTTCCCACGTTGCATGAGAACACAACCTAACCCTTTGCACGAAGCATCGTTCAGAGATAACAAATCCATCCGAACCAGATGGTATTGTTAGAACAGGTGCCGAAATAAGTCTCCTCTTAAGCTCTTGGAAACTCTTCTCGCATTCTTCGCTCCAAACGAATTTTGTATCCTTCCGAGTTAGCTAAGTTAATGGAGTAGCGATCGAGAAAACCCTTCCACGAATCTCCGATAATAACCACTAAGCCCAAAAGCTACGTGATTTGATCCACCCGACTTGGTTGTTCTAACTTTGTATTGCTTCAATCTTGGCGGATCAACAGATACTCCATGTTTGACCACGTGCCCAAGGAATGCTACTACTTCCTCAAGCCGAACTCTCATTTCTTTAATTTGGCATATAGTTTTTTTTCACGAAGCCTTTGGAGTACCAACTTCAAATGGTGCTCATGATCTTCACGACTTTTGGAATATATAAGGATGTCATCAATAAAGACAACAACAAAAACCGATCCAAATATTCCTTGAATACTCGGTTCATCATATCCATGAAAGCCATGAAGTGCATTAGTCAATCCGAAAGACATGACTAAGAATTCATAATGCCCATACCGAAGTTCTAAAGGGTCTTTGGAATATCCTCGATTCTAATCTTCAAATTGATGATATCCGTAACAAAGATCGATTTTAAAAGAATTGTGCCTCTTGTTGTTCGGTCAAACAAGTCATCAATACGAGGTAGAGGATACCTATTCTTGATGGTGACATGGTTCAATTCGATAGTCAATACAAAGTCGCATACTCCCGCCTTTCTTCTTTACAAATAAAGCAGAGCACCCCAAGGAGATGTACTGGGGCCTAATGAAACCGATGTCCAACAATTCTCGTAGTTGGACCTTTAACTCTGAAGTTCAATAGGAGCCATTCGATATGGTGTTTTAGAAATGGGCTTTGTACCAGTTCAAGATCAATAAAGAATTCAACTTCACGTTACGGGGGTACGGGAAGTTCTTTGGAAATACGTCGGGATAGTCGATAACAACAGAATATTATTCAAATTTGACGTGTCTTTATTCAAATCCATAACATGGGCTAAGAAAGCTTGACATCCGTTATTCAATAAAGCGAATAGCTTTATGATTAGATATGATGATGATTGATTTTAATGGTTTAGTTACTTGAATTCGCATAATGAAAGTTGGTTAGGAATATGAAAACTAACAACCTTACGAAAACAATCAATTTTGGCATGATGAGTAGTTTACCAATCAATCCCTAAAATCACATCAAAAGCAAGTATCTTTAAAGAGATAAGGTCAGCAGGGTGAGGTAATGGTGCCAACTTGAATCAAACAAGATTTATAAGCAGTGGATGTGATGAAAGTTTCTCTAACGGAGTTTCCAACGATAGGTCAAAGTCTAATTTCTCCGAGTCAAGTTTAAACGTTGAGCACATGCGAGAGAGATAAATGAATGGGTAGCACCCCAGTATCAAGTAAGGTATAAACTTCGCAAGAATTTATAAATAGCTTACAAGTGATCACCTCGTTTGGGTTCCTCGTGATTGACTAGTCACAACAAACGCTTCTTCCCAAAATCGTTGACTTTGACTTTTTCTCGGGACAGGATCTTTTGAGTCACCATCCTCATTGAACTAGGTTTTCTCTTTGTATAATCTCGAGCGATATGTCCTTCCTTTCCACAATTATAGCATACCTTTGGCTGTTGTGGATAGTTTGGTGATATGTCCCTCTTTCCTGATTTATAGCATATGTAATGGGTGGTCGTTCTCCTCCTTAGAACCGATTCTTCACGCAAGACTGTCGTCTTCACATGGTCATTGTTAAATCTCCTCTTTTAAATTCTCCTCCCGACTCGCTTCTTCTATTTTCATGGCTATGATTACCACAGAGTAGTGGTTACCATTTTGTCCATCTGTTTTTTCTCCCATTTGGTTATCATTATTACATTGATCGCTATCTCTGCAGTACGATCCTCGGTTGTGGTCCTCGGTTGGCATTGCTCGTTATCTCGCTCTAATAATTGAGCCCATTTTACAACATCCTGAATAGAGAAAGTTTATGAGAAATGAGATCTCGACGTATGCCGGGTTTCAAACCTCTAAGAAACATCCGTGTCATACGTTCCTCATTCTCCACCAAATGAGGTGCAAAACTGGATAACTCGCAAACTTTGCCTCGTCATTGAGACACCGTCATGTTGTTTTGCTCTAATATGATGAACTCCACTTCCTTCATATGACGAACACTTTCGGAAAGTATTTGTCATTAAATAGTTTCTCAAACGTTTCCCCAAGACATCGAAAAGCGGCGGATGGATGA
The DNA here is from genome assembly GCA_020205615.1 of Panax quinquefolius. Classification (NCBI taxonomy): domain Eukaryota; kingdom Viridiplantae; phylum Streptophyta; class Magnoliopsida; order Apiales; family Araliaceae; genus Panax; species Panax quinquefolius. The sequence continues at coordinate 81,163,882 of CM035152.1, forward strand.
CGCTTCACGAGACTCCCACCGATGAGTCCGCTTTCGCCATGCGGAACATAAAGGTGGCGAATGGAACATTCTGTTCCTCCGTGCATTCAAGACATCGAATATCTTGGTAATTTGTTTGACCCATGTTTCCGCCATGATCGGATCGGCTTTCCCTTAAATTCGTGGTTCCAACTCTTTGAATCGCTTGTTGTGATAACCCGTGAATTGCTATCATTTCCTCCCGTATTTTGAACACGAATCTCCCTAAATTCGATTTTGCATGAACTGCGAAAAAAGCTTCTAAACATCCCTCGTTCATCATCTCGCTCAAGTGGTGTTGTTCACTGGGAGGAACATTGCCACTTTGTTACGTTCTCCTCGTTGGTGAGTACAAAGCGCTCCACGGTCTCATTTCCATTGTTAATATTCTCATTCGACATTCTCAAAATCGCCATAAAACAAGGGTTAATTAAGGAAATTAATATATCACATAATATCCTTATATACTCTTGACCAACTAAAAAATAAGCTTAGGTAGGACACACTAGCGAAGGATTTACTCGTCTCTCCCTCCTAGTTCTATTCTCCGATCTCGCCGTAGATCATATCCCTAAACTTTGATACCAACCTGTGACGCCCCCAAAATAGGTATACATCACCCATTACGAAAGTTGTCAATACATGAGCAAGTAAACAACTACAACTTTATTATTACAACAAGAAAGCGTGAGTTTGAATACAAATATTATCTTCTAGACAATATCTATACTCAAATAAATCCTCATCACATTTATTGATACATTATTTTACAAAAATGGTGAGGACTACTAAACAATTCTTTCTAAAACCTTCATTCCATACCCCGACTCGTACTCGTTATATTCTCGCCTCTTGAGAAGAAAAATGGAACAAAAAGGAAAAGGTGAGCTCAACTAGCCCAAGAAAGAATATTATGACTAAGATAATATACAACAAATTACAGTTAGTCTTCAACAGGGAAAAATCTAATAATAGACAACAAATTTTAAATCAATATTCGCAGCTGAAATAATAATTCATTAGAAGAGTTAAGTAGAGAATGCAAACTACTATCTTCTATATATGAATTTAAAAGTTCATCGTCTCATCTTTTATCCTCGTAACATCAATCAATATACATACGAATCAAATATTCATCTTTGCACCATGTGCCAAAGATATTCATCGATTAGTCATGTTCATCTAAACACTGTTCATCTTTGCACTACTACCAAAGATATTCTTGAGAAATCATTCATCTTTGACCGCAGCCAAAGATATTCAATAATATCATCATTTAAGATCGAGGATGATGAAAATATTTAAAAAAAGCGAATCCAAAGGAAACAAAATGACAAGGATTAAGGATTAAGGATTCGTATTTTGTTTTATCCATGTTCAAAAAATACCTAAAAAATAATCATAGTGGTGTAAAATTCAAGAATGATCAAAACATGGATACAATCAAAGCTAGTATCCAGAATAGATATTTTGGACAAAAAGAAGAAATTTCATTTTTCGATGAATAGTGCCGTATACGTGAACAGTGTCGTATACGTGAATAGTAACTCCGACTCGTAAGCATGTGATAAATGTGACACTCATTACTTTTAGACACAACACCTGTAAACTGTGAATAAACTGTGAGTGAATTTACCTTGTAAACTCACCTATGAATAAACTGTGAATAAACTATGAATTTACTTCATGTGATATGAATGTTGTTTTGCACCTGTGAGTGAATTTACCTTGTAAACTGGCCCAAATCCACCTTCACCGATCTTAGTTGTGGTCAAAGTTATTGCTAGTGACTTTGATTTGTCTTAAACTAAAATAACTTTGTTTGTAATTCTATTACTCCTCATGATTCGTAATAAGGACAGGTCGAGAAATTGCTCAAATCAGAGAGTCGAGACATAATATTTTTTCAAAATCAAGACATAAACAACAAAAGTTTTTAGTTTCTGTTCTTTACATTCAAATGATCCAGACATTGTAGCAGCACGAGTTCATCTACAGTATAATTAATTTTTTCATTTGATAATTGGAGCGTTCCTTTTGGTTGGTATATGTTGTTTACTATTTATAAATTTGCAGAATTTGAGTGTAATAATTAGACAAGTGTTGTCCTTAGGGAAAAACATTTGGTTATTGTCCTGAAAAAGCTTTTGGTTACATTTGGTTATTGTCCTTAGGGAAAAATATTTTGTTTTCAAATCTACTTACATTGAAATGTTGACAAAGAAGTGTGTTTAAAACACTAATAAGATGATGTAGAAAACAAAGTAAAAGATATACTACATCTTTTGATATTTGCAAATAGTCTAGATATTTGCTAATAGTACAAGGAGCACCAAGATATAATATCAAAAACGGATCTATCAAAGTGTAACGGTTTCTCTTTTGGAGAAAATGGACAAAGTGTAAAAAAATAGATCTATCAATTGTGATGTTTATCCTCTTCATTCTTCGTCATCTTCATTTTCCTCACTATCACCTTCCTCTTCATCTTCGGGACCCTCATCTTCTTCTTCATCTTCGTCTTCGTCTTCGTCTTCGTCTCCATTCTCATCTTCATTTTCATCAACAATATGTCCAATCATTCGTCTTTTGAAACGAGATGTATCAATTTGATATTCTAGTTTTCACTTACTTTGCGGTCTTTTTCGTCCATTTTCAACTAATTCAGCATCAACGTCATTCCTAACCAAATTTATGTTTTCAATATCAACTTCTGCAACTGGAGTGATGAATTCTTCATTGGTATTGGGTAACTCGTCACTATCAGAATCTACTTCAGCATCTTCATATAAATCTCTCACTTTGTTCAGTATAACCACCGCCCAATTGTTATCCCTTTGATCATCAACATAAAATATTTGTTGAACACGGCGAGCATTACAAAGGGCTCATCGGTTGAACCAAACTTTTGATGATTTACAAGCGTGAAGCCATAGTCATCAGTTTTGACCCCTCTATCACGTGCTAAACTGTCATACCACTTACATTTGAATAGAACAACTTTCCTAGATCCATAATAATCTAATTCAACAACATCATCCCAAATACCAAAGTATTCAACTACATCTTCCTTAGGATCTCGATCTCTAGCAGATGAATATCCACAGTAGTTCTTTACCACATATACCCCACTATTCTACGTTCTCCTCTTACTCTCACAACTTGTTTAATGGAATCGATACCCATTTACCAAATAACCATCTCCTCTCACCGCCTATCAAATTTGGGCTAAATGCAAGAGCTTGAACTTCCTTTCAAGCATTGTTATTCATAGTTGCCATCTACAAAATGGTAGCGATATAAGCAAATTCCATCCATTTATTATTAATAACCCTTACAAAATTTTGCATAAAATTACGTTCAAATAATGTAGTACTTAAATAATTCTTAAACCATTCAGAAATTCCTTTTCTTAGCATTGTCAATTTCCTTGGCGTCGGTTTTTTGCTTACGCTTTCCACGTCGAACATATATGAATCTTACAAATACTACAAACAAATAAATAAACAAATTTTTTTTGTCATAGCTAGCTGGCTAACACAAGTTATTAATATTTCGAACAATAAATGTCATTCTTTATTTACTCACCTTAGATATGACTCAACCTCTGTACAATTAAATAGCACATATAGGTGTGCACTCTTGATATCATCGCTACATAGAGTACAAACTTTTGGGACATTAAGAAATCGACCTATGTTTCTAAATACAGAGAGAATCTCTTTTCCTTGTTCATATCCAGCTTCATTTCTTCCAACTCGTTTCCATGCAGCATTGTTTTGACTCAAATATCTTGAGCAAAATGTAACTAATTCTTCAGCAATATACCCTTCAACAATTGACCCTTCTGGACAACTTCTATTGCGAATATACCCTTTTAACTTGCCCATGTATCTTTCAAAAGCCCACATTTGTCGATATTTAACATTTCAAATTTATCTTCGCCTCAAAGAAGGTGGACACACAAATGTACCATTATATCAAAGAAAGCGGAGGAAACACCATCTCAAGCTTGCAAAGTATTAACGGAATTTTTTGTTCAACCATTCATAATCTTCCGATGTGTTATAGTTGGAACATAATTCTTTGAAGTAGTTATAAAGTTCAATTATTGTTGAAGCGGACATGTTCAGGCAAGTCGGTACATCGTATTGCTATTGGAAGTAATTGTTGCATTAAAATATGGCGATCGTGACTTTTAAGACTGAGATCTTGCCCCCTTCAAATTGATGCAACGTGAAATATTTGAAGCATATCCATCGTGTACCTTAACATTTTCAACACTTGTAAGAAATCATGTCTTTCTTTCTTAGATATTGAGTAGCTTGCGGTGCGTGAAAAGGTACTTTGAATTGCTTGCTTGCGGGTATTGGATGGAGCTCTCTTCTTATACCCATTTTCATCAAGTCCAATCGTGCTTTTAAATTATCTTTTGACTTTCCTTGCACACTCAACAATGTCCCAATCAAAGCTATCACAAATGTTTTTGGCAATGTGCATTCCATCTAGATTCAGGGTGCGTATGACAAAAGTATCTGCTTAATATGGCAATTCAAAGAAAATAGATTTCTTCCTCCAATTATGTTTTGAGTCATGGGGAATGGTCTTCGTGCTAGTGGGTGTCTTTCCAAAAGTGACATTAATGGCATTAACTTGTTCAAGAATATCAAATCCTGATGGCACCACCAGGAGCTTCACTATGGTCACATTCTCCGTTAAATCTTCGTGTATCAAACCTATAACTATGACTCGACTCGTAAAAAACAACGATGCCCGATATAACATTCCTTACTTTGCAATCTACAAGAACGAGTGTTCATTTGACATAATGGACAAGCCAACTTACCTTTAGTACTCCAACCAGACAACATAGCAAGAGCTAGAAAATCACTAATTGTCCACAACAAAGGTCGCATACGCATTTGGAACTTTTGCAGATTAGATCATCATACGTTTCAACCCCATTACTCCATAGTATCTTCAACTCCTCAATTAAAGGTTGCATATACACGTCGATATCATTACATGGAGAGTTTGGACTGGGTATTAACAACGGCATGATAAAATACACCTGCTTCAAACACATCCATGGTGGTAAGTTATATACAACAATTGTCACTGGCCAAATACTATACGGTGACCCATGGGTAAAGGGACTCATGCCATCAGTGGACATTTCGAGTCTTACATTTCGATGTTCTTGAGAAAATGTAGGGTACATTGTATCCAAATGCTTCCAAGCTGCAAAGTCAGCTGGATGACGATTCACTCCATCTTTCCGTCGCTTTACATGATGCCACGTCATGTATTTTGCATTTATCTGGGACATAAATAGCCTCTAATCTCTGAATTAACGCTAAATAACGTAATTGCTTCACGGCTACTTTGCTCCTCTTAGTTTTTGTATCTATTTGTGTCTTCTCTGATACAACCATCTCGGTCTGCTTCCATCTAGATGATTTGCAAAGCGTCAAGACTCTAATTTTCACTCTCCTCCAAAAGAGCATACAATCATTCTCGCGTACATCAATCTTCTCATAACTAAAACCCTAAATTTCCAACCATTTTCTTCATTTCATAAAAATTATCAAGCAAGTTTGCAAATGATGGAAATGATGACTTGAACTTACGGAGCAATCCATCAAAGGACACATCAGTCCATTTGCTAACATTTTTATGATTGAAAAGCCATACAACGAATGAAAGGACTGTCTCATTTTCACATCAAGGATATAAAGGTTAATTGGCCTCTGACATGTACTTTTTGTATTTTGAAGCTTCAGCCGACGAATCTACACCGTAATCCCTAAATATATCATTTATCATCTCAGGCATACGATGATCATCTTCAGATTGTGATGGTTCATCATGAATATCATCATTGCTCACATCTCTGACAATCTCATCTTCCCCGTGATGCACCCAATTCGTGTAGCCAAATATAAATCCATCACAAATCAAATGTTCACGAATAGTTGTTCGAATCTGGTATCTTCCATTCACACAATTTTTACATGGACAAGGAATTCTTCCAGTGACCATGCCCACATTTTCGAAACCAAAGTTCAGAAATCTTTCAAGGCCTACAAGATATTCTTTAGAATATCTTGGTAATTCCATCCACCCCTTATCCATGATATTGTGTCCCTAATTCAAAATGAACCACATGAATGATATTGCGTATAGAAATCTATCATAATTAATTATGATAATTAATTATCATAATTAAGTACCTTGAATGCCAACCAAACTCCCAGTTCACTCAAATAAAACAAAAAAGGTCGTAGATAATTTAAATATTAATTATCATAATTAACGAATTTCAAATAGCGCGTAGTAATAATTAAGGGTGACTACACCAAAACATTACATTCAAGGTCTCAATGTTGGACATGGAAGTTCTTTTTAATTATAAGCCTCAAATATTCCTACAAATTAATTGCGAATACGTTTGTCTGCTGGTTTAACATCTGTTGGATTCCTTCTAGTCAATTAATGTAAGGAAGGAAAATACTTCCTTTCCACAAGGGTTACGTTTTGATCCATCTTATCCTCCTCATTTGACCTAAGACCACCACCCGACCCAAGCTCGAACTACCCCCATCGCCCATTTGAACAAATGTCACACGAGAACGGACCACAATTCCATCCCCAGGGAGGTCGCCAAACTTCGGAGGGTCCCCATAAGAACAGGTTATATTAATTCTCCTTTTATTCTTACTAAAACCTTGAGAACACATGGGATTATATATCATAACACATGTCAACTAATTTGCCTCGAAGGGATACGGGTTTGAAAGAGGTGAGATGATAGGAAAGACGTTAGGATGTTTTTTCTTTTGTAATGCAAAGATATTTAACCCGCCTTCACTTCGTTAATCTCTTTTGTTTATGATTGTCATTTGCTCATTGGCTTGATTTGGCTTAATAATTTAGAATTGGGGCATTGGTAATTATTTTAGACAAAAATAGATTGGCAAAAGCCATCCCATAACTTAGCAGAGGCCATACGCCGAATCAAGTCTACCACACCTGATTACTTCTGATACACAAAATCATTTTAGAAAATACATGCAAAGTTAAAAGCGACATTTATTATGAAACACGGTACAACATACCACTCAAAACAAGTTCTTTGGAAAGCGTATGGTCCACAAGTTTAATAATTAATGATTAGGAAAAATGACATGTTACACTTCCCATTTTTTGTAAAAGACGATCGCCATCATTAGTAACGATATACAAGACTATACAAACCAGTTTTTGAGGGGAAGGCCACACAAATAAGTTTTAAAATCCAAGTTAATCTTAATTATAATATCAATTACTATAAGATAAAGAAAATATTACTTAAAGCATGTTGTCAGAAGTTTCAATATTGATATTAATACTATAAGGAAAAATTATCAAAAGTCACATGTGTCTCACTACCAAGATACTCTACAATTGCAAATTAGCAGAGAAAACAATAGTCACTACTTAGGACTAAGATAAAAATACTCAAAGTTAAAATTATTCCTTATTATATTCAAAAATCATACATAGCTTCAAACTTTATAACCAAACAATCAAGGAAATGAAACGAATGCACCAAGATATAATATCACCGTAAGTACCAAACCAAATAGCAAATATCCTTTGGAAATAGTATCGTAAGTGCACAAGGTATAAACCAATATAAAAACTCCACTTACCCGGAAAAATGCTAGTCTAATCAAGTTGAATTTCTCAAATACCGTCACAAACTAAAGCGCATCCGCTACTTTGAATCTTCCTTTTGAAAACTTATCTAAGACTCTCATTGATGGTCAAGTCAAAATTTAGGGCTTGTTAGATGGAGGAGAGAAATAGAAATCATAACTTAGGGTTAAATATAAATCGATGCCCTGAAATTTACCTCAAATAGTTTCAATATGCAACAATGCATTCAAGCTAGGCGGAGAGATAGAGTGAGATGAGATGCAAGAGATTTGGGTGACTAATGTCGATTTGGGCGATTAATGTCGATTTGTGATGAGATGGTGACGGAGAGATGGAGTCTTGAGAGATGCGGTGACGAGAGATGGATGAACCCAAAAGATCTTTAATGTCGATTTGGGCAAGAATTGTCTGGTATTGATTTGGGGGGGAAATATGGGAGGGATGTGTGCGCGCCTAAACTGAATTAACAAGCCCTAATAATTCCAAATTGAAAAGCTCCCTTATGACTCTCGTTAAAAACCAAAATAGAAGTCCTATACCGACGGCCAATTTGTGACCCTCGGAACAGATTCCCTTCAAAGAGCTATACCGACGGTCATTCAGTGATTGTCGCTATATAAACCCTATAGCGAGGGTTCCGTCTCGACCATCGCTATAGCTCGTCGCTATATGTCAAATTTCTAGTAGTGGCAAGAAATGATATCATTGGGTCATCAGCCTAGACAAGGGTTGGGTAAAAATCACCAGGGTATTAAGCACCCAATTCAAATGTCTAGTCATATCGAGATAGCCCAAACTAGGCTATTCTGCCAGTTCCAATCATAGGAATCCTTATAAGCACAAGCAGATTCCTCAAGCTTCTGCCACATGGCGATTATCTACACCTGTAACTCCTGAGCTGATATAGTCTCCGGTAAAGGTGCCAGCTGATGTTATGGCTATGCTATTTCCCAAACTGATATCGGTTAAAGAAAAAGAAGTCCTGATTCCTAATCCCGAAATGGAAGAGAGGGAACGGAAATATAAATAAGATATCGCCCTGATGATGTCAGGCATACGCATCATTGTCCATGATGAGCATACAAACAAATACACCCCAGATGATGATTGCCCAGATGTTATGGTCATCATTCGGGAGAATGAGGACGATGACAGCCCCTCCATCACTGCGGTCCATCATAACTTTGCCCTTGAAAATTAGAGCAGCACTCCATGCATTGGTCAACAAGGGTAAATCGAGCAAAAAATCTATTTGCCCTGTAGATAACTTTAACTGCTTACTTTTCTGTACAGTATTAGCAGTTATTTTATTAGTACATGCTAACACTTTGTATGATTAAACAGTTTCATATATTAAGTGAAAGCATATTTTGTTTCAGGACTCTAAATTTAGATGTGCATGTACTTGTTGATGAGGTGCCTTTTCTCCACAAGGACTGTAACTTTGATGAAAAGTTAGACTCAGACTTGATGGAAGTACATGAGGACATTGAGATACCTTAGGAGATTAAGGAATGGGTCGAAGATAAACCTAAACCTAATCTTGATCAAACCACTTCTTTCAATCTCGGAACCTTAGAAAGCCCTAAGTTAATCCAGATTGATTCAGACCATACCCCAAACCAACGGAATGACATGGTTACATTACTAACTCAATTCTAGGATGTGTTTGCAAGGTCTCATGAAGACATTGTGGGTTTATCTAATGACATTGTCCTTCATCACCTTCCCATTAAAGAGGGATTTAAGCCAATCAGGCAGAAGCTCAAGCGATTGAAACCTGAATAGAGTTTAAAGGTGAAAGAAGAAATTGTGAAACAATTTCAAGCTGGCATTATCATGGTGTCTACATAACCTGAATGGATATCCAACATGGATCCCGTGCCTAAACCGGGAGGAAAGGTGCGAGTTTGCGTGGATTACCGTGATCTGAACAAATCTTGGATTAAAGATAGATTTCTCGTGCCCTTTATCCACATTCTTATTGACAATACTGCTCAATACGACATGTACTCCTTTGCGGATTACTTCGCGGGGTATCATCGGATTATGGTCGTTGAGGAGGATCGTGAGAAAAATGCTTTCATCATGCCTTGGGGAACCTTCTGATATAGACGGTTGTCATTCGGCCTCATTAATGCATGAGCAACCTATCATATAGCTATGATGGCTCTTTTCCACGATTTAATACACAAGGAGATAGAGATCTACATGGATGACATCATTGTCAAGTCTCGAATGGAGGAAGACCACCTAGACCATCTCAAAAAGTTCTTCAACAGGTTGCGTAAGTACAACTTGAAGTTGAATCTAGCCAAATGCGCATGTGGCATTAAGTCAGGCAAGTTGCTAGGATTTCTAGTCAGCCACAAAGGGATTGAGCTGGATCCCACCAAAATCCAGGCCATCACTGAAATGCCCATTGCTCAGACAGAGAAGGAGATACGGGGATTTTTGGGAAGAATCAACTTCATTAGCAGGTTTACTTCTTAACTCACAGCAACCTGTGAACCCATCTTCAAGTTGTTAAGGAAGAACTCCTCCATGAAATGGAACGATGAGTGTCATAAAGCATTCCTTACAATTAAAGAGCAGTTGGTTAAAGCTCCCATTTTGGTACCTCCCAGGGATGGTGTTCCTCTGTTCATGTACCTGTCCATTAACGATAATGCCATGGGCTGCATGCTGGGACAAGAAGATGATAGAGGCCAAGAACGAGCTTCCTATTACCTCAGCAAATGATTCAGCATTAGTGAACATAAGTACACTCTAATTGAGAAGACTTGTTGTGCTTTAGCATGGGCTTTCATGAGGTTACACCATAACCTCCATGGTCACACAACCCATCTCATATCCCGCGTGGATCCTCTCAAGTACGTGTTTAATAAACCTATATTAAATTGTCGGCTGTCCAGATGGCAGTTGATCCTACAACAATTTGACTTTGCCTATGTGACACAAAAGTCTATCAAAGGTCAAGGAATCGCGGGTCAACTAGCTGCCGCACCTACACGAGACTTCAAACCCTTGGAAACATACATTCCCGATGAAGGGGTTATAGTAATTCAGCAAGACCATCAATATGATACATGCCGTACATGGAAAATGTATTTTGATGGAGCTGTTAACACAGAAGGCTCTGGAGCTGGAGTAGTTTTAGTGTTCGGTACATGGGAGCGAGATCCGTCGTAGTCAATTGCAATTTGTCACACCAACAACAACAAACGGTAGTCTGAAGGTCAGATCATGGGGCTAAAACATGCCCGTTTAATGAGCATAAGGCGGTTAACTGTCTTTGGGGATTTTGATTTGGTAATCAAACAATCCATGGGAATCTATCAAACTAAAGAACTACATTTGCTACCTTACCATTGGCAAGTTTTACAGATGGCTTTGGAGTTCGAAGAAATCTCCTTTCTACACATTCCTCGTAATAGGAATGATTTTGTGGATGCGCTAGCAACATTGGCCTCCTTGATTCACATACCTGACAAGAAAAACATGCCAAACATCACATTTGCCCTGCAAAAGGCTCCAGCCTATGGGAATTATGTTGGAGAAGTATCGGATGAGCTACCTCCCATCCACAACCCTTGGTATCAGCAAATCAAGGAGTAATTACGAGATGGATATACACCCGCTAAGGCGATCCCAATTCAAAGAAAGCGAATCCATCGACTTCCTATGAAATTGCACCTGAGCGGAGATGCACTCTACAAGAGAGATGCAGTATTAGGTCTCCTCAGATGTCTGGACAAGGACCAAGCTCAGAGGCTCATGGATGAGATCCATAGTGGAGTATGTGGCCCACACATGAGCGGACCCCTACTTGTTAAGAGGAACCTCAAAATAGGGCATTACTGGCTTACGCTCAAAGCTGGCTGTGATGATCACGTCAAGAGGTGCTATCAATGTCAAAATCTTGGAAATATCATCCACGCCCTTCCAAGGGAACTCCACAACATGAGTTCACCTTGGCCCTTTTCAATGTGGGGAATGGACGTGATCGGGCCCATCGAGCCCAAAGCCAGTAATGGACATCGGTTCATATTCACCATGATCGACTACTTCACCAAATGGGTAGAAGCAACCTCCTTCCCCAGGGTTACTAAAGAAGTCATCATTGCTTTCATCATAAACAATGTCATTTGTCGATATGGATAACCAGAGGTAATTGTGTCAGACAATGCTAAGAACCTCGACAACAAAATGATGGAGGAGTTATGTAGTAAATTCCACATCAAACACCTTAACTCCATCATCTACCATCCAAAGATGAATGGTGCTATTGAAGTGCCTAATAAAAACATCAAGAAGATCATTCAAAAAATGTCCGCCAACCACGAGGGATGGCCTGACTTGTTGCCTCTGACTTTATTAGCCTATAGAACTTCAATGCGTACTTCCACTGGGGCAACCCCTTACTCATTAGCCTATGGGATGGAAGCAGTGCTCCCCATAGAGGTGGAAATGGAAGCCCTCATAGTGTTGATAGACGCTCAGCTGGATGAAGACCAATGGGTACGAGACAGGTATCACCAATTGTCTCTAATAGACGAAAAAAGAACCGCAGCTATCTTCCATGGTCATTTATATCAGCAAAGGATCGCCAGATACTACAACAGAAAAGTTCGGCTATGGCATTTTAAACAACACGACTTGGTTTTGAAGAAGATCATTGACAACCAAGATCAATCTAAGGGAAAATTCACTCCTAACTGGGAAGGCCCATTTGTTGTCAATGAGGTATTAACAGGAGGTGCTCTCAGACTATAGGAAATGGACGGTGATGAATTTCCACAACTCATCAACTTCGATAAAGATGAAAGCGGATTATGTCTCGGTTTGGATCATCGATCACCGTCATTCCGGTTTTCTAACCCTTTACATACTCTTTCTACCCTCGAGAGAAATATACACTTCAAACCAGCAACCTGGTTTCACCTCATTTCAAACCTTTCATACAATTTCGGTTATCCCACGTGGATTGAACTTTCACACACTGTAGTTTGTCCTAAACTTAGGATCAAACTTTTTCACGATACGCTTGTCCCAAACATGGGATCAAACTTTGTTTTCCCCCATGAGATAGCTCGCACATGGGCTTGACTTCTCTTTCGTCGCAAATCATTTGAGGGCGAACTTACGCCAACCTAATCTCCTTGATACCGGGAGTACATAGCAAACCATATTCTATATGGCCTTATCAGTAATAAAAAATAACAAAAATATTTCTGCCCTTTCTCAATAAAAATAAACAAAAACACTTCTACCCTTCTCTATATAAACAAAAACAACAAAAATATTTCTACACCCTTCTTCATCAATAAAGCTTCTACACCTATGTACACCTTTCACATTCAGCGTTGAACCTCTTACACCAGGTTCGAACTACGCAGACTTGATCTCCTCTTCAATAGGAGTACGTAGGCAGCAATTTATGGTTTGGTCTAACCCCCTACCAAAACACAAATACTTGTCAGCGGTACTGGGATCAAACTTCAATCCACCACATTTCATCGGCTTCAGACCAAAGGGATGGAACTACCTAACCTCTACTCACAAATAGGAGATTCAGCGACCATCTAAGCTACGGTTGTGCCTCAAAGAGCAACACCAATCCATAAGAGATGGAATTAACTAGGCTTCTCTTAAATAGGAGTATTGGCGACCATCTGTGGTGCGGTCAATCTCACAGAGGAAAAGCCACACTCTTCTCCATATTTACATACAAAAACCAGTCCCAAGACACCAAAGATGGTAGGGATACTCACAGATCAATGATCCATTCTGAAAGATCCTGCGATGTCTCCATGTCCACACATCAAGCATAAGTTTAGAATGCATCAAGATCACAAGCTCTAAAGAAACAGGTAAATATCAAGCAAGTATCAAGGCATAATTGAAAGGGAAGTGAAACAAAATATATTTTCCTGCCATATATAATACTGTTTAATATATACAATATGTGTTGTATATGACAAAATGGCTAAGCTAGTCTGTGCAGGAAAATACAAGTCTATCTACGGATCTGTATGTATGCATACTATTAGATCTAACATAGCATCCCTCTCCGAAGAAGAAGGTAACACTACAAGCTCCTGCCCAATGGTATCCACACAAGCTAGCAGATCCGAGGCTAACTGCATGGTGGCTTGATGCTCATCAATGTATGCGCTCATATCAGCAAGGATGCCAGTCATAAGGGATCTCACTGAAGTATTGTATGTGACGGCTACATCCCGAGCAGATAGGGCAGCATCCCACTCTCCAATCAAGGAATCTCTAGCTGATCTGGCCTCGTCTCTCTATAATAGAGCTACGTCTCTCCCATCAAGAGCTGTCAACGTCAAGGCCCTAGCCTGATCTCTCTCAAAGGTCATCAGATGAAGACTCTGCTCCAGATACTCTGTTGAATGCTGAATCACAATAGCACTCATAGTGGGAGAATCCATCACAACTGCTGGCAACCCAGTAGTCAAATCCTCCTCGATGGGAATATTTGTCTCCTCCATAGGCTCCCCATCATCGGAACCAATCCCTTGCACTGTGGATACTGCCATAATCATCGGTACAATGGTGTGACCCTCCCTGAGAGCTCTCACTGCCATGATAACTCCTATATCTAACTCATCCATGTACCATGACATGTAGACATACGACAATATGCACAATAGTAGTACATTCACTCTGGCCAAACGCCAATGATCCTCCGGTGTGGTGAAATCCCTAGAATGCCATGTATAACTATCCTCCAAGCCAAATCTATCTAACAGAAAATGCTGGGATATCACATGGCTGGATGTGAGTTCATCCTGCACCACCCTACGCCTCAATCCAGTTAGGGTCATGAACTGCCGACTCATGTCTCTAATCACCATATGCACGTAAGGTCTGTCTAGTGGCAGCATCGTCAAACGTACATAGTCCTCCAGAGTAGGAGTCAACTTCTGGGTCCCAAATCGGAAAACATACCTCACTGATACCTAGTGCTCCAGCATACCCTCTACGAATCTTGGGGGAACCTGAAACATCAAGAGGGTTATAGTATGTTGCAACAGCTAATCTACAGTCACCCTGTCTGATGGTGACATACTATCATAGCATGATCGCATACCAGAGGCCACCAATACTGGTGGGGTATGATCAATACGGCTAACTGTCGAAGAAGACATCTGTATGGGCCATGTCATAAGACCATCCAGGGGTTAATGCTGAATATCTCTGGACATACATATATATGCATAGCACAATAACATGCATGGTACAATAGATAGCAATATGATATAGGGAATAGAAAACTATACATATATTCCTAAGTATATCAGCATCTAATACATCATCTCTCTATAGCTAAAAATACAAGGAAATGGGGCATTGACGCTCAACAACTAACAGCGGCCTACCAAAAGAGATATCGAGAATGGGGCAGAGATACCGAATGTCTAACAGAAGCCTATCAAAAGAAATAATGAGAATGCACATCAAAAGAAGACAATGGTGTCAATGTCTACATCAAAAATCTTGTCCACCTGATGTAACTCCTCCTGAGTCATTAGATCTCTGTCTACAGGGATGTCAGGCCTATATAAGGAAGGATCTACACCGGAAGAGCCATATGGGTCACCTAAGGGGCCAGTACCAGAGCTGGAAGGATCAAAAGTATCTACCTCTGAAGGATCTCTGCCCAAGTGCCAGATTAAGAAATGTGCCCAGTTCAACTACCGGGTCAAACTATCAATCTATGCCAAATGAGTTGGATCTCGAACACAGGCTAGCCAATCTGTCATCATCACGGATCCTGGAACCATATCATCCATGAACTGAGTGGCGCGGGTCTGGGCTCCAATGGTACGAGGGAACCACCAATGCTGGAATATCTCCTCGGTACAGGGACCCTCTGACAATGTAAAACCGTCAACACCCAACAATGGTATATCAATGATGGGTGACTGCGAAACAGGCCAGTAACGCCTGACAAGAGGCAAGATCGGTATACGAATCTCTCCTGTAGTGCTTCTGATAGCACGCTCTCCTAAGTAGATCTCCCATCCTCCATATGTGAAGAGAGTAATCCTACGGGTGGAAATCACGTACTCAACTCCAGTCGGGTACCCATCCTCAAAACCCATGGTCAAATGCTCCCTAGAGTAGGGAATCCACGTGATGACAACCGCTGTCAATGTGAGATCCCGAATTTTTATGAAATAAAAGTATTCAATTTTTCTATTTAGTAAATAGTTAAATTGATAAAAGTTTAAAGTTAAGGGTGATATATATAAAATTTTCAAAATACGCAAGTGGTTATAAAATACTCATTTCTGTCGGGGAATATTCGTTTAGTCGTGGAATATTCTTGTTATCGGGGAATATTCGTACGACGGCACAGCCATTTGTGGGCCCCATAACAGAATTAATGCTGGATGAAAAAAAATGACAAGTTTGAGTTTTATAAATAACGGAGTAAATGTTATCGTTAACACTGTTGGATTACCTGGTGGTTAAAATACGATGTCTGGCGTGGTCTGCAAAAGTTATTGCGGTTACGCAGTATTTTTTGAATTATTGATTCTTACGTAGAAGGCATTACTCAATAATTGTTACAGTAATTACTATTCAATATTTTATTTTATTGATTCAATAATTGTTGCGTTGATATTTTATATTATTGTTGTTTCAATAATTGTCACTGCACAGTATTTCCCATTATTAGATCAATAATTCATATTATTTGAATAATATTATTAAATAACATTATTGGCAATGTCTAGAAAGTTCTGTCAAGGAGAGGTTTAGTCACCTAATTGCGCGCCAGTAAGGAGAAATCCTTATCGGAAACCCCCTTCTTTCCTGGGAACGGCATGTTTGTCATAATTATGATTCTGTAATATTATTTGTGAATACTTATTTATTGATTTATATGATAAGTAAATATTTATTTTATGTGGATATAAATGATGGATATATTTTATGTGGATATAAATGAAGGAATTAGTGTTGAGGTGTTTTATCAGTATTTTGTCGGAATGGAGGCATTAAAAATCAAATCAGTGTTCCTAAAGCTCTATTGCGTGAGTTATAATTTTAATCTGACCGTTGGATCGTTGTGATTTTTGGATATGTTATACATATATAAGTTGAGTATATGTCCACAAATTTTGAACCGTTAAAAATTAACGCATGATTTGTTATGATTTTTAAAAGGTGTTAAAAATCATCTGTTTGTGGATTTTGGATATTTTCTGTTTGGAATTTGGAAAAACTTAAAGCTACAAAGTTGTAGAGAATTCGATTTTGTGTGGAATGGACATAAAATTCATATTTTCCTAATAAAATGACTATTTATTATGAATTACAGAAGTTTTGGAAAATAAAATAATTTTTATTAAAATTAGGTGCGACCCACTTTTGGTTGGTATTGAATACATGTGCTGATTTTGGGTGAGCCCCACTGTGGTGGCTGATTATCTTTCAAAAGTGGCTGCGTAGGAGAAAATAAAAAAAAATATTTTATTATTTTAGTCTCTTATGACGTTCTAGCATTTTTCTATAAATAGGCGCTTATGTTAGAATTGAAAATCACAGCAGAAAAAAGTTTTCTTTCTCTCTATATTATCGAGCATATTTTTGTGAGTATTTAGATACTTTGACAGTTGTTATTCTCTCTATTGCGTGAGTTATGGCCTGAGAATCCTATATGAGGTATATGCAGATTTTTGATGAGGGTTTTGGTTATTGGTGATGAAATCTTATGAGTTTGGCATTTTAGGATGATTAAATGCATTAATTAGTAAAGTGTAAACAATTAAAATAAATTATTTATAAGTTTAAGAAATGATTAAAATATTATTGTAATATTAATAATATTAGATTATGAGATTATTAAGTGATTGATAACATTTGGATTAAGGTGTTATTAGCACATTGATTAATGATTAATAATATTAGTAAATGAATTTAAAGTTATTATATAATGAATAATATTAAATAGAGTTTAAAAGAGTAATAATGAATTGTTAATATTAAATGGAGTTTAATAATATTAGTAAATGAATTTAATATTATTATATAATGAATAATATTAAATGGAGGTTATAATATAATGATTAATGTTATTATCTTCGTTAAATATTTGTTAAAATATTATTCAAATCATTTTTGATATAATATTATCCTTGAATTTTACTCCACAATTGGTGATCATGTTGACAATTTGGACATTATTGAATTTTGAATAAATTATATTGTTAAAGTCTTTACTATTTATCCTTTATCTCATTTGATTGATTCTTTATATCATTGTCATCATTCTTATGCTTATATTGTGTTGAATGTCATCTATGGCCAGTAGAGCATAGATGGACTTGGTATGATTATGACCAGGGATTATTCGGTATAATCGTGACCGTAATGTTACAAATGATGGGTTGAAAGTCATCTTTGGCACGTAGTGCATAGATGGACTTGGTATGATTATGACCAGGGATTATTCGGTATAATCATGACTGTAATGTTACAAATGATGTGATGAAAGTCATCTTTGGCACGTTGTGCATAGATGGACTTGGTATGATTATGACTAGGGATTATTCGGTATAATCATGACCGTAATTGAAAATACGAATATCCTTGGCCCGTAGTGCATGGATAATTCGTGGTCATGATACTATTAAGTTGAGTCTCAACATTATTGGTTTTACAGTTGTATATCTTTGGCCTGTAGTGCAAAGATGGACTATTGGTTATTGGTTGTATATCTTTGGCCTGTAGTGCAAAGTTGGACCGTTGATTTACTTTATTATAAATATGAATTGTGATTTAATTATAATTTGTGGTGGTTTAGGTGAAGACAGGTGATGAGAGTTCTCTTTGACTTGAGTATAGCAAAGAACTGTTGATGAATATTACAAGAATGAAGTATTAACGATGGACTTTTAATCTAGAGGAGATAGTAGACATTATGTTCTACTTGACTCTTCTAATGGATTGCTTATTCCGGTGCAGTTGTTGATCTAAAACTTGTTGTCTATTATATTCTATCAGTTGTTATACTGTTGAAGACTAACGAAAATTTATTCTGCATTATCTTAGTCATAATATTTCTTACTGGGCTAGTTTAGCTCACCCTTTTACTTCACCACACCTTTCAAGTAATAAAAGGGTAGCTGGGACTAGTAGAGAGAACATGGGTATAAAGTGGTGATACGAATTAGTCACAAGCCTAATCAAATTATGAAACGGTGTGGCATAATAATCGTACTGAGAACTTAAAATGTGTGTTACATGTTTTATACATCATTTGATATTTAATTTTGGTGAACAACAATAGGGTGAGGCGAACCCAACTTTGGAAGGGTGTTTTGCCACTATTATACAAGATGTCTAATGACATACAACCTCGTGTTATCATAAGACAAGGTTGTGCACACCCACTTGCTGGGTATATCTACGAGCACTACCTATATAATCTTGGACTTTAGTTGAAATATAATTTTCAATTGCAGATAGTGGAGATAGTTATATGTCAAGAGAAGACTCACCATTGGAAAGAACATGATAGTAATCTTCTCATTTTTTTTTGGGGTCTATTGGGTCAACCAAGGATAATTCTGTGGGCATATGATATCTATCATAACCTAGACGCATGGCCTCCCATGTACGAAGGTTTTCTTGAGCACTTTCCAAAGATTTTAATTTCTAAAATAGTTATTGACTATACTGTTATGTAAGGTGTCATTGTGACGTATATATGAGAATTTTTGAGTTTGAATACTGTCTAGAAGACAATATTTATATTAAAACTCACAACTCATGTTGTATATTTAAGTTTGTATTTGAATTTTGTACCACATTTTTGGCGACTCAGGATGGGTGATGTATACCTATTTTGGGGGCGTCACAGTTGGTATCAAAGCTTAGGGATGTGATCTCTGGCTGAGATGTGAGACAAGAACTAGGAGGGGAGAGACGGGGAATTCCTTCGCTAGTATGACCTACCTAAGTTTATTTGGTATTTAATTGGTCGATCAGAATATCGGAATAATATGTGGCATGTCAATTAACCCTTATTTTGAAACTATATTCTAGAATGATATCTGAAATACAAGAGATGAGCAATGGGAAAATCATGATAGAAAGGAAATAACCAGGAAGGTACAAATTCGAAAAGAAAGTAAGGTATTCTCATCTCTTCGATATACCAGGTACGTACGTAAATTTAAAGGGCGAAATTTTATAAAGAAGGGAGATTGTGAGATCCCGAATTTTTATGAAATAAAAGTATTCAATTTTTCTATTTAGTGAATAGTTAAATTGATAAAAGTTTAAAGTTAAGGATGATATATATAAAATTTTCAAAATACGCAAGTGGTTATAAAATACTCATTTTTGTCGGGGAATATTCATTTGGTCGTGGAATATTCTTGTTGTCGGGGAATATTAAACGACGAACGGCATGACCATTTGTGGGCCCCATAACTGAATAAATATCGGATGAAAAAAAAATGACAAGTTTGAGTTTTATAAATAATAAAGATAAATGTTCACAATTAACACTTTGTTGGATTTACGGTGGTTAAAATCTGATAATACGCTGGTCGCATTACAAGAAAGACACAAGATTGCACGGTATTTTTTGAATTATTGATTCTTACGTAAGAAGGCATTACTCAATAATTGTTATAGTAATTAATTGTTCAATATTTTATTTTATTGATTGATAATTGTTGCATTGATATTTTATATTATTGTTGTTTCAATAATTGTCATCGCATTAGATATTTTCCATTATCGGATCAATAATTCATATTATTTGAATAATATTATTAGATAGAATTATTGGTAATGTCTAGAAAGTTCTATCAATGAGAGGTTTGGTCCTAATTGCGCGCCAGTAAGGAGAAATCCTTATCTGAAAGCCCTTCTTTCTCAGGAAAGGTCCTGGTCATCATAATTCTGATTCTGTAATATTATTTGTGGATACTTATTTATTGATTTATATGATAAGTAAATATTTATTTTATGTGGATATAAATGATGGATATATTTTATGTGGTTATAAATGAAGGAATTAGTGTTGAGGTGTTTTATCAGTATTTTGTCGGAATGGAGGCATTAAAAATCAAATCAGTGTTCTTAAAGCTCTATTGTGTGAGTTATAATTTTAATCTGACCGTTAGATCGTTGTAATTTTTGGATATGTTATACATATATAAGTTGAGTATATCTCCATAAATTTTGAATCGTTAAAAATTAACGCATGATTTGTTATGAATTTTAAAAGGTGGTAAAAATCATCCGTTTGTGGTTTTGGATATTTTTTGTCTGGAATTTGGAAAAACTTAAAGCTACAAAGTTGTAGAGAATTTGATTTCGTGTGGAATGGATATAAAATTCGTATTTTTCTGATAAAAGGGCTATTTATTATGAATTACTGAAGTTTTGGAAAATAAAATAATTTTTATTAAAATTAGGTGGAACCCACTTTTGGTTGGTGTTGAATACATGTGCTGATTTTGGGTGGGCCCCACTGTGGTGGCTGATTATTTTTCAAAAGTGTCTGCGTAGGAGAAAAAAAAATATTTTATTATTTTAGTTTCCTTTGGCGTTCTAGCATTTTCCTATAAATAGGCGCATAGGTTAGAAATGAAAATCACACCAGAAACAAGTTTTCTTTCTCTCTATATTATCGAACGTATTTTTGTGAGTATTTAGATACTTTGAGAGTTGTTATTGATAACGCTCGTTCCTTGACTTTACATCCGATATTCAATCAGGAAATCTTTGCTCTTTTTGAGCTAAGGAATTTTAAGGGTTATTATATTTTTTAGTTTTGTAATTTTTTTTGATCTTCAAAAATTCTGGAAAAATTTAAAATGATAATTTGATGAGTTTTCTAGATTGTGTCCAAAAATGGTGATTTTTTGATGTATAGATTAAGAGTTATGAATTTTATGGGAAAAGACTATTTTAAAAGTAAACCCTTATAACTCCTTGTGGTTAACTCCAAAAATGGTGAAATTTTTATTGGGAGTACATGTATATAATAGCAGTATACTTTATAAATTTTGGAATTTTTGGACAAACGTACAGTTTATGATAATTGTCTAAATATTCGGCAGTTTTGGCCTTATGCAAAATAGTAAATGAATTTTAAAAATTCCGAGAAAAATATATGTTCAATATGGGACTATATTCTGCTAAATCCCAGAAAAAAAAATTTGTTTGTGCTAGTTTGGTATTTTTCATGAAAATGGACTAGTTATGAGTAAATGAATTAAATATGTTATGTTAAGTATGAAAATTGGAAAAGAGGATTTTATGGCCTGAGAATCCTATATGAGGTATATCTGATTTTGATGAGGGTTTTTGTTATTGGTGATGAAATCTTATGAGTTTGGTATTTTAGGATGATTAAATGCATTAATTAGTAAAGTGTAAACAATTAAAATAAATTGTTTATAAGTTTAAGAAATGATTAAAATATTATTGTAATATTAATAATATTAGATTATGAGATTATTAAGTGATTGATAACATTTGGATTAAGGTGTTATTAGCACATTGATTAATGATTAATAATATTAGTAAATGAATTTAATGTTATTATATAATGAATAATATTAAATAGAGTTTAAAAGAGTAATAATGAATTGTTAATATTAAATGGAGTTTAATAATATTAGTAAATGAATTTAATATTATTATATAATGAATAATATTAAATGGAGGTTATAATATAATGATTAATGTTATTATCTTCGTTAAATATTTATTGAAATATTATTCAAATCATTTTTGATATAATATTATTCTTGAATTTTACTCCACAATTGGTGATCATGTTGACAATTTGGACATTATTGAATTTTGAATAAATTATATTGTTAAAGTCTTTACTATTTATCCTTTATCTCATTTGATTGATTCTTTATATCATTGTCATCATTCTTATGCTTATATTGTGTTGAAAGTCATCTATGGCCAGTAGTGCATAGATGGACTTGGTATGATTATGACCAGGGATTATTCGGTATAATCATGACCATAATGTTATAAATGATGTGTTGAAAGTCATCTTTTGCACGTAGTGCATAGATGGACTTGGTATGATTATGACCAGGGATTATTCGGTATAATCATGACTGTAATGTTACAAATGATGTGATGAAAGTCATCTTTGGCACATAGTGCATAGATGGACTTGGTATGATTATGAGTAGGGATTATTTGGTATAATCATGACCGTAATTGAAAACACGAATATCCTTGGCCAGTAGTAAATGAATAATTTGTGGTCGTGATACTATTAAGTTGAGTCTCAAAGATTATTGGTTTCTATTTGTATATCTTTGAAATTTATAGTGCAAAGTTGGACTGTTGGTTATTAGTTTTTGGTTGTATATCTTTGGCCTATAGTGCAAAGTTGGACTATTGATTTACGTGATTATAAATATGAATTGTGATTTAATTATAATCTGTGGTGGTTTAGGTGAAGATAGGTGATGAGAGTTCTCTTTGTCTTGAGTATAACAAAGAACTATTGATGAGTAATACAAGAATAAAGTATTAACGATGGACTTTTAATCTAGAGGAGATAGTAGACATTATGTTATACTTGACTCTTCTAATGGATTGCTTATTAGAATGCAAGATTGTTGATCTAAAACTTGTTTATCTCATTATATTCTATCGGTTGTTATATTGTTGAAGACTAACGATAATTTATTCTACATTATCTTAGTCATAATATTTCTTAATGGGCTATTTGAGCTCACCCTTTTACCTCACCACCCCTTTCAGGTAATAAAAGGGTAGCTGGGACTAGTAGAGAGAACAGGGGTATAAAGTGGTGATACGAATTAGTCACAAGCCTAATCAAATTATGAAACGGTGTGGCATAATAATCGCACTGAGAACTTAAAATGTGTGTGACATGTTTTATACATCATTTGATATTTAATTTTGGTGAACAACAATAGGGTGAGGCGAACCCAACTTTGGAAGGGTGTTTTGCCACTATCATACAAGATGTCTAATGACATACAACCTCGTGTTATCATAAGATAGGGTTGTGCACACCCACTTGTTGAGTATATCTACGAGCACTACCTTTATAATCTTGGAGTTTGTTAAAAATATAATTTTCAATTGCAGACAGTGGAGATAGTTATATGTCAAGAGAAGACTCATCATTAGAAAGAACATGATAGTAATATTCTCATTTTTCTTTGGGGTCTATTGGGTCATCCAAGGATAATTCTGTGGGCATATGGTATCTATCATAACCTAGACGCATGGCCTCCCATGTACGAAGGTTTTCTTGAGCACTTCCCAAAGATTAATTTCTAAAACAGTTATTGACTGTACCTTTATGTAAGGTGCCATTGTGACGTATATATGAGAATTTTTAAGTTTGAATACTATCTAGAAGATAATATTTGTATTAAAACTCACAGCTCATGTTGTATATTTAAGTTTATATTTGAATTTTGTACCACTTTTTTGGCGACTAAAGATGGGTGATGTATACCTATTTTGGGGGCGTCACAGTCAATAACTCCAGCTATATGAGGAAATGAGTGAAACCCTTCGCAATAGGGACCTCTACAAGTATGGAATGATGCCATCTCTGTCCTTGTGGATAGGTATCTAAGCCTAACACACTCACAGGTCACAAACTTGGGAGCCTCTCATAGGCCCAGAATTGTCAATGTAAAGACAAACATCTGCTGTCGAGTTAACACTCTTAACCTGTACATAGGAAAAGAAGAGAAATACTCACGAGCAAAAATAGGTAGAATCCAAGCCAAGCCTCGGTCAAGCCCTACGAACGCATGCGCATTCCCATGAGGAAGTAGGCAAAGGTATAGGAACCCCAATCATACTCTCAATACGATCCAAGTGTCGAATGGCGCTGATCAAAGCAAAGGACACCGTAGAAGAGTTATCTGCTATGAAGCAGCCCCTAATGATCATAAGGAACAATCGTCGAAGAATTTGATCCCTGACTCTTACATCATCGGGTATGGGCTCACTCAACAGCCCACTCATAGCATCTACGCTCAAAGGACCCGCACGTACATACCTGCCCTTGAGCACCTCTGTTAGAACTCCTAGGAAGGATCTTACGGTAGTAGGGGTAATATTCATCGTACAAGGCACGGGTGCCCCTCCAAACTCCATACCTGTGATAAACCACCAATCCATCGGTGTCATCATCACCTCACAGTCCAGCAAATAGAGTGACTGAGTCTGGTGAAACTAGCGCTCAGACAATGCCCTAAGGTAACCCCAGGGACAACGGCGGGGAAGGATGGAAAAGAACATCCTGAATCCCCAGCCATGCACAATCGCTCTATAGTCATCATGCAAAGCTTGATACATAGAGTGGATGCTAAACCAGTTCCCTTGAGGTTGTGTAAAGCTTGGAACCTACATCAAATGCAGATCAATATCAGAATCCTTTACTCCTCATCAATAGGAAAGGAGGAAGATTAAAATTTAACTTTATACCTCATTTGCGCGCAGATAAACTGAAGGGTGTTGACTCAAATCACCCAGAAGCTCTGGGTTTGCCACCTGAATGCCTGGCAAATTCCTATGGGGAACAGATGTAGTAGGAGCGGGTTCCGCAACTGGAACATCATCCTCCTCGTCCTCGACGTCCGACACATCAACCTGGACTGGACGTATCACCGCCTCCACCAAACGACGAGGATGTCTAATAGAATGGGGTCGAGGCACTTCAAAATCCCTTCTTTTGTACACCAGAAGTGGTCCTACGGGAACTACTCGGCTAATCCGGATCCATATATCTAGACAACAAGTCTCCAAATCACCTTAGAAAGGGTGTGGTAAATTCTTATCTAGAGCTTTTCAAAATGCATTTTTATGACTACATGCATGCATGCATTATTTTAACATACATCTATAGTAGAGTTAAAAATGCATGACTACCCAATGCCTACATTTTGGAAAAATTTTTGTCGTAGTCTCCTTTGTAAATAGGACTATCCACATGCACATAGGCATGACTAGGTGGCCATTCAGTAGCACACCTGTCCACAGTCATATACATCCTACATGTATTAATACATCATAGTAAAAAATCCGTAAGTGTAGTTTAATTACCAAGATTATTTTACTTTTTTGCCTTTACTCATTTGTCTTCAAATAGGATAAGAAATGATAGTAAAAGGTGACAATTTGACTATTTCAAAAGTCAAATTTTTTCACATCATTATGTTAAGCATGGTTTAATACTAACATTTACTATGTTGAATATTTTTTATAAAGTTATATCAGCATGCATATTCACTACTATGTGTTTAGATGCATTTTATGTGATAAGTCATTTTCCAACGGATAAAAACTGGAAAATAATACATGCATATATTACTAGGACAGTGTAGAACACTTGTACGATGGCAGAATTTGCAGAAAGTCGCCCGAACTCAGCAGATCTGAAGAGGAGCTCTCAAATTTCCTTCGCGGTGCCACTTGAAAATGACTTATGAAAGCAACATGCAGCCTTTTTATACTCACGGTTGGCCGCAAGTGTACCTGTGGCACCCCTACATGGGTCCCACCCCTCTAGCTCAGTCCATTTTGAGTTGCAAATGAGGTCTCACAAGCTAAAAAGTCCAAATCAGGAATAAAAATGCTACGCGACTTAGCGGAATAGCTTAGAATCCTGGTTATCACAAGTTAAATTATGGATTTACATATCACTCATTGGTATTCGCCTAAATACAAGGTACACTATACCGATGATCTCAGCTTTTGCAAATCATACTCGGCAATGCCTCACACAGGTTCGATGCCGCCAAATACAGAGCCATAACCCTAAAAGTTTCCCCAGTGGGGGTTATAACGCAGATTTCATTCATTGATAACGTTCCCCGAAAGTGGTTATAATGCATTCTTCGTCCATGAACGACTCCTGCGGGGATTACAACGCATTCTTTGTCTATGAACGAATCCTCGGCGGGGGTTACAACGCATTCTCATCCATTGATGTACATGTCAATGAAGGTCAAGCAACCTTGACATCATCTCAGCTGATGGAAAGTAAACCCATCAAAGCATCATAAACTATTCGATGGGTGGTACCCATATCAACATATCCCCGGCGGGGGTTACAACGCGTATCTATCCGTTGATACACACATCAACGAAGGTCAAGCAACCTTGACAGTTCACCCAACAAGGATTTATCCATTGATACACACATCAATAAAGGTCAAGCAGCCTTGATAGTTTGCCTAACAGGGAGCTATCCAGTGATACACACATCAGTGAAGGTCAGGCATCCTCTTGACAACCCAGAAAATCGGATTGTCCAGAATTTAAGATTTAAAGAATTAGTTATTAATAAAATGAATTTTATTAATACTATTATGTCTACATATGTCAACGCGTCCGATTTTTAAGTGTCCTTCGCGTTACTTGTTCTTTGGTGTTCTCATGTTAATGTGAGATTTGTTTGAAAAAACAAGTGAAAAAGGTCTGACATGTATAATGTCGACTTTTTGACTTTAAGAGTCGCCAGTTGGTGTATTTAATTGGTTGAACCAACGTAACTGAAAAGGTTTGCACATTGAACTAGTGATATGACACTGCTAAACGGGTCTGTAAAACCGAGATTCATTTGAGTTCGGGGGCTTGATTATGCGGAGGAAAGGTGTTAGGCACCCCCCGACATCCGTGTTTCCATGGTGACCGCCACTATTCAAGAAATTGTTATATGAATATGTGTGTGTATGTGTGGATCAATGTGCAATTATTTGGAAGTAGTGTTATGCCTCGTTCGCACCTATATACAAAGGGTTTGAATTTATAAAAAAATTTAGTTTTAACTAGATATAGCAATGAAGTTTTGTAAAAGAGGTTTTTCAAACCCTGTGCTCAATAGTAATTGAGGCCTTTGATACTTCCATTTTATTATTAAATGTTCGGCTTGTTTGCTTTTATTTTTGAAATGTGAAGCATCTTCGAGAAAATAATATACAGTAGTGCCAAACTCCTCATGGGCATGACAGCCATCCAAGGAAATTCATACATTGTAAATAATGTACAAGTTGCTTACAGCTGAAAAATGTCCATCATGGGAACTGAATCTAGATTCAGTAGACTAAATCTGTGATCACATGATTCCTAAGCTCACATGATACTGCAAGTTTGTATGGAAAATAGTAAGCAGTTATATATATAAAAGCTGTAAATATATATATACAAACATGATCAACCACCACGAATCAACTCCATGGGGGATCAGAAATGTAAATATATAAAAGCGGTAAATATATATATATATATATATATATATATGTATATGGACATGATTAACCACCAGGTGGGACGAAATGTAAATAAAGCTGTAAAAGCAATCAACTCCCACAAAGTAAACTCGCGTAAGCTAAATGTAAATAAAGTTGTAAAAGCAATCAATGACCCAAAGTAAACTCTGATAATATATAAATGTAAATATATATATATAAGTAGTAAACGCACCGGATGTAAATACGGGCTCATCGGATATGTCCGACAATAATTATATATATATATATATATATATAAGCAAGTAAACGCTCCAGACATAAGTCTAGGCTCAATCAAGGCATAACTTGATAATATTAGTCCATATATGAAATATATATATATATAAGTATATATACAAAAGTGAGAAATGAAAAACTACTGAATAGAAGTCGTGGCAAACGAACATAACGCGGCTCTCAATGTGTATAACAGTGTGTGCTAATATGAAAAGAAAGGCTTTATAGAATGTGAGAAGGCTTACAGTGGGCTGCCAAAGTAGACTTCTATGACTCTATGTGGATAAATACTCAGCTCCCGCCGGACAAAAATATAGCTATATGTGAGCTAACAGATGAGGAAACACTCAATATGGGTGTGTACAAAGTAAATTGGACAAGGCTTCCTCACCTTTCTCTCTCCTTCCCCCCTCTAAATGGCTGACCCCAAGGTCTATATTTATAGACTGATGGCCGCAGGTGTACCTGTGGCATCCACACTTACATCTGCGGCTGGTCGAGGTGTCCCCGGGCTTCGCAGGTCCCGTCATTCGAAGTACGTGCACTCGTGCACTGTAATGTCCACTCGAACTTATAGAACTTCAATTTGAGCATTCAAACGAGGTATATGTGACCTTCTTCGGACCGCTTGTGTCGAGAGTTATGCAATGACATGGAATTTGCCCTTTTTGATTCCAGGAAGATGGGTCAATGACTAAAATAGCATTCCTGGTTCTCCGTCAGGTAATTTGGTAAGCTGTTTTGCGTTGTTCGCGCTCTGAAGTTAAGATATGGTTCTTGTGGGACTTCTTTTGAATATATTTGAGTTGAAATGAGTGTATTTGACTTGAAGTGATTTTGAGTTATCAAAATAACCATTTTGCCCCTCCCAGGGTTATCTCCGGTTTTCGCACAGTTGTAGCGGGTTTTTTCCCAGGGTTATCTCTGAAATTGTCATGTTGTTAACTCTGAATGTACTCAGGGATATCTCTGAGCTTGGAATTGATGTTGTGGTCCTCCAGGATTACATCTAGAGTGTAAAAAAGATGCTTTTACCCTCCTGCATAGTTAGTAACAGGAAAAAAGAATATTTTTGAGTGTCTTAGATGCCCCTCTTTATCATGTTCATGCACTGCAATGGAATGGACATGATAAAGATTAGTATACACTTGAAATATGACAAGGTATTTTTAATGATGCACAATGTAGTGAATGTGATGACGAATGTTAAAATGTTTTCGTAAATCGTAGTTCACAAATCGCACATCGCATTTTGCACTTCGCATTTTGCTTTTGGCCAATCGCACTTCGTAACTCACACATCGCATTTGGCATATCACATATCGCAAATCGCAATGTAATGAATGTTATGATGCTTGTTTAAAATGTTTTCACAAATTGCTTTACCTTTACCGGGGATTACTGATGCTTATGCTGGTGTTAACTACAATGGTTTGGCTTTTTGTCGGTGTCGCTAAAGCCTATTTGATGAAGAGAAATTGAGATGTCGTAGATGCATACGCTGGTAGTTTACAATGGTGCCTTCCCTAATGGTAGTTTGGCAACAGATCCTACCCTGCTGGTAGTTGAATACAATGACATCGCCCAACTGTTTTGGTTCCCACTTAAACGGTGGTATACAAAGCTTTCATCGCTAAACTGTCTTGATGTTGTGATAAATTGATGCCAATGGTTTTGAATACCGGATCTCCCGATACCTTCGCTGAAGTAATATTCAAAGGTTTGCTTCACCAGATGCTGCCTGATGTTACGCTTGATAGAGATGTACGTTGATGTAGCGCTTCACCCTTTTGAGGTTTTTGGAGTTTCCTTTCGTTATTGGGTACTTGTGCCCCATTTCCTTGAATATTTGATTCGCAACCCTGCTGAAATGATGACTTGAATGCCGATGATATCCTTGGAGGGTGCAGCTCGCTCTTTCGCTGTCGAACTTTTGAACTTCAGTGTAGAGGCCTCAATTTATGAGGATTTGACGTAAATTAACATATTTAATGGTGTAGATTTCATTCGCCAGACCTTTTGTCATTGGCCTTGAGTTAAGGACTTTATGAGAATTTTCCCCTTCTTTCGTAGGGGCACGCTTATGTCGCCATGATTTCTTTCAGGAGTTTTCTTTCTTTTAATGAGAGGCCTAATTCTGTCTTAAAATCCTTCGCTTTCCTGTAATCGGAAAAATGTCCTAGTCCTTTCGAATGTTGTTGCCGGGGATTCATACGTGAAAGTCTCTTTGTTGACCAAATCGCAAGTGAACAATATCTGAATCGCCAGTGAGATAATATGAGGGAAGCTCCGATGATGATGGACCATGATGATGGTGTTAACTGGTGCATTTTCCTCCTTAGGATGGTTGATAAATGCCCTAGTGTTGAGTTGTCTTTATTTCTGAGATTGCCCTAATCTTGTTGTAAGGGTCCCAATATCAAGTTGTCGCAAATTTTGAAATTGCCCTGACCTTGCTTGTTATGCAGGACAGATTGTTTTTTGAGATGGGCTGATAAGATGAAGAGATCGCAAAAGGCTTTACCTCTGTACCAGATGGTGAATGACAGTGGATTTGGGCTTTGATGCCCTCAATCATTATTCCTGACTTGTTCTCGTAAACGGCCTTGATGGATTTTATGAAGACTTATTGATTGAGGGTGTCAGCTCTTTGAAGGTCCTCGCTGCTGGTTGTCTTGGCGTATCGATGTTTCTTCCTTTCTGGGATTTGTGCCAGATTTTATGGAATGATATTGAAGTGTTGTTGGCTCTTCTTAACATGGGTCGCTAACTTGGAGGGTTGTTCTTGAGCGTAGACTTTGGATTGACGTTCGGGTTTGGATATTTCTTTTGAGGGTTCGACCGCACCATTGATGGTTGCCTACGTACTCCTGGATGTGTGGGAGATCAGACCTACGTAGTTCCTGCTTGATGAGATAAATGGTTTGAGAAGTGTCTATTTAAGAAGTGTTTATTTAGGAAGTGTTTGTTTGGGAAGTGTTTGTTTGGGTTTTTTGTTTTTTTGTTTAGTTTTTTTCTTGTTTTTTTCCTTTTTTTTCATTTTTCATTTTTTTTATCAATATTTACATGCATAGAAAATAAAAGGCATACTACGAAGAATGTGATATCGTCCCAACATCCTCTGGAACTCGCAACTTTATCCCCTGGATCTACATCTTTTTGGCTAGTTGAGGCCTGATAGTCCAGTTGGCAGTGGTTGTGTTGCCTTCAAGGCTCGTGACAGAGGTTACTTCTTGGTCTTGAATGTCTTCAGTTATGGCCATAACTTGATCGCTTCTTGGTTCAGTACATTCCTCAGGGATGTTTAAACTGGACCCATTGCAAAAAGGTAAGAACTCTTGATTCTTTGATGGGTTGGTTTTCCCGACAACCTCACCACTTTTTCCTTCATATGTTCCTTCACGCTTTTCCTGGGCTTGAGAGGATTCGACCATGAAATCTCCCTCAAACAGTCGTCGCATTTCTTGCAAGGAATTTTCCCTTTTGGCTTTTCCTTCCTTGGACATGATTACTATTTTTCCTCATCATCCAAGGTGATAAAATCAGAACGTGGTTGATATCTTTGGACCAGAAGATGTTTGATGTTGGAGGAGGAATATCCTTTGGGGATTCCCGTGTCTCCTCTATCATTTCCTGCATTAGGATCACTCCTTCTTGTGTTCTGCTAGGATTATCGCTCATAGCCTTCACCTCATCTTAACTTCCTGTCTCGAGTGGACATCTTAAGCTTTTTATTTCCTTTTCGCCTTTTTTGGTCATGAGGAATTCTATCTCCAACTCTCCATTTTCAATGAGATCCTAGATTTTATGTCGCAAAGACCAGTATTCCTCAATCGTATGTCCAAGTGAGTTAGAATGGTAGAGACATATCTTGGTGGAATCATAACTCTTTATCTTAGGATTTATAGGAGGCAGCAACTCAGTAATCTTTCCTTCGCTTATCAGAAAGTGTAGCATTTCTTCATTGGATTTGCTTAGAGGGGTGAATTTTCGGGCTCTTTTGGAGGTTATTTGATCTTTCTTCTTTGAGAATTTGAATTCCTCCGAGCGATTTTTCTGTTGGTGAGATCTTCTAACAATTTTATCATCCCCATTTTCTTAGCCTTCTGATAGTTGATTGAAAAAGCGCGCTTTATATCCCCGATGTTGTCGCACTATTAGCTTAGCTAGCAGATTTACTTGATTTTAGATTGTCTCTAATTTTTGCATTACTATGATACCCTCCTCCGAGTTTTCCCACTTTAGGACATTAGTTATGTGCCTTTGGGGGTAATCATCTATCCTTCGTATGCACTTAGGAATTGGATACATTTCAGCGCTTCCTGACCCGATCATGTTTACTTCCCTCGTATCATGCTGCAACGGAAGGTTGGTGTTGACATTTTGTTGATCAGGTTGTTGGACCACAATACTCCCACTTTCGATTAGATTTTGAATTTTATGCTTTAAAGACCAACAACCTTGACCTACAGTCCCCCCATTTGGAAAAAGCAAGACAATCTGCCATTTCAACAACAGGCTGCATTTAACCAATTCCAGGACAGGAATAGAAAATTTGAGAGAACAAAAAATTGGGTGTTCACTCCCTTAGGCGATTCTCTTGAAAATGTTTTGGCTATATTGATGGATCATAAGCAAATTACCGAACTGGCTCCACCTCAAGAACCAGGGAGCAAAATATACAATCCAAGCCAAAGATGCGTTCAGATTCCTCAATTTTTGGGAGGTTACGACAAACGCTCTGCCTTGAACTACCAATTTTATCTTGTCTGAGACTGCTTTTGATGCCTCCATCCCAGCTGGACTTGACTTTGGTGCACGATAAAATTGGGCTAAGTGACCTTTTTTCTACAATTGTAACATGCTTTGGACTGCTGCGTACAGTTTGGACTGATGTGTCCCTCCCCTCCACATTTGTAACATACGATCGGCGGTCGTTCACCTTCTTTAAAAACAGGTGTTGGTGTTGACGTCTTTCCATTATTATTAAATCTCCTCTTCTTGAAATTTCCACTTTTATTATCTTGGCCATGATTACCACCGAAGTGGTTATCATTTCTGGCATGTTGATTTCCTCCACGTTTGTTGCCACCGCTTCGATGAATATTATCACTGGTATTATCGACTTGTCGGCTGCTCTCTCTTGGTTGGGTTAACTCATTATCGCACTCCAATAACTGAGCCTTATTTACAATATCAGGATACAAACACAGTTTGTGAGAGATAAGGTATTGACATATCTCGGGTTTCAAACCTCTTAGAAACATCCACGTCATTCTCTCCTCATTATCAACTAAGTGCGACGCAAATCGGGGCAACTCGGCACACTTGGATTCATACTGCGACACGATAATGTTGTTTTGCTCCAGTTTAATGAACTCTACCTCTTTCATGTGATGAATACTTTCGGAAAAAGTACTTATCGTTGAGCAATTCTTGGAACTTATCCTAAGTCATCTTTAGTGCGGTAGGTTGAGTACGCTTTATAGATTCCCACCAGTAATCTGCCTCTCCTCGCAACATGAAGGTGGCAAAGGGAACCTTTTGCTCCTCGGAGCATCCCAAGACATCAAATATCTTGGTGATCTGCTTTATCCACGTCTCCGCCTTAAGTGGTTTTGGCTCTCCAATAAACTCCGGTGGTCCCAGTTCCTTGAACTGCTTAGCGGTGACTGTCTGAGAGTTGTCAGTGTTTCCACCTGCATTTTGGACAGGAGCCGCTCTCGCCTGATGTTGCATGAATTGCATAAAGCTTCTAAACATCCCATTAT
This sequence comes from Panax quinquefolius, assembly GCA_020205615.1. Lineage (NCBI taxonomy): Eukaryota > Viridiplantae > Streptophyta > Magnoliopsida > Apiales > Araliaceae > Panax > Panax quinquefolius. The sequence continues at coordinate 81,197,930 of CM035152.1, forward strand.
TCATTATTTGATCGGTATTGTTGTTTACCTGAGGATTATTGCCTTCTTGATGCACATTATCCTGGGTATTTATCGTTTGTGACTCAACGGTCTCATGTGCTCCATTGCTTATCTCAACATTCTTGGATGTCATTTTCAAACACTGCCACAAAACAAGGGTTAATTGACATACAACATATTATTCCTATACTCTGACCGACCAATTAAATAACAAATAAGCTTAGGTAGGTCATACTAGCGAAGGAATTACCCGCCTCTCCCCTCCTAGTTCTAGTCTCACATCTTAGCCATGGATCATATCCCTAAGCTCTGATGCCAATTGTGATGCCCCCAAAATAGGTATACATCACCCATTTTGAGTCGCCAAATACATGGTATAGAATACAAATACAAACTTAAATATACAACATGAGGTGTGAGTTTTAATACAAATATTATCTTTTAGACAGTATTCAAACTCAAAATAAGTCCTCAATACATTTATTATCACACTATTTCACATAATAGTGAGGACTACTACTATATGAAACATACGGATAATCACTCCGCGTTCCCGGCTTAGTCCCAGCTATATTCTCATTTCCTGAAGAGAATAATGAAAGCAAAGGGGTGAGCTCAACTAGCCCAGTAAGAAATATTATGACTAAGATAATGCAGAATAAATAATCGTTAGCCTTCAACAGTGTTAAACTGATAAAATATAATAAATATCAAGTTTAATTGCAGCGAAACAATCAATCCATTTGAAGAGTCAAGTAGAGCATGATATCTACTATATTCTATGATTTAAAAGGTTTATCATCAATTTTATCGCTGAGACTCAGCTTAATAAATAATCCACATCACCGAATTATACATTCACTACGGGACAAGGATATTCATTATTATCACAATTAGTCATGTTCATCTCAACAACTGTCCATCAATGCACTACGGGCCAATGAGGGCTTTTACCACATCATTTGTAACATTACAGGTCATGATTATACCGAATGATTCCTGGTCATAACCATACCAATCAACAGTCCATCTATGCACTACGGGCCAAAGATGACTTTCATAACCATATAAACATGAGGATGATGACAATGATATAAGAATTCAATAAAGTCCAAATTGTCAACATTATAATGCTTTGTGGAGTAAAATTCAAGAATAATATCGTATCAAAAATGATTTAGACATAAAAGAAATCAATTTTTGTCATGCATAGTTCCCCGGTATGAAAAGGTTAAAACTTATCAAAACTGCTCAGAATAATATTTCCATGAAAAGATACTGGATGAAGTGCAAATATCATAGAATTTCTGATCATTTCAGGAATTATAGAAGCAATACTTACCATAGTAAGTTTAGAGTTAAGAATCTGAAATGAACAATATACAAATTTGTAAATGGATTTTCAACTGTCATGCGGTAGTTCGCGTAGACAAATCCTTTCCATAATTTAATACCAAATAAATACGAAGGGTTATTCACAGAAATGGTGAGTCCGCGTGAGCAGGAGTTATTCCACGTAATAATAAAGAATGAAATAATAACAGGATTTCACCATGCATTAGGTAGTCCGCGTAGACAGGTTATTCCAACAGAATGATAAAGAATGGAATAACAACAGGATTTAACCATGCATGCAGAGTGAGTCACGCGTGAGCGGAGTTATTCCAACAGAATGATAAAGAATGGAATAACAACCCTTACGAGTATTGAAAGAAATAACTCTCTTCTTGAATACGAAAGAAATCATACCCCTTACTATAGTAGGAGATTGGATACTGCAATAGTGTAGTAACAGAATACTCTTCTTCTTTCTCTCTCTATAGCTTGAATGAATTGGTGAAAAATAAAGAAGAAATAGGCTTCTATTTATAGAAGATTTCTAGCTTAGCTCTTGCAATGTGAAAAGGCAAGTGGCTTAACGACTGGTGATGTGAAAAGAAAAGTGGTTTGACGCCTGTAATGTGAAACAACAAGTGGTTTGACGCCTGTAATGTGAAACAAAAATTGGTTCGACGCCTGTAATATGAGATGGCAAGTGGTTCGACGCCTGTAATATGAAACGGCAAGTGGTTCGATGCCTGTAATATGAAACGACAAGTGGTTTGACGTCTGGTCAAGGCAATTACTATTGGCGAAAGTGACTCTTAGATGATGACATATAAGCCCCCATAGAATAAACCAAACTTACCAATATGAAATGGCAAGTGGTTTGACATCTGGTAAAGGCAATTACTATTGGCAAAAGTGACTCTTAGATGATGACATATAGGCCCCCATAGAATAAACCAAACTTATCACAAACATCTCATAACAAACTTCTTATTTACATCAAAAATATTACTACAAATCATTTTATCTTCAATCAACGCATATTTAATCTTTCAACAATTATTCATCATTAATATTATAACTCATAATATTTAACAACCAGATCATTCCCAGGAAAGAGGGGGCTTTACAATAACGATTTTTCCCTATTGGCGTGCAATTAGGTGACCAAACCTCTCCTCGACAGAACTTTCTAGACATCGTCAATATTATAAATAATAATATGAATAACTTTATCGTCTCAATTATTGATTTAATAATATATAAAATATCAACAATAATTGAATCAAATAACGTGAGATACTTACGCTGGCAATTCATCGTAGCAATAATTGAACAAAATCGAGTGACTTCTTACGTTAGCATCAATAATTAATACTACGTGGTGCTACTATGGAACCACGTGTACATTGTACTTTTATCAAGGGTATTTCAACGAGTTAACGGTAAAACTTTCGTAGTTATTTTTTATAAAAAGATAATTTTGTCATTTTCTAACTCCGACAATAATTACATTTGTGGAGTCACAATGATTGTGTCATCGCACGAATATTTCACGATAAAAGAATATTCCCCGACCAATCGAATATTATATAACAACTTACTTACTTTGCAAAATTTAAAAATATTACCCATAACTATAACATTATAACAAATTCACACTTTAATATTCAAAAATGATATTTATAGAAAAATTCATCTTTATTCATAAAAGTTGGGGTCTTACATTCAGTGTGTAGACGACATGTAATTGAAGAGATATAACACATAAACACATATAACATCAACATAATTTCTAGATACATGTTGGTCAAAGTACCTTCCCAGAACTATTCTTGGACATTTTTGGGTTTTCCATAAATGTTCTTGAGAAATTTCGTCTACCCATGTTTGACAATCAATAAATTTGATTTTGTTAAGGATCTAGGTGATATAAAGGCTTTAGTATGTAGTATTCATGTCAGTCTACAAGTATAAAATATCAACATGGCAAAACAACTTAAACAAAACAAGATCCATAGCCTACAAAATGGTTGTCAGACTTTTCTGGGAAAAATCTTGGTTTCCAGAACAGCCGGTCAATGTCGGTCAATGTGGTTTGACCATGAATATCTTGAGTTTTAGACACGATCCTATTTCTAGTTCCAGATCATAGTCCACATAACAAAGAACATATCCATAACATAAAATACGCATAACACTTAACAAAGAAAGATCTAGGGGCTCTGACATTTGTTTTCAGACCACAGTTTTAAAATTTTCCTGATTTTATAAATCATTAAATCCGAGCCTATAGATGTTATGGATCTAACATCTATCAACCCAGATCATCTATTAACACTATATACTACATGATTTAACACTAAAATACAAAATCTAACATAAGATTAAATATCAACTTCTAGGGTTAGGTTTTATACCTTTCTAAGAAAGTCTTGATTCTGACTTCTGATTTGGTTATATGTATTAGTGGGGTTTGGTTCGTTACTGATATTAGCAATGAAATTAGGAGGTTTTATAGAGAGAAGTTCTAGGATGAGAGTTGTGAACAAATTAGTATAAATGTGACTTTTTCTCTCTCTTGATCTATATAAATAATGGAACAAAGCACATGGCTGGTGAATTGAATCTAATTTGCTGGAATGTTATAGCTCATAGCTAGACTAAGGTGGCTTGTCAAGATTTTGCTAGCAATAATTCAAGAATGGGACAAAAAGGGTATAATGGTCATTTGGTTATCAATTTTAATAGTATTTTTATCCATGGTACTTGAATCTAGGGTTTAATCACTAGATTTTAAACCTTAAAGTTTCTCAATTAATTTCTAGGGTTTAAAAAATTAAAATTAAAGTGTAATAAAATTTTAATTAAAACACACTAATTAAAATTAGGGTTTTTAATAGAAAATTAAGGTTTAAATAATTAGGGTTCTTTAATATTAGTAGGGTTCCCAAATTAACAATTTAATTTACTAAAATAATAATTAATAATTAGGGATCCTAATTAGCAAATTAGGGTTTCTAATTTTAATTATGGTTTTCAAATATTAATTAGGGTTTTCCTAATTAACAAAAATTCTATAATATGCAAACATAATTCATATAACACCATTTAAATCGATCTTAAATTCCAATTTTATGGTTTATAATTAATTAATACTAAGGTTTATTTGATACCCATAATTGACTAACCATTAAAAGTTTACACATATACAATATATATTTATAACACTAAAAAATAATATTATATTTAATATAATTTTATTATTTCATTCATTCGCTTCAAAATCCAAAATTAGGGTTTGGATTCCATATCCGATTTATCTTTCATATATAACATTATTAATTAAGTTAAAATAATTAACTTAAATAATCTAAACTAAAATTCATATAATAAAATAATATAATTATTATAATAATTTTATAATGATTTTATATATTATTTAAATAGTACAAAATCATATTTTCATGGAAAATAAATAATAAAAACATTTCTACTATAAAATTAATTATTATAAGAATATACTTTATAATGATCAATAATTCTAAAATAAAATTATTTGAAATTATTCATGTAAAAAATAAAAAAATTTTATCACATATATACATACACATTACCTGTCACATATTCCAATCATTAAAATAAAATAAAATAAAATTTATATGCAGAATTTCTCATTTATTTATATAGAAAATATCGGGTTATTACATTCACCATCCCTTATAAGGATTCCATCCCCGGAATCACTGTTTTAAAACTTATACATACAAAGGTATATAGCATACACAATCATTGCAAGTAGATCTCGATCATATTTGATCGAAGTAAACTTTAACCATTCAGCATAAAGCTTGTTTATCTGATTAAACAGAAAATTGATTTCTAAAAGAACTCAAATTCCTCCTTCAAAATTTCTTTATAAAATAATTTACTATATATAGGAAAATCATATATATACACGAAAATAAAAGTTATTCGAATAATACCTGGAGTTCCATTCCCAACTGCCACAGTATCCTGGACCGTTATGTTGAAGACTCTCGCGGTTGCTTTTGTTGGTTTGTTGGTTAAAGTTGGTCATGTGATCGCTAGAGTCCCGCTGCCTTTTCCCGTGTTTACACTCCCCGCCTCCATTTTCCTCTTTGGACAATCCTTCACCTTATACTCTATAGACCCACACAGAAAACACCCACTGTTCATCCTTGGGTTGGGGCAGTTGGGAGAAATATGGCCCTCCTGCACGCACTTGTAACATACAAACTTACCCTTCAGACACTTACCAAAGTGATTCTTCCCACAGTTCCTACACTTGAACTACCTGCTTCTTCACACCTTTATGTTTCACCTGAACATTCCCAAAATAATTCCCCTTTCTTTTCTCACCCCTATTCCCACTATTAGTTTCCACCTTCACAGCTCCTACTTCCTTGCCTTTGTTCTTCTTCTCCTTGTTGTAGAGGCTCATGGCCTCACTCCCCTCCTCAGCTATGATATTTTTTCCATGAGTGCTGCAAAAGTATTAATCTACAGCACCGCCACCTTGTTGTAGAGCCAGGGTTTTAAGCCCAGCTCAAACCTCCTTGCCTTCCTAGACTCCATATCAACTTGATGTGGAGTTAACCTAGCCAACTCATTAAACTTTGCAGCATACTCCGCAACAGTCATGTTCTCCTGCTTTAATTCTAAAAAGTTCACCTCCATCCTAGCCTGCATAATAGCTGAGAGATAGTTTTCAAAAAATAGAGTTTTAAACCTAGCCCAAGTAACTACTCCTTCTCCTGCCCTAGTTTGATTTGCCTCCCACCAAAAGTTAGCCTCCCATTTCATCATATAAGTGGAAAATGCAATCTTTTGCCCCTCATCTACCCTAGCGATTATGAACGCCTTTTCTATCTCGTTAACCCATGTCTGGGCTTCTATAGGGTCAGCTGTTCCCCTAAATTCTAGTGGTCCTACTGCCTTAAAGTCTTTAAATTTTGCCAAACGATTGTCTGGTTGGTTTCCTGCGGCTGGTATTCCCTGATGCATAGCCTGAGCTACCATGTTTGTAAAGTTTTGCATCGGGTCTTGCTGTTGTCCCCCAGCGTTGTTGATAGATTCTTCTGCCCTTTGATTTTGTGTTCGACGTCTTGGCGGCATTATCTGATTACATAAAATCATAAATTTAACTTACATTCTAAACCTTATTGTATAAGTTTAACATATAACACGAAGTTTTATACAAAACTTATTCCATTAGTCAAACATAGATTCGTATTCATTAATTCAAAGTACTTTACATAACATAGCACATACTGTTATCCCTTTGTGACCACAAAAGTCAGGAATTACTGCAATAACTTACACAAAAGTTGGGAATATTAAATTACACACGATCATTATCAAACATACAAAATCAACTACTAATCCTACTTAATTCCTAAGTCATGGTCTTTCATTTTCTTTTCCCCTTCTTGCTCGGAGCTGTATACGATTTGTTGCTTCTGTCTCCCATTTGATCAATTTGGATTTTAAGCTTATCTTGTTCTTCCATAGTTTCCATTAACGCCTTTCACAATTGGTTATTTAGTAGCTTTTCTATTTCCCACAGCTTTTCTAAAGAAGAAACCTTGTTCATAGATTCTGCACCTCCGTTGATGCTTGATCAGCTCCAACTTTAGTGTCTGAGTCACTATTTGTCAGTTCTATTATTTCTGGATTTGGTACTATGTTTTCCAATACCACCACCTCATCAACGTTGCTTGCACTGTGAGCCTTTATTTCAACTATTGGCTTTGATATTGGCCCCTTCTTTACGATATGAGGGTATCCTAATTTTTTTCCTCCTGACATCTACACGCATGAATTATCCTGATTAGCATATAGTATATATACACAGCAAACAATAGTTTTATAAAAGTTATTTTTTATTTTGTTTAATAATAAATTTATTCCACCTAAGGTTTCTAACCCTAAAGCTTTGATACCAACCTGTAACGCCCCCAAATTCAGGTACTTAAAACCTGAACTTGGTGCTTCACGATACCATTTATATGAGCAGAATAATACTAATAATACTACTAATAATAATAATAATAATATAGATACCAAATTTAATTTACATATGCATCAAAGTCTACTCCCAGGTACGTGACCATTAAACATTCATTACATCATAGATAATAAGTATAATTGTCTTAATAAACTTTAACTATTACAACTTTCCTTTCCCCTTGTTCTTGTCTGATCCTTCGGGTTGATCATACTTAGCTGAAAACATTTAAATTTAAAGCAAGAATGAGCATTTGATTGCCCAACAAGTAATAGAAACAATAGATATTAGCTGAAAGAATTAAATGTTTTCTTTGAATGACACTTCTACAACGAATCAACAGTTGTGAAGTAAGCTGAACCAATAATAACAACATATCAATTCTATATCAAATTTTTAAAACCACGTACTGACTATAACTGGAGATCATTTGACAGACTATGAACATTATTTTCTATTTTCAAAAAGGTTAAATAGAACTTCATCTGTAAACCGTCATAACTTACAGGCACGGGGGTGATCAACCCGTTATGCCCTGTATTGATCAATACTACATGCAAGAATGATATTATCGTTCATCTTATCCACCTTAGTTGCACAAAAGTTTTCCCATGTTTGGGATGTTTATACTTAGTTAGGAATCCGAACCAAAACAATCTGGTTGGATACAATAAAGTTCTATCTTGTTCAATAATATTTTTTAATTTGTGTCTAGCCAAATCAAAAAGCTTAGACGACTTTTAAGTCAATGTATACATACTGGAAATCAATAAGTATGTATCAACTTGTGATTAAATACAATGATTATCCAAGTGGGGACACTTGTATAACCATATTTAGAAACTAACGAACATAATAAATATCTGGATTATGCACTAATACTGTGTTGATAAACGATGATCGGATAATTTAAGAACTTGTATGAATATGAATAATTGGATACATAATCAATAACAATAGAGTTGATAATCTGGCATAATGATAATATAATTCTGAAACTTTCTTACTCATGTCCATTGCATAAAGGAAATGCAAAGTTAGGATACTTGCACAATGTAAAGGATAGTTCAGATATTTGCCTGAGCTATTGCTTACAATAACGCAACTTAGATTAATCTTTTATATCAAAACATATCATTAATAAGATCATTCGTTCGATTAGAATAAGTATCATAACAGATAGTTCTGGTATTTGCAGTTAGCACATAACCTAATCACATTGTCACATATTTTAACAGTCATTGGTTCACAAACAAACACTTATCGAGTCTAATTATATAAGTCTAGATCAATTTTTGAATTTTTTTCGGTGTACCGACGACCTTATCGAGGTAATTATCGAGTCTAAAACTCTATTTTGTAGTTCAATATTCGATTAGATAATTTAAATATCAGTCATATTATCTTTCATAGCCTTATAATATTTTTTAAATAATTATTATAATTTATCGTGATTTTTCAAACACTAAAATTATTATAAAATAATTTAAATATTAAATAATTCTATTACCATTAATATTTAATTAATATTAAACTATTAATGAAACCATTGCCAAAATATTAAAGTTATTTATAATTACTCAAAATATTTTTAAAGTATTAATATTACTTGTAAATGATTTTTAAAACATTAAAAATTATTTTAAATAATTACCATTAATATTAAAATATTAACATATTATTCATCAAAATATTAAAAGTCATTAATTATAACTTCAAATATTTTTAATACATTTATACCCTTTTTAAATGATTTTTAAATTAATAAAACCATTTTAAAACTATTTATTTAATATAATTATTAAATAAATTTAATATCATTAAAATTAAATTAATATCATTAATATTAAATTAATAATGAAATTATCCTTTAAATATTAAAATTTATATTTTATAACTTAAAATACTTTTAAACACTTTATTTTTATTTTAAATGATTAAAATCATTTTTAAACTAAATTATTTAATATAATTATTAAATAATTTTAATACCATTAATATTAAATTAATTAATGAAATTTAATTTTAAATATTAAAAGTTATATTTTATAACATAAAATATTTTTAAATACCTTATTATTATTTAAAATAATTTTTAGTATATTAAAATCATTTTTAATTAATTTATTTAATGTATTTATTAAGTAACTTAATTATCATTAATATTAATTTATTAATGAAATTCATCAAAAAATATTAAATGTCATTAAAAATAACTTAAAATATTTTCTTATATCATAATATAATTTTAAATGATTTTTCAAGTATAAAAATCATTTTAAATAATCTATTTAATATTATAATAATAATTAAATAAATTAAATATTTTAATATATTAAAAATATTAAATATTTATGAAATATATTAAAAATTATTAAAAACTAATTTTCAGACTTTAAAATAATTTTTAGTAATTTTATTTGTATTTTTAATAATTTAAAACTATTTTTTTCTATTTAAATAATTAAAATAATTAATTTCCAAAAATATTTGTCGCTAAAGGGTCCTATAGCGAAGAAACTGTCGCTATAAGTGTTCTTGAGCTGATCTTGGCCAAACCTAGAACATTCAAACTCATTACCAAGCTGCCTTGTAACACCCTAGAAAATTTGGATTTTTTTGAGAATTAAATTTTTATTTGATTATGTGGATTAAATGAATTTAATTAATTAATTATGGGAGTAAGCTATTTGAAGATCGTTCTATGACCTAGATATGTCGGAACGTCGTAGTATTTTGGCTACGTGGTAGAATTAAAGTGTTTGAATTTCCAAGACGAAAATAAAAGCTTTCCGAGAAATAATGAAATTGGTATGATAATGAGATGTAAGAATGATGGTTAGAAAAGACTTAATCTATAAAAAGTCATGTGAAATGAAATCATATGTAGTTTATACCATTATAAGTTTTAAACTTATGAAGAATAAGTAATAACTTATCATGTATATAAGTTAATGAGATGAGTAGGTTAAGATGGTAATATGATGGATTAAATCCATTTGAAACTTTGAACAAATCATAAGAAATGAAGTTAAGGTGGAATTCACGATTTTGGACGATAATCGTCGAATTCGTGAAAATCTCGGAATGGAAGTCGAATTTTGATATTGAGCTTAGAAACATTGGTTTTCGATAGAGGCAAGTCATATTTGGCATTATAGAGTTTTGGACTCAAAAATGACCGGATTCTGACTTAGAACGAAGAAACGAGCATCGAACGTTCTAACGTTTCTGGCTTTTAGATTAAAATGGACTAATAGGTGAATTTTGAGCAAACGAAGTCAAATAGATAAAATTCTTGCATGAAAGCGTAGAGTGTGTAATTTGTGAACCGTAGACTTTTGAACGAGCCAATTCGGACTTATAACGAAGAAGTTATGCGTCCAGAAATTTCACAAAGGTGGAAAACTGTCAAAATTTTTCGAGGCATGAGTGCAAGGCCAGCAGCGTGACTCCAGCATTAAAGGCCGGCACTGGCAGCACATTAGGCCAAGAGTGGTACACTCGCTATTAATCGGCGGCACCATGAAGCGGCCATAGCAAAGGAGACTCGCGCCGCAGGGCCGAGTCCGGACCTTACCCACTTCTAAGTCACGTCGCGGCGTGACACATAGAGAAGAATAATAAATAGCGCAGGCGCCAAACCTTAGGGTTTTCATAGAGATAAATGATTATGAAGATAAAAGGAAAGACAAATGAAGTAACACAACCTTAATAAACATAAGGTGATATTATTAAGATATTGTTAAACCTTAAGTATGATCACTTAAGGTTGAAGATAAGTAATGGAACGTGAACGATATGCAGTAAGTGTACTTAACCAATGACGATCAAGTTTTGATTAATAACGTAAGAATGTTAGTAAGCCGTGAGGAAGGATGATTAACTCGAAATGAGTGGTATTAATAATAATTTCAGTTAAGTTATAGAAGAGAAAGAAGTTGGTAAGAATGATGTAAGTTATAACGGTAAGCCGGAACCAATAATAACAAATCTAATACATGATTAGATTGAGAAGAAGGGTAAGATTCATTAGGAACGATGTATGTTCATTCATGACCTAATGTAGTATGTTATGTGGTTATGTGTTATAGAGACTGTAAAGACTCAAAGGAAAAGTTATTATACTATAGCAGACGCTGAAGGCAAGTTTTTCTTAAACGCTTGTCTAACCTTCGAGTTAGTCAAGTTTTCTGTGATTCATGTTATAAGATGCATGAAATGTTTTACTAAAAGGTCGATGCCAGTTTTACCTCGACTAGACTAATCTTGAAGAGTTGATTGATTTATTTACAAGTCTTTCAATATATTGCTAACGCTATCCTACGCCAATTGTTTGGTACAGATTCAAGGTAAGCTTAAGTATGAATAAACAAATGTATTTTTCATCGATTATTCGATGGGCACGCGAGGTTGCCAAAAATTAAATGTATACACGTTTAATGAATGTAGTGTTGATCAACATAGAGTACTATGAGTTGATCACCCAGAACTGCTCGTAAGATATGCCAGACTTACAGACTTAGTGTCGGGTTGTCCTTTTCAAAGAAATTATGAAATGCTCTTGGTCTTGGACCAGAATTGACGTTTTAATGAATATTGTCATTGTAAAATTTTTTGAAGGAAAGAAATGCTATTTTGAATTATTGATAGTACTTCGTAACTACTATCTAGTTATGGAAGATATACGATTCCTATGTTATAAGGATGTTGTTTGAAAGAAATTGTTGTACTTGCTAAGCTTGTTATGCTCACTCTTGCTTGAACCATATGAATGCAGCTAAAACCGAGGGATCCGACAAGGATAAAGTCAAGATGAAGATGAACGATTAGTTTACCTTGTAATAAACTAGTAAGTTGTATATATTATAGTATGATGAACAAAGAATGTAATGGTTTTAGAACCTGGGAACGGGATGTAATATTATTAATGTAATAAGAATGTCGTTGATATACACATTTTGATGTCATTTCAATAGAATGAATGTACAGTTATAAGTATCATGTAGCACCATCTGTCGGGTTGGAAGATACCCATATTTGGGGGCGTCACATGCCTACTTTGACCAATCGTGAATCTTAGATCATACGGATTCAGAGTTGGTATTTATGTTTATGTTGTAGTATACATGTAATACTATAACCACAAATCGATATCATGACTAAATTATAACACAATTGCCAGATCTAAGCTGCAGAATTTGTTGTCAGACGTGTTCTTGAGGTTTTGGGTTGCCCAAAAACTCTAGGGTCCTAATTTCGATCATTATATCTTGCACTACAGGTCTGCTTTATGTGATCTAATACTTTCAATGTGTAGAAGACATGTAATTGAAGATATATAATACATAAAACACATATAACATCAACAGAATTGCTAGATACATGCCGGTCAAAGTACCTTCCCGGAACTATTCTTGAACATTTTTGGATTTTCTAGAAATGTTCTTGAGCAGTTTCGTCTACCCATGTTTGACCATCACTAAATTTGATTTTGTTAAGGATCTAGGTGATATAAAGGTTTTAGTATGTAGTATTCATGTCAGTCTACAAGTATAAAACATCAACATGGCAAAACAACTTAAACACAACCAGATCCAAGGTCTGCAAAATGGTTGTCAAACTTTTCTGGGAAAAATCTGGGATTCCAGAACAGCCGAACAACGTGGTTTGACCACGAATATCTTGAGTTTTAGACACGATATGACCCTGTTTCCAGTTCTAGATCATAGTCCACATAACAAAGAATATATCCATAACATAAAATCGCGTAACACTTAACAAAAAGAAAGATCTCAGGGGCTCGACATTTGTTGTCGGACCACGCTTTTTTAAAATTTTCGAGATTTTTAAATCATTAAATTCGAGCCTATAGATGTTATGGATCTAACATCTATCAACCCAGATCATCTATTAACACTATATACTACATGATTTAACACTAAAACACAAAATCTAACATAAGATTAAATATCAACTTCTAAGGTTAGGTTTTATACTTTTCTAAGAAAGTCTTGATTCTGACTTCTGATTTAGTTATATATATTAGTGGGGCTTGGTTTGTGACTGATATTAGCAATGAAATTCAGAGGTTTTAGAGAGAGAAGTTCTAGGATGAGAGTTGTGAACAAATTAGCATAAATTTGACTTTTTCTCTCTCTTGATTTATTTAAATAATGGTATAAGGCACATGGATGGTGAATTGAATTTGATTTGCTAGAATGCTATAGATCATAGCTAGACTAGGGTGGCTTGTCAAGATTTTGCTAGCAATAATTCAAGAATGGGACAAAAAGGGTATAATGGTCATTTGGTTATCAATTTTAATGGTATTCTTGTCCATGGTACTTGAATCTAGGGTTTAATCACTAGATTTTAAACCTTAAAGTTTCTCAATTAATTTCTAGGGTTTGAAAAATTAAAATTAAAGTGTAATAAAATTTTAATTAAAACACACTAATTAAAATTAGGGTTTTTAATAGAAAATTAGGGTTTAAATAATTAGGGTTCCTTAATATTATTAGGGTTCCCAAATTAACAATTTAATTTACTAAAATAATAATTAATAATTAGGGTTCTAATTAGCAAATTAGGGTTTTCAAATATTAATTAGGGTTTTTCTAATTAACAAAAAATTCTATAATATGCTTGACATAATTCATATAACACCATTTACAATAGATCTTAAATTCCGTTTTATGGTTTATATGCGGTAATACTAAGGTTTGTCGTTATACCCATAATTGACTAACCATTAACAATCTACACATATACAAGTATATTTTATAACCTTTGAAAAATAATATTATATTTAATATAATATTATTATTCTCATTCATTACTCAAAATACAAAATTAGGGTTTGGATTCCATATCTAATTTATCTTTCATATATAACATTATTAATTAAGTTAAAATAAATAACTTAAATAATCTAATCTAAAATTCATATAATAAAATAATATAATTATTATAATAATTCTATAATCATTTCTTATATTATTTAAATAATAAAAAATCATATTTTCATGGAAAATAAATAATAAAAATATTTCTACTATAAAATTAATTATTATAAGAATATACTTTATAATGATCAATAATTCTAAAATAAAATTATTTGAAATTATTAGTGTAATAAATAAATTTTTTATCACATATATATATACACATTCATCACATATTCCCATCATTAAAATAAAATAAAATAAATTTATATGCAAAAATTTTCATTTATTTATATAGAAAATATTGGGTTATTACACTATGTCTGAAGTTACCATCAAGCAAACATCATGGTTTTGGATCACCAGATCACCAATCATCTCAAGTTTTCTAACCCTTACTACACACAACCCTTTCTTCATACCCATTTGCCCCATCAGGGAAACACACTCTTCAAGCCAACAACCTGGTTTTCAGATCATCATATCTTTCACTTTATACTTCATTCAATTTTGGTTATCCCACCAGGGATTGAACCCTTCCCCTGTAGTTTGTCCTGAATATGGGATCAAACTTTTCCCCATAGTTTGTCCTAAACATGGGATCATACTTTTTCGGCTGTAAATCGTCCTGAACATGGGGTGAACTACGTCGACCTGATCTCTTCGATACCTGGGAGTACGTAGGAAATCATTTTATATGGCCCGGTTGTTATAAAACAAAAACAAAAAAAAAACATTTCTACACCCTTCTCTATAAACAAAAACAACAAAAACATTTCTACACCTTTTCTACCCTTACACCATTCAACGTTGAACCTCTTACACTAGGTTCAAACTACGCAGACCTGATCTCCTCTTCAATAGGAGTACGTAGGCAGCCATTTGTGGTTCGGTCTAACCCCTACCAACACACAAATACTTATAACACGATACTGGGATCAAACTTCAATCCACCATATTTCATCGGTTTCAGACCAAAGGGATGGAACTACAAGCCTTGAAGAAGCAGACAAATATCAAGCAAGTATCAAGTCATAACTAAAAGAGAAGTGAATCAACATATATTTCCCTACCATATATAATGTTGTTTGATATATACAATATATGTTGTACATGACAAAATGGCTAAGCTAGTCTGTGCATGAAAATACAAGTCTATCTATCGGTGTGTATGCGGGCTTTCAGATCTAACATAGCATCTCTCTCTGAACAAAGGGGTGACACTGTGATCTCCTGCATCAACATATCCACACGTACCAACAGATCCGAGGCCATTTTCATGGTGGCATGATGCTCATCAATATATGCACTCATATCGGCAAGTATACCAGTCGTAAGAGATCTCCATCAAGTACTTATCAGAATGCGGCCCACATCCCGGCAGATAGGCGACATCCCGCTCAATAATCAATGCATCTCTGGCTGATCTGGCCTCATCTCTCTCCAATAGAGTGGTGTCTCTCCCATCAAGAGTTGTCAACATCAAGGCCCTAGCCTGATCTCTCTCAAAGGTCATTAGATGAAGAGTCTGCTCTAAATATTGTGTTGAATACTGAATCACAGTAGCACTCGTACTGGGAGAATGTTCAAGAGCTACTGCCAACCCAGTGAATGGATCCTCCTCAGTGGGAATATCAATGTCCTCTGTGGGCTCCCCAACATCAGAATCAATCCTCGAAAATATGGATACTACCACAATCGATGTATTCTCTGTCTCCATCCATGCGGAATACTCTGCAGAACAACCCTGATGGCTAACAAAAAATGCAGCTAGCTACCGCTGATCCCAACAGGCATACACCCTGGATTTGTCCTCTGCTTGATAAGTGGTGGGAAGCCAAACGCTGACTCAAAGCCCCCTCAAAAAGATGGAAATCTTAGAACTGGTCAAACTGACACATCACAGCCAGTGGGTGGTAAATAGTCATACCCCTTAATCCAGCCAGAGATAGATAATCCATGCCTAGAGCATGAGTGATGAAGCTATAGTATGAACTAAGCCATGTACATGGCAATATATCAAATGGATCTCCAATCCCTACCAGGAAAACGGACCAAGATGCAGGATCTGTACACCCCGCAGGCTGAAAGGAGTACAACATGGCTATCTCATGGGTAAAATAATACCCATGTCGTCCTACGCGATTGAGCAGAATAGCCTGAAATCCTGGTTTTCATGGGTTAAGTTGTGGCTTTACATATCACTCACTAGAATTCGCCCAAACACAGGGTACACTATACCAATGATCTCAGCTGTTGCAAAATACATTCGGTAATACCTCACGAAGGTCTGATGCCATCAATTTACGGTCTTAGCCCTACAACCTTGTCCCCAGCGGGTTTTCATACAACCTATTCGTTGATGCACACGTCATCAAAGGTCAAGCAGCCTTGACATTATCCCCAATAGAGAGGTCTTCCATTGATGCACATGTCAATGAAGGTCAGGCAACCCTGACAACACCGACTTTTGGCAGTAACTCTAACAGAGCAACGGAAAAACCTGGTGATACAAACCAGGAAAGAACATCCTCATCGGGGAGGATCGATGATGGAATATGTTATACACATCCTCAATAGACAAAGCTCTATCCACACAGAGTCTCTTGTACATGAGAGATGCATCTTCAGCGTGAAGTTTGTATCAAGGATTAAGGAATTTAGTGATAACCCTAACATCAAAATCCTGGAAGCTCCTGAGAGCATTGGATTGCATGTCCAAGACAGTTCATCAGGGTTGTCAATAATAACTGGCAATCCTGGTAGAAGTCAAAGGGAGCCGGCAATCATCCCACCATATTGGAGAACACTCCAACAAACCACATACATTTGCATCATGTTGTTGTACATTACATCATGATCATCTTGTTGCATTTCAAGTGTCTAGTATTCTTTATCATATCCATGCCATTGCATTGCATGAATATGATAAAGAGGGACATCTGTAAAGACTCAAAATTTTCTGCATACCTCTTACTAACATTACAAGAGGTCATAATCGTCATTCAAAGATAACCTTGGAGGACAGATCAGCTCAATCCCGAAAATAACACCGGAAGTGCCAGTTTAAACCTTAGAGATAACCCCGAGGCATACAGCTCAATACCGGAAATCACACCGGAGAAGGCCGTTTCATCTCAGAGATAACCCCGAGATACTAAGTCTCAGTCTCGAAAACAACACCGGGAAACACAGCGTCAACCTCGGAGATAACCCCGAGGAGTGCAGTTGTAGTTCCGGAGATAACCTCGGAGATGCTCATTTCAACCCATGTAGTCAACTTCAACCTCAGAAATCACACCGAGGAACTCAGCTCCAAACCCGAAGACAACCCTAGGAGGTCAGGCACACCTCAAATATAACCCTGAGGACATCAGTACTTCCAGCAGCCCAATCTCAAAGATAACCCTGAGCAATGACTGCTTTATTAGCCCAAACTGGAGATAACCTTGTAATAACCCGTGATTTTGAATAATCCAAATTTTTTGAATAATTTTTTTTAATTAATATTGATATTGAATACCAATATTGTGTTGTGTATCGGTGATACGAGTTTTGAGAATTAGTCAATTTGTGTATTGACTAAGAAATAAGAGTAGAGTTGTGCTTAACAGAGAATTTAAAACCCTAACCCTAAGTTCGGATAGGGATTTGGTAGAAAATACAATTTGAATAATTGTGATGATGAGTACGCGTTTATACTGTATAGAGTTATTGATCAATGATTGATCGGATAGGGTTTAGAACTAGTAAACCCTAATAAGGGATTAGAAACTCTAATCTCAGGTTTAGAAACCCTAACGTACAGTTAGGAACCCTAAACGAATGACAAGAAGCCCTAATTTTAATTCGGGAACCCTAAGCCCTAATTAGGAAACCCTAATCCTAACACTACAAAAATATCGGGCTTCAGCAACAACCGATTTTCGTTGCTATAGGTGCCAAATTTCATTGCAAAGGTTTGGCAGCGACTTTACGATCGTTGCGTCTTTTCGTACAAGAATGAGCTTTTGCTAATTGTTATTATGCACGAACATATTTTTTCGTTGCCTAAAAGTAATACATTTTGCAACGAAATTTGGCTTTCGTATAAAGACATCGATCCTTTAGCAACAAAATGTATTGTTGCTGAATAATTAAAATTGCGTTGCTAAAAAGCCCATTTCATTGCAAAAGCCTGCTAATTGGCAATGAAATGAACTTTTTTTTTGCAACGATCATGCATTTTCGTTGCAATTAACACCATTTTGCAACGACATTTTTCGTTGTAGTAAATTATGAAAATTGTTGCCTAAGCTTGCTTTCATTGCGGAAAGTAAACTTTTTAGCAACAATTTTCGTTGCTAATTATATTATTTGGCAACAACAATATGCTAAATCCGCAACGAAAATGTTTGTTGCTGGTTATTTTTCAATAGCAACGAAAGTAAATCGATTAACAACGACATTATATGTTCTTGATTTCTTTTATATGTGCAATGAAAGTTGATATGATTTGCAACGATAAAAAATGTTACCTTTTATTTTAGTATTAGCAACAATATCCTCTCCGTTGTTCTTAGGTTAATTTTTCGTTGCCAAATATAATGTTTTTAATGCCATTAGCAACGAAAATTTGTTGCTAAATGTATAAAAAATTGTTGCTATATTAAAACTTGTTCAATGCTTTGGTGATGAATTATATTGTTGCCAAATCAAAATTTGACATTCTTTTTGTGTACCTGGCTAGCTCAATGTCCCCATAGCAAATAATGGCAAAATACAAAAAACTAAAATATTATTAAATTAATAAAATCATCCACTACATAATCATTCATTATCTTTACAATTAATTAACCATCTAAAGCTACACACGGTTCTTCAATCAAAAGCCAACAATAGCCAGACCAAGATCAAATACAAAAGGAGACCCGTGAAATTTAAAAACCAAGAGGATGCTTGACAATGACAAATGAACAGCGACCACAAAGCCAACAATCCGGTCTAGCAACAAAATCAAGAAAGCGACCCGACACGGCTGGATAGTCAAAGCGGTGCGAATAACAACGATACATCACCATATAGCGAGACCACAATGCGACCCTAACAAAAGCGAAACAGAGACAAAAAGTGCGGAGAGACATAGAAGCGACCCTAACGAGACAAGTAGCGAGAGGATGAGATTTAAGCGCACTAACTAACGACTGCAAAGCAAAGTAGCCATACAACAACAAAAAGCAGACCAATTTTAAACCCGGTCTCAAAAAAATATTGCAGTAGATCTAACTACTATACAAACCGGATCAAATAAGAACAACAAAGAGACCCCAAAGCAAATAGATTACAAAGAGATCAAAAGTTAAAAAGTCAAATAAGTAGCCATTTCATAGTTATCGGTTATGGTAAGTCAACTTTTAAATATAAATATTTTATATACGTAACCGGTGAAAATGATGACTACAACTAATAGGACTATTATAATCACTACAAAGATGTGAGTTGAAACCGACCTAACATCATGAGTACCACGGGGAAGAGTGCAAGCCAATTTGTATATAGGTTGAAACCGATCTAACATCATGAGTACCAAATATTGTATACTCTTTATATTTTCTTTTCTCCTTTTCTTTTGTAAAGTACATAATACGCCCATTTAAAGGTAGTTATATTAACATAATCAAACGTTCATATGTATCATTTCCTAGAGACGCTCTCCCATTACCAGGTCCTTCTAAAATTTAAATTCAATATATCTGGCTCACAACCTATATTTTAGTAGATATTCCTTCGCCAACCGGTCATGAATGCTCTATCTAAAAGTGATATCGACACATTCTTGGCGATATCGGGTAACATCCTATATGAAAGGTTCGATCTGCATTCACTTAGGTATATTACGAGAAAATTCTAATATCAACTTAGATGAACAAGAACTTTTGCAAAATTAATGAATACGGTTTTTTAATATATTGGTCTAAGTTGGTTATTGGAGAACTATTTTACGCCCATACACAATCAAAGAGGAAAAAAGTAAGTAAGATCGACATGGCGAGTCAAATCTAAATAATATCATCAAACACATTAAAACATAACAAAATAAAATAAAATAATCTAAGCCATTATTAATGTTAATAAATTTAGGTGTTGTTTCTCCACGTGCCTACATTAAATCTGATCTGAAAAAAAAAACATATACAATTAGCAAAAATAATGCATATCCTAATATAATGTATAAATAGTGTTGCTACTTGATACCATATAAAAACTTAAATGTCTAATTCACTAAATTATTACCAGGCAGCGGTTCAAATAAAAAAGTAAGGAGAAGATCAACAGTTTGAAGGCGCACCATATTATTAAGAAGAATTATTCTATATGCACAAACTATATACAAAGACAAAAAATTGTACAGCAATGGCAGGACCCAAGTATTGCGTACCAATAAAAATATATTGAAAATTCTAACGATAGGTCCCGCCTCCTATTTTATCTCTCTTTTTTATACCGTTTGTGCACATTTTTTTATTTATAATTTGTGTCCATATCATTACTCGTTCAAAATTACTGCTAGAGGTCCCAAAATTTCTACCAAATTTGGGATCCTAGATAATGTGTCACTAACACATTAGTTGCTCACATCACAAATGATTGGCTACCAGATAAAGATATTATAAATCATTTTGGAACATCTAGCATTGCTCTAATTAACGAACCACAAATAACAATCGTCCTTCATAATTAACTGTGATGAGAAATTGCTAGTTAATTGCTAAAATGAAATCCAACAAAATATAACCTCTCTTGGAGTAATCATTGTTACTATTATTTTTGATAGATATAAAAGAAAAAATATTATTATTATTATATGGCGCCATATATAACTTAGATGTGCATATAACAATTACCTATTATGGTGAGAGGTCAAATACTTTACCACCAAGTGTAAAAGAAACATAAGGCATGGAAGAGAGACTGTGGAAATCAACAGCTGATTCTCCCATTGGACTAGGCAGTCGGTTACATAGCAGCAGTTAGAGACAAGGGCATAAGCCTTTGATGGAATTAGATAAACTTAAAATGAATAAACAGACGCTACTCACCTCATTAACATAGTCTATAATTTTGTCTTCTGTCTTGTTTCTACTAAGTTGACCTTGCATCCACACAACTGTCATCTCGCAGAAAGTACACATCTCATCATGCAGACCACCAGAAGACTTTTCAGTGTTCATGTCCACCACACTTTCAACTATCATATTGTACCATCCAAGTAAATATTAATTACTACTTAAAACCTATATTACTGAATGATAGTTAATCAGAAACAATTGAAGCAAAAGTAGCCATTTCATAGTTATCAATTATGGTAGTCAACTTTTAAATATAAATATTTTATATCTATAACCAGTTGAAATGATGACTACAACTAAAAGGATTATTCTTGTCACTACAACAACAGGTTGAAACTGACCTAACATCATGAGTACCACGGGAAGAACACAAGCCAATTTGAGAGCAGATTTTCAGGGGTTGTGCCTATGAAACACCATCAATAAAAGCAAAAATCAGTGGCAACGTGCAAAGTTAGTAAAATAAAATGCTGAGGATACACGTAAACTAGACCACCAGGAACCATAACTAATGTATGGTGAATTCTGTTGTTATTCCATTCTTTATTATTCATTGGAATAACTTTGTATCTGTGAATACCCTATCGTGGTGAAATTCTTCTATTATTCCATTCCTTATTGTTATGTTGGAATAACTTTTGTCTATGCAATCTTTGCATACATGGTGAAATTCTTCTATTATTCCATTCTTTATTATTCTGTCGGAATATCCGGTCTGTGCATTTACGCATGACCTGGTTCCATTATTTATTATTGTGTTGGAATATCCTGTCGGTGCGAATTACACCTGACCTGGTTCCGTTCTTTATTATTCTGTTCAGAATAACCTGTCTGTGCGATCTATCGCATGCATGGTGAATTCTTCAGTTATTTCATTCTTTATTATTCTACTAGAATAACCTGTCTATGTGGATTACCACATGCATGGTGAATGATCCTTTGTATTCATTCCTCATTAAATTGTGGAAATGATCTGTTTACGTGGATTATGATGAAAGTCATAATAAAAGCATTGGACTGATGAAAATCATGGTTATATGTAGTATTAGTAACTATTATGATAAGTTATGTTTTTTATTATGTGAAAACATGAAAGTTTCTTAGAAATCACAAAAGGTTGAAAATTAGATTTTGGTGAAAATGGAATATGAAATTCAATTGACCATATCTCCTATTATATTTTGAATTTTTGAGTGTGGTCAAGTTCTAGAGAGTTAGATCTATGAGTTTTCTAACTTATCCAAGTGGAATCACTTTGGAAAAGGTGTTGTAGATTTTCGTTATTGGTGATTTTAGCAAAGGTGTCAAAAAGCTATAAAACACGAAAAAGAGCACGCCTAGAAGTTTAAAAAGGGGCATTTTGGCCACTTAATTTGTGAGAAAAATTCCAGCCTTTTGGAACATGAAAATATATGGTATAAAGTACCTCCTGTCCAAAAATGAGCTCATTTCGACTTAAAATGAGCAAGTTATGACCATTTAATATTTCGGTTTTTCTAACGAAAACGCTATAATAGGAGTTCTATAACTCTGTTGACCATGAAATTTAAACCCGGAAGATCACGTTAACATGTGTAAGATCCTACCAAGATTTGGGAATTTACGGAGTTAAACTTGAGGTAGCTAATTTCTTAAGGAATTAATTAGAAATTAATTTATGAAAAATAGTAAATGAATTTTAAAAATTCCGAAAAAAATATATGTTCAATATGGGACTATATTCTGCTAAATCCCAGAAAAGAAATATTTTTGGGACTAATTTGGTATTTTTCATGAAAATGCACTAGTTATGAGTATATGAGTTAAATATGTTATGTGAAGTTGAAAATTGATAAATAGGATTTTATGGCTTGGGATTCCTATATAGGGTATATCTGATTTTGATAAAGGGATTTGATCATTGGTGATGAAATTTTATGAGTATGACATTTTTGAATGATTAAATGCATTATTTGGTAAAGTGTAAACAATTAAAATAAATTGTTTATAAGTTTAAGAAATAATTAAAATATTATTATAATATTAATGATATTAGATTATGGGATTATTAAGTGATTGATAACATTGGGATATTCTTGAACCTGGAAAATTTATATTATAAATGTTTAATATTTATCCTTTATCTCATTTGATTGATTCTTTATATCGTTGTCATGATCATCATGCTTATATTGTGTTGAAAGTCATCTGTGACTTACGTGCATAGATGGACTTGGTATGATTATGACCAGGGATTATTCGGTATAATCATGACCGTAATGTTACAAATGATGTGGTAAAAGTCATCTTTGGCCCGTAGTGCATAGATGGACTTGGTATGATTATAATGAGGGATTATTTGGTATAATCATGGTAGTAATTGAAAACACGAATATCCTTAGCCTGCAGTAGTGCATGGATAATTCGTGGTCATGATCTTATTAATTTGAGTCTCGATATTATTGGTTTTTCGGATGTATATCTTTGGCCGATGGTCTAAAGATGAACTATTGGTTATTAGTTGCTCTGATTTATATTTTGGTAAGTAGTCTGAAAGATGAATTTATTAGTATGATTATGGCGAGGAATTTGATTTGGTATAACCATGATTTTTGATGTTTCGGTGAAGATATGTGATGAAAATTATCTTCGTCACAGGTGCGAAAAAGGAATTGAGAATCACAATTATGATTATGAGTTATTCATATGATTATGGGCATGAATTGTTGATTGATGTTACGAGGATAAAACATTATTGGTGGACTTTTAACATGGAGAAGATAATAGACACGATGGTCTATTTGACTCTTTAATGGATTGCTGCGTTCACTCTGACTATGGTTGAAAAGTTTTATCATCTACCATATGTTCTAAATCTCTGATTTATTATTCACAAAAGCTATTGATAATTTAATTATCTTTAGTTATGATATTCTTTACTGGGCTAGTTGTGCTCACCTTTTTGCTTCACAATTCCTTTCAGGTAATAAGAGTGTTCTTAGAAAGTGGGGGGAAATAGAGGAATAGAATAATTGATGTATAGTCAGTGTTGAGGTTCTCCCTAAATAGTATGGAAATAATTTTATTAAGAACTTTATCTAAGTGTGTCGTATTGTATACGTCATTTCATATTTAATTTTGGTGAACCGAATAGGGTGAGGTGAACCCAACTTTGGAAAGGTGTTTTGCCACTATCATACAAGATGTTTAATGACATACAACCTCGTGTTATCATAAGGATGAGGTTGTGCACATCCACTTCTTTGAGTATATCTACGAGCACTACCTATATGATCTTAGAGTTTATTTGAAATATAATTTTCACTTGGAGGCAGTGGAGATAGTTATATGTCAAGAGAAGACTCACCATTAGGAAAGAAAGATGATAGTAATCTTCTCGTTTTCTTTAGGGTCTATTAGAATTGACCAAGGATAATTCTCGTGGACATATGATATCTATCATAACCTGTAATAGCGTGGCCACCCATGTATGAAAGGTTCCCATGAGCACTTCCAAAGATTTTAATTTTAAAATAGTTTTTGACTATACTTTTATGTAAAAGTACCATTGTAAGGTTGTGGTGAAGCACCATGAGAGTTATATACATTTGTATTAAAACTCACAGTTTAAGCGTGGTGAGTATTCATACGATAGTTCAGCAGTTGTATAAATGAAGTTTGTAATTGATTTTTATAGTGTGATATCTGGCGACTTCGGAATGGGTGATATATACCTATTTTGGGGCGTCACACTTTGGCTTACATTTAAACCAACATTAAGCTTGTTCATTAATTCACATTGGACCTTAACCTTTAATTCCAATTGGACTTAACCATTTCTATACTTGGGCTTGTACACTTCTAACAAATCTCTGAGTCCAATACATTTGGCTTAAAGCCTTATAACGTATAATCTACTATTATTAATCTAGTATTCAACTCATATACTTATTCATATACGATATACCATCATTCATACATACTCGTATCATACTCAGTATTCATTACCTCAAATGCAATACCTACGTTATATATCGATCATCGCTTTAATTCATTATTCGCCTTTCAATTCCCTTCGAAAATCACTTTCCTATGCAGTTAGGTTTTAAGTCCGCAAACAAAAACTTTGTTTGCCATAACTGAAATATTATTGGATATTCCATCTTGTCTTAGAATTCTATCATTACGCGTTTTTCGGAAGTTCAAAATAATTCCTGAGTAGAAATTAGTGAATAGTATTTTTACAGAAATTTCTCAGAAATCTTTTATTTTCATCTTAGAAATTCAAACACTTTAATTCTACCACATAGCCAGAATCCTAACCACATTCGCATATTCTAGGTCATAGAACGACCTTCACATAGCTTACTCACATAATTAATCAATTAAATTCATTAAATCCACATAATCAAATAAAAATTTAATTCTCATAAAAAAAAAATCTGATTTTCTCGGACGTTACATTCTTCCCCCCTTATAAGGATTCTTTCCCCAGAATCTCGCTATAATACATAAACAAATGAGGAAAAAAAATCTTCATTTTAATCTCGAGTCCCCACGTTGCTCCGTCGGCATTGTGGTTCCTCCATTTCACCTTTACCGAAGATATTATCTTATTTCACATGACTTGTCCCTTCCTATCAATAATCTGAGTTGGACGTTAAGCATTTACTAACACGTTACGCTATCTATCTTTCATATTTGGCCAACCAAAGTTTCGTCAAAGGTCTTAATACATCTCAGTACTATTTGGATGTACCGAGCACCTCAAACTATGGGCCTCCCTCAATAGTCCTTCTTTTAACTTTAGAATTATTTGGAACTCAAATTCCTCCTTCAAAATGAGATGATACTTGATCTTCTCTTCATCCTCCATCCTCTTCTTCATTCGCTTGCTCTCCTCGTTACTTAGTTGTACTTCCTTAACTAATTCCATTTTCATGGATTAAGTCTACATTGTGAATAACAATTCTATCGATTCATTCTGTAAATTAACTTCTAACTCCGTTCTCGCCATTTCCGTTATTAACTCATTTTGAGTTATTAACATTGATAGCTTTTCCCTACCCTTCTACTTAGCGGTTTAAGCTCAACGTTTACCTTCCTTGTATGATATAAGATACCACGGTCGTGATCCTTTATCCATTCTAATCACCTTCTCTACCTTATATTCAACTCCTTACGTGTGAAGATATATTTTGACTCTTATAGTCATGTATATCTCACACTTCTTCCCGTATAAATACTATCTTCAAAATTTTAATTCAAAAACTAATTTGCCGATTCTAGATCATAAGTAGGATAAACCTTCTCATAATCCTTTAACTGGTGTGATGCATACACAATGACCTTTCCATGCTACATGAGCACGCAACCTTGTCCTCTATGTGAAGCATCTCTATAATTTATAAAGTTCAGTTGCCTATAATCTTTTTAAAGATAATACAGGTGCCTCATAACCACTTCCATTTTAGTTCCTAAAAACATCGTATATCTTTTTTCACACTTAGTGAATTCCGTATCCAACTTCTCCTCTCGTAGTGTTTTCCACACTATCTTGAATGTTGAGTGATCTTACGGCGTCTCGAAAATAGACTAGAATATCACCAATGATCATTATGACACACTCGTCCAAATATTATTTGAACACTCTGTTATGCTAATGGTACTTTCAACCATAGCACCTCACAAAAGTACCTATCGACTTACCCACTTCGCTTTCAAGGCGCCCCTACTGAAAAGTCTAACTTTGAGTACATTAGTCGACCCAAATGATATACCCGAGCTCGTAATAACCATAACGAGTTCAAAACATCGTCTTAGGTACATCCTTCTTCCTTACTTTTAACTAACGATACCCCGTACACAACTCTATCTAAAAAATACTTTGCCCCTTGGTGATCAAATAGATCATCGATCACAGGCGATGGGTATTTATTCTCAATCGCTAACTTACTTCCACTAACGATAGTCGATACACGAAATGTAACGACTCATCCATCTTATTCTCTTGATAACATTAGTGCTTCTACTCTCTGGGTGTCCACAACACAGCACGGTATTCTATACACCTCTTCCTCAACACCCTCTAACTTGCGTCATGGTTGCAAACAACAAGAAGCGTCCGGTGATTTATTCGTAAAATACTACCTTGGGTTTTTAGAAAATCGAAGATTCATATGTTTCCTATAATGATCTATTAAAGTTTTATGGTTAATTAACCCATTCATACCGAGAATTACTTTAAATTCTCTCAACCTTATCGGTACTTATCTACAGATACTTTATTACCTCTATTATCCATGAAAAAATTCCCATGAATATATTCAACGAGAGTTATTTCCTCATTCTCTACCTTAACGTTTAAAGGTATTTATAATCCTTTCAGGAATGAACTTAATCACTTAGCAAATTCACATGCTATAAAAAAAAAAGTAGCACTCCAATCAAACAGCACATAAGCATTCATTGTATTGATGATTGGAATGAAACTATTACTACATCTTGACGATGCAACGCATCTTGGACCGTCATATTAAAAGTACGGGCCATAGGTCTACCCGACGATGGTGGTCCAGTAATGGCTAACTTACCACTACTAGCACCCTTACTTTCCTTCGACCACTTCTTTGGGCAATTTCTTACCATGTGGTCCATCGACCCACAAACAAAACAGACATGGTTTTTCTTAGGATTAGGACAATTGGGTGATATATGACCCTCATGTTCACAGTTATAACAAACCGATTTCCCCTTCAGACAGACTCCTAGAAAAGTCTTTCCACATGTCTTACATGCTTCCATCCTACGCTTAGGATCCCCTTGTCCCACTCCAGTATTCCCGGAGTTAAAATTCTTCCTTTTTGACATACTGCCACTGGCACTCTTTGCCTTGGTTCCTCCCTCTACCTTGCTCTTATTCTTTCTTTCTTTGTGGTATTGGGTTAACGCCTCACTACCACCTTCTGCTATAATCGCCTTTTCCAGAATGGTCCCATAGGACGCACTCTAGAACACAAAAATCCTACTTATAGAGCCGGGGTTTGAGGCCTGCTCAAACCTCTGAGCCTTCCTCTCCTCGGTATCCACTTGATGTGGAGCAAATCTTGCCAATTCATTGAATTTGGTAGCGTCTTTGAGGCTGTCATGTCCCCTTACTTAAGTTCTAGGAACTTAATCTCCATCCTCCTTGCATGCTTGTATGGAAATAATTCTCGAAGAAAACCTTCTTGAATTGTTCCCACGTTACTGCATCTGTTCTAGCCCCCCACACAGTGAGCCTCCCACCAAAAGTTGCTTCCCTTTCATCATATAAGTCATGAAAAGAAGTCTTTTGCGCCTCAGCTCATTTGTAATAACAAACACCTTCTCTATTTCTTTCACCCATATGCGGGTCTCTATTGGGTTCGTCGTTCCTTTGAACTCGGCGGACCTACACTTTTAAACTCTTTAAAAGGTAGTCGTTACGGCTACCCTAGGTCATGGGTACTCTACCCCGGTTTGATTAAATCTGGTAGTTAATAAATTAACGAACTCTTGCGTATGGGTTGTTTTGACCCCCTTGGTTATCGTTATGTGACTCACCCTCCGATTACGTTGTCTTCTTCTTCTTGGCGGCATTTTTACGATTAAATAAATAAAATTTCATTATTATCTATTTACTTACTTAGTTATTATTAGCAAACAATAACTCATACCATAACAAAGAATATTAAATGAAAACTTCATTATATTATTATATGCTTCTTTATAGTTTGAAACTATTTACAATTTTCTTCCATATCCAAAAGCTATTACATTTCTATCCATGATTGAACTTCACAAAAGTTGGGATTTACAAAAGACTACCCTTTTATACAAAAGAGGGTTTTACGTCACTACACACATATTTATAACTCTAGACTTTTAATAATGCATAACAACGTCCTCGTGTTTCTCATTCAAGAATCGACACAATATCCCGACTAATAGTATGTCGAGTTTGTCTCGACTTCAATGGAATAACAAGCAATTTTTAGCTTGAAATCTTTATGAGCACTCTCATGGATGTAAGACATCGTCGTGCTATCTTACGGTCTTTCTCAACCGGTTTCTTACTGAAGCTCATGACCTCTTCTTCCTTATAGTCCCTAGCCTTATTTTATCATAAGCACCTTTTCATCGATGCTCGACTCAAAATTTGCTTCTCTGAGACTCCTTTGCTTCATAAAGATAACTAATCTCTTCATTTTGATTACTGGCCTATACTTGAGTTGCACATTCTGTTCAAGCTTTTGCCCGGATCTGATGCTCTCATTGCATACGGAGGTGTTGACTCTTGTGTTGAAGTACCACCGTATTAACCGATGTTACCTCCATTTCTTCCTCCACATCGATCATCATATTAAGGTATGATATTACATCTATATCTTCCTCGGAGTAGTTCTCCTCAGAAAAGTACTCCTCTGGCTCTGACTCTTCTAGAATCACTAATGGTACCTCCCCACTGGCATAGAGTACAGGATCTACTCTCATTCATAGTTTTTTCGCTCACCTGCGTGTATATCTCTATACATCAAGCTATCGATTGACATCTACAATAACACATAACATGTTGATTAGTACATAATACAATAGTATAAGCACAAATCACATTTAATTTATTTAGGATTAATTTCCATCTTTTAAATCTTTTGATCTTGAGTTTCCTCAATACCTTAATTAACTCATTCAAATCTCAAGTTTACTTCCTTTGGACTTTTCCTTCCCTACTTGAGGTTATTAGCCTAAGGTTCTTCCCCTTTAAGTTTTATAACCTAATGCTTTGATACCAACTTTGTGGCGCCCCAAATTTGGGTATCTTCCAACTTGGAGCAGATGGTTTACTACGGTACTCATAACTTGTACATTCATTCTATTGAAACAACATCAAAATGTGTGTATCAGCGACATTCTTATTACATTAATAATAATACATCCCGTTCCCAGGTTCTGAAACCGTTACATTCTTTGTTCATCATAATATAATTCATACAAACATACTAGTCTATTACAGAATAAACTAATCATTCATCTTCGCCTTGCCTTTATCTCTACTGGAACCCTCGGTTCGCTCGACCTTAGTTGCAATCATATGATTCAAGCAAGAAGTGAGCATAACTAGCTCAGCAAGTCTAACAATATATTATATAGATACCACTTCGAGAATCATATAATTATTCTTCATTAACTGGACAATAGTTATGAAGTACTGTGAAACATTGAATAACACTTCTCATCTCATAAAACAATTCTGAAGTACATATAGTAGCTTGGAAATTACGAGTAGGTCCATAGACCATGAACATTCTCTTTAGCTTTTATTCATGAAAAAGACTGACCCGGTACTAAGATAGTAAGTCCGATATTTCTTACGAGCACTTCTAGGTGATCGACTATAGTACTCTATGTTGATCGACACTCATCCAGATTAAGCGTATTTACGTTTAAGTTTTGGCAACCTCGCGTGCCCATCGAATAATCGATGTAAAATACATTTGTTTATTCATACTCAGGCTTACCTTGAATCTGTACCAAACAATTGGCGTAGGATAGCGTTATCAATTCTATATTGAAAGACTTGTAAATAAATCAATCAATCTTTTAAGATTAGTCTACAGTAGCGTTAAAAAGCGGCATCGACCCTTTCTTTAAAACCATTCATGCATCTCATAACATGAATCATTGAAAACACAGCTAACGAAGGTTAGACAAGCGTTAAGAAAACTTGCCTTCGGCGTACGCTTCTGGTAAAATTACTTTTCCTTTGAGTCTTTACGGTCTCTACAACACATAACCACATAACATACCACATTAGGTCATGAATAAACATACATGGTTCCTAATGAATCTTACCCTTCTTCTCAATCTAATCATGTATTAGATTTGTTATTATTAGTTTCGATTTTCGTTATAATTTACATCGTTCTTACGTTCACATTCACATAATAATTAACAACTTTTAGTTGTAATTCTCAACGCTTATAGTCCTCATCGAAGATCTTTAATTTAAGTTAATTAATTCATCATCAATCAACTATCTTTCATTTCATATACTTAATCGTACTTATTTCATTAACAAAACTCGTTTCAAGTATTTATCGCCACTTACGACTTATTATCGTTCATAATTTCGGTATTAATAACTTACGTTCAATTAATCTTTCTTTCAACCTTTAGTTGTTAACTTACGGTTTTCAACATCTTAATTGATGTTACTTTAGATTTAGTATTGATATAATTCTGACTTCCTCTTTACATTCAAAACATTCCTCTCTATGCTTCACTTAGTCTTTGGTATTTGCGGCTTGACTTAAATCTCTCTAGAAAGTCGCTGTCTGGCTGCCACCATCTTGACTAAGACTACTTGCCGAGAGCCTTTGCTGTTGCAACAATCCCTCTATGTCTGTGTTGCGGTGCCACTCTCTAGTGTGTGAGAGTCTGGTCTGCTGACACTGACAGGCTTTCCTCCTCACATATTGCATGGCCACATGCCTCGACAAACTTTTGTAGCTTTTCTTATTTTATGAACTTCTCGGACTCCAAAGTTGATCATTTAAATCCGAATTGGCTCTTTCAAAAGCCATTAGCTCACAAATCACATATTCTACATGTTCATTCAAAATTTTACATTTTCAAATCGTTAACTCGAAAATTCACCTATTAGTTCATTTAACAAAAATGATAAGCGTTAAGTGAACATTCAGCGCTTCGTTTCATCGTTCTGAAAGAGAAATTCGGTCATTTTGAGTCCATGACTCTATAATTCCAAATAAGACTATACTCCATTGAAAACCAACATTTAGAGCTCAATGTCAAAATTTGAATTCCATTCAGAGAATTTCCTTTGTAAGACCGAATTTTATGAAAAGAAAGTATTCAATTTTTTATAATTATTATTTTATTTAGTAAATGGTTAAATTGATAAAAGTTAAAGTTAAAGAGTGATATATAAAAATTTTGCAAAGTGTCCAAGTTGTTATAAAATATTCATTTGGTGAGGAATATTCTTTTTTGTCGGGAATATCCAAATGCAACGACCTACAATCATTAGTGGACCCGTAGTTAGAAATTGTGAATTGTCATTTTATAAAATAATAACGAAAAGTGTTACTTAATTAAAAGCATTGAACTACCCATTAATAAAAGTACGATATTATGTCATTGGTTAAATAGTAGCACACGGTATTGATTATTGATACTTACGTAGATGTGATGAGCAATTGTTTGAGTTATGATTAAGATGAGAATCCTTGTAAGGAGGAAGGATGTAGCAATCCAAGATTTTATTTATAATTTAAAATATTTATTAAATTAAATAAATATTTTATTGATGAAGTTGTTGTTTTGTAATTTTAAATATTTCTTAAATTAAATAAGTGTTACTATTTATGTAGTTGTTATTAGTAGGTATGTGTGAATTAAATTTATTAGATAACACTCTAATAAATATTTTATTGATGTGATTGTTGTTATTAAATATTTATGAATTAAATTTGTTGGATAATATTCTAAATTAATTTAGTTTATAATTTAGAGAGTTGTAATTTAGCATGAGATGTTATATTGTTGTTTTAATTTAATAATTATAGTGATATGTTAATTTATTAAATAAAATTATAATGAGATTATAATTTTGTGATATTTGGATTAAGTGGGAAAATTTGTTTAGTATATTTGTAATTGGTTATTTAACTAATGTTGAATATGGAGGTATAAATATGAGATTTTAAACTATAGTGTAAGTGGTTTATTAAAATAAAATTAAAGTAATTTTTAATTGATTTAACCAAACAAGACTTAAAATATTAAGTCTTTATTTTAAAATTTTTTCCAAACAAGCCTTATGGCTTTTTGATTTCTAATTTTGAATTTAAATAAAATAAGTAAAATAAAATAAAATAATTAAATAATAAATATAATAAATATTTATAACTTAGGCGTTAGTAACTGATATAGCAATTAGTAGTATTAAGGGTTATCAGTTATATTTCTTACGTTGTTTATCAATTGTTTATACGCATTCTTGTTTGCAAAGTTGAAGTCTTGAGTTTTGTGTGAGAGTTGAGAGAGTTTGAGAAAGAAGGATTTGAGCATTTTGAGTGTTGTCGAAAAGGATTACAAGCAATTTGAAGGTATTTTATCTGATCTTATATATATATATATATATATATATACGCATATATGAATTCTGACAATAATTTTCATACTCTGTGAATTATGTTTTTCCAAATTGTTGTTAGATAACTAAGTTATGGTGATTATACATGCTTGTAATGATTAGATATTATGTTGAGGCAACAATTGCATGCTATTTTTGAGTTACTGTAGAAGAAATTTTTTTGGCGGTATATGTGTTTTCTATAAGCTTGAGTAAGTATCAATTTTGATGGCCAATTCTTATGTTAAATTATAAATTAAAGGCTTGTATGTGTTAGTTTATTGAGTTCTGAGCATAACGTAATTTGAATGGGTGATTTGGCCCAACTAATGAATTCACGATGTTGATTTCTAGAATGAATATCAAAAATGGAGTTTTGGTTTTAAAAATATGCTATTCAAAGTATTTAATTTTGCTAGAATTATGGTTTAAGTTGTGTTATGTTAGTATTTGTATGCTTGGTGAAGTTTATGTGTAATTTGCATAAGTTATACATGTTAATTGGTGTTAGAAATTAAAACGTAGTAGCTTGGTTTTGTTTACAGTTATGGGTGTTACGTAATTGAGCCCGATTGCCAAATTTCGGCCTTTGACTTACGATTAAAGCAAAAGTTCACGTCCCAACGCTGGAATTATTTCTAACATGGAATTCGCCCGGCACCTTTGTCTCCTTGTGACCCGAAAAAGTAGTGCAGGTTGAACGATTTTGACCTCCTATAGTAAAAAATTGCCATAACGTTTTCATACGAACTCCGATTAAGGTGATTCAAGATGATTGAAAAGAGATGAATAGGCCTATAACTTTTTATTCTTTAAGGTTTCAATTTAAAATGTATTATGAAGGGTCAAAATGGTCATCTTTAGGACTATTGTGTATTTGGAGCCAATCGGGCGTCGGGATCTTGTGAATGCAAGTGCAACCCCTTGTGTATTAGTATAACTTAATGATAACATGTTGGATATGTAATAGGATGTTGTATCAAGTTGTTAATGTGTATGTGGTGCAATGACATGATCACTTAAGTAGTTGTAATAAGCTAAAAGTAATGTTTATGAAAAGATGCGATGTTATTTAAACTTAAACTTAGTTAGTGGCTTTAGTAAAAGTAAGAAAGCATCTCATAAAGGTAATATTAGTATAACTAATGTGTATTGTCAATACATATGGTATGTGTAGGACTTAGGGTGAGCGTGAGTAGTGATTTTTTAACTTACGCATGAAGTGAGTTCCTAAACTTTTCTTTACTTTATTATTGATGAGGTTAATTTTACTTTATTATATTATACTTATGCAAATTCTCTATCTCTAATCTCTTGTTTAACGATTTATTGTCATACAAGTTCTTTAACCCTCACTTATTGTTGAGCAATTTAGTTAATCTTTGTTTCTATATTCAATCGAAGATTACCTTGATTATTCAAAGTCTGTAATTTTATTGTAAAGTGTGTTTATTCGACTACTAATAACCATTGTTTGATTTTTGTTCTTCAATGTCATTGTATTATCTTATGTTATTGTACACACTCTAAGTTGCTTAGCGATTCTTTACTAATTCAACTAATCCTTAGTTGATGAATGTTTTAAACTCTAAATTACCATTGAAGTACACGAACCAAACTTCCTTTGGTTTATTTATGTACTCACACAACTTTGAAAGCATGTTGTGCGATGATAACATTTGTTCAACTTAGAAATTGTTAATACTCTAGCTCTTATTGATTCATCGATATACCTTATTCATGAAGATATTATAATCAAACCCTTGAATAGTTATTGGTTCCTATCTCATTCGACTAGTACTTGGTTGATGGCGTTCTAAAATCTAGACTTCCTTGAAGTTAATTCCCAACTAAACTTCCTTTGGTTTGGAACACGATAATCTAAAGTGAGATGAACAACCCTATATCGAGGATTATTTTAGAGCTACTGTGATAGCGTTAAAATGTTTCTGTAATCATAATACAAGTGATCACTGGAGTACGGAATGATGGTCCATATAGTCGTTTAGATTATTTAAAGATTACTGGTAGAAAACACTATGAACCTAGGACATAGATGATGATTATAGTCTTTTAAGGCATTAAAGGTTAAAGTAAATACTTGAAAACCTAGAATAGAGTTCGTAGTCTTGTGACCTCGGTGTATTCTTTGATGTTGATATCTATTGTTAACTTAAACGTTCATTATTCCTTTAAACTCATAGCTGTTAAATTAAAGTTTTATTGCTCCGGTAAGAATACTTTACCATTGAAAGCTCGGTTAATTGTCATTCATAAAACGTTATTGTATATTATCCTTCTTGTGGGTAATTGTTTGCTCACTCTTGCACAACAAATGCAGATGAAGTTACGAAGTTTGAAAAGCTTTATATAAGCAAGGGCAAGGACAAAGTGCTTGATTAGACGACAACGTTTAATTTATATTTTATTTATGAAGCTTATGTAACATGTTTAATTATGATTATGTTTTAGTTTTCCGCTGATGATTGTAATAAAGGTTAGATGACCTAGGATTTATTTTAGATGATGTAACCCTTTAATGGGAGATTAATTGTTTAAACTTTTGAGTTTAATTATATCTTTTTTGTTTATGGGTAGTTAGTTATGATTTATTTAGATGATGAACACCAAATACGTGGGGGTTGAAGTGCGGATTTGGGGTGTCACATAAGAAGTCACTTTCAGTTATACTCAATTATTGCTATAGTAATTGTTTGACATATCTCTCATATTATTGATTCAATTATTGTCACATTATCATCGTATAATATGTTATATTATTAAATCAATAATTGAGATGACAAAGTTATTCATATTATTATTTGCAATATTGATAATGTCTAGAAGTTCTGTCAAGGAGAGGTTAGATAATCTAATTGCGCGCCAATAAGGAGAAATCCTTGTTGGAAAGCCCCCTCACAGGAATGACTTTGGTTTTGTTAAATATTGTGAGTTATAATATTAATAATGAATAAGTTTGTGTTGATTAAAGATGAAATTAATAGTTCCATTGTGTTGGGATTATTAGTGTTAGTGAAAAATCGACATTTATTTCGATGATAATTAATGTCTGGAAGTTATATTGACCAATCGGGTAATTAATCGGATAAATGAGCAATTAATTGCTATTTATTCACATGCTTATAACTATGTGTTTACATGTGTGTACTATTGATTCACATGATTTACTATTAGGGAGTTGGTGCAAGTTTGATAATACTTGCATGACTAAGAGATAAAAATGGAGGTATAGATGAAGGTATTATACTATAATTAATTTTTTCACATGTTTAAAACTATTGAGTCACATGATTTACTATTGATTCACATGATTTACTATTAGGGAGGTGGTGCAAGTTTGATAATACTTGCATGACTAAATTAAAAATGAAGGAAAAGATGAAGGTATTATCTTTGTAATATTTTGAGCCCCAAAATGTGCAATTATCGAAACTATATTTTCCTATAAATAAGCTCATTCGCCATTATTTCTCACCAATTCACTAAAGCTTTAGAGCAATTATTATAGAGAGAAATTATAGAGAGAAAGAAGAAGAGAAGTCTTCTACCTCACTATTCCAATATCCGAGTTTTTTTCTAAGGTAAGGGTATTATTCTTTTTCGTATTCATGAAGAGAGTTATTTTCTTTCAATACTTTCATGAGGGTTGTTATTCCATTCTTTATTATTATGTTGGAATAACTTTGTCAATGGATACCGCATACATGGTGAAATTCTTACATTGTTCCATTCTTTATTATTACATTAGAATAACACATCATCTTGATCTATCACATTACTGGTGAATTTTGTTGTTATTCCATTATTTATTATTACATTTGGAATATCACCATGCATCTGATTTACGTATGACGGTTCCATTCTTTATTATTATTTGGAATATCACATACATGCGGATTCGCATGACACAGTTCAGATTCTTTATTATTTTGTTCGAATATCACATGCATCGGATTCTGCGTGACCTAGTTCCATTCTTTATTATTACATTTGGAATAACACATGCATGCGGTCTATAGCATACCGGTGAATTCTTACATTATTCCATTCTTTATTATTACATTTGGAATAACTTTGTCTATATGGATTACTGATGCATGGTGAATGATCCTTTGTATTCATTCTTTATTAAATTGTGGAAATGATATGTACGTGGATTACCGCATGCATGGCGAGTGAAAATCTATTTGCGATTTACGTATATTCTATTATACTTTTCGTATGAGATATCATTTCTTTTATACTCGTCATGGAATATCATTTCTTTGGTATTTTTTTACGAGTTACTATTCACAGTTACTATTATTCCCGATTCTTATTCACTCTAGTATTATTCACTTGGGTATTGAGGGCACTTTTCGTGTGTGGAGTACTATTCACGATTCTTATTCACCCAAATTACTATTCACCCAAATATTATTCACTCGAATTATTTGGGATACTTTTCATGTCGGGTACTATTCACGAGGTACTATTCACAGAAGTACTATTCATAGGGTACTTATTTGCAGAAAAATATATTTCTTTTTCTGTCCAAATTATTTTGGTACATGAATATTATTCTTGAATTTTACTCCATAAAAGCGGTATCATGTTGACAATTTGGATATTTTTAAACTCTGGATAAATTTAAAGTCTTTAATATTTATCCTTGATTTAGTTGATTAATGTTTATATCATTGTCATCATCCTCGTGCTTATATTATGATGAAAGTCGTCTTTGGCTTACGTGCTAGAGAGATGGACTATTGATTATTGGTTTCTGATTTATATATATTTGGCTTACGTGCAAAGATGGAATTTGTTGATTATTGGTTTCTGAGTAGTATATCTTTGGCTTACGTGCTAAGATGAAGCATTGATTGATATCTTTGGTGCGTAGTGCAAAGATAAATTGTTAATTGATAACTTTGGCCCGTAGTGCAAAGATGGACGGTGTATGACATGATCATGACCACTTGTGATACTAATGAATATCCTTGGTAAGTAGTACGAGGATAATTCGTTGATGTGATTAATAGGATCATGACCATTAGTTAACAGTTGAATATCTTTTGGTAGTAGTGAAGCTGACAGCTGCAATTGATTGGTATGATCATGACCATTAGTTTTATAGTTGAATATCTTTGTGATGTGGTGCAAAGATAGACAAGCTGATTAAATATGATCATTGTTATTACATTTGAATATCTTTAGCCTTTGGGGTAAGGATATTGAGTAAATGTTCTATTAAGCTATTATGGCGAGGAGAAATTGTTGATTCACATTATTATAAACATGAATTGTGAATTTAACTAACATCTTTGGTGGTTCGAGATGAAGGCAATTGATGAAAGTTCTATTTGTCTTGGGTATAATAAAGAGGCTGTTGATGAGTATTACGGGGATAAAATTGATGATAAACTTTTAAATCATAGAAGATAGTAGATATCATGCTCTACTTGACTCTTACAATGGATTGCTTATTCCACTCGCAATTGTTGATCTAAAACTTATTTTCTATTGTATTATATCGGTTGTTTATCTTGTTGAAGGCTAAGGATAATTTATTCTTCATTATCTTAGTCATAATATTTCTTACTAGGCTAGTTGAGCTCACCCTTTTCTTTCCTTTCTTCTCTTGAAATGAGAATATAGTTGGGATGAGTCGGGAATGAAGTGATGAGTAGAGAGATGGTGGCTATAGTAGTCCTCACTATTTTTATAAAATAGTGTGATAATAATTGTAATGAGGGACTCCATTGAGTGTATATATTATCTAGAAGGCAATATTTGTGTTTAAACTCTCATTATGTTTTGTAAGTATTTTGCCTGACGGTTGTATAATTAAGTTTGTAGTTGAGTTTTGTACCATGTATCTGGCGACTCAAGATGGGTGATGTACACTTGTTTTGGGGCGTCGTATTCACGATTTCGATAATTATCGCCCGAACTCGTGAATTTTGCCATAACCGTTACTTAAGATTTGTTCATCGTTTTGAATGGATTGATCCATCGTAATATCATCTTAACATACATATTTCATTAACTTATATACATGATAAGTTATTACTTGTTCTTCATAAGTTTATAACTTATAAAAGTATAAACTACTTATTCATGACTTATTAAAGCTTAAGTCCATTGATTTGTCATTCCTACTTCTTCTTAGCATACAAGTTCTACCACTACTCACTTCTCTAACAATTGAAGAGAGGGAGAATCATGGTTTAGGATCTTACCCTTGAAGATTACTTGATTAAGCTTTGTTCTTCTTCTTGTTTCTTGAATTACAAAGCCTAACTTTTCTAGCTTTTTTAGCTTTTTCTCTCTAACCAATAAGTTATAAGTTGTTGGCGAAAATCTAACAAGTAAGAAATGAACTAGGACATCTCTTATTTATAGGAAATCCTAGATGAGGGCTTAATGGTAATTAAACCATTCCACCTCCTTAATCACCTCCTTACTATTCCTATCTTGGTCATCAAGTTTACTTGGCCATTACTTAACTTATCCTTTGCTTAGCCACCAAGTATAAGCACTTTACTTAGCCACCAAGTATAAGTACTTTACTTGGCCACCACTTTGGATCACCCATGGGTTGCCCCATGGGTTTTAACCATCCGATAACCCATCGGTTCTTACTTTGGGCTTTTAGTTTAATTAACTTACTTATACCTAGGCTTGCATTTAAACCAACATTAAGCATTCATTAATTCACATTGGACCTTAACCTTTAATTCCAATTGGACTTAACCATTCTATATACTTGGGCTTGTACACTTCCTAATAAATCCT